>JAPXVT010000017.1:7321105-7335519 GCA_029823135.1 Acanthurus reversus | reverse complement strand
TCATGAGAATAAATGAGGAATCTTTGTGTTTTGGGCTGTTGTTCGGACAAAAGCAGCAATCTGAGGACATCACATCGGGCTTTTTTGACATTTGACAGAATAAATGATTAATCGATTAATCATGAAAATAATCGTCCGATTAATCGAGAAAAAAAACCCCGTTAGTTGCAGCCCTATGTCAGCTATATATTATTCTAAATTAAGACATATTTGAGTGGGTGACATGTTACAGATTTTTCTGCAAGCATAATATTTCATGAAAAGCAATAAAAGAAAGTACAATGTCCATCTTTGGCAGCCCATGTATTTACTATATATCTATCAAGATTGTCAGTGTGTGAAATGGTGCATTAGTGCTACATGAATTAACAGCAGCAGCAAAGGACAAACATGCAGGAATTAGCTAAATTCCTTCATTAGATCCAGACCCGAGGAGAAGAGGGAACAATTAGTAAAAGGAATGTACTGAACTGCCAACTTTAGCTCAGGGCATTAACTCTGTACCAAGCACAGAGAGGCTGCAGACTGAGCTGGGACTGTGAAAACACGTGGATTGGTTTATGTGGAGTGAAAGTGAAGGATGAACTCAGTCCTGCTTTAAAACTAACGTTAGCTAAAGTTATGGCAACTAATTCACTTAGCTTAACAGCACGGGCGCAGGCTTGGCTGTGGCTCAAAATCACATCATTAATGTTGAAATCCAGCAAGAGTCAATTCACTGTAATAACTAAGCTATGTGGTCCAAAACACAAAAGTCTGACTTGTTCGTGAAGTGTTCACACGCAAGTGATTAGCAGCAACAGCTAGCATAGCATAGCACGCATTAATGTGGCATTCCTAAGTGGCTAACGCAGCCAGCACGCTAACAATGGCACAGCACACATTTGGAGAAGTTAACTGTGCACAGCGGCAAGGACACTGCAGTAATAATGCTCAAAATGCCGCGTATAACTACGTGAAAGCACGGGCTAACGGCGTTAATCTATGTAAGCTATCTTGGGGCTGCTAAACGGCTAACGCAGCCAAATAAGCCTCGGTGCCAACCGACACCTTTGACTACATCCATCCACCATGCTCTCTTCCTTTCCCTCCCTCCCTCCTTCCTTCTTTCTTTCTCTCCCCTCACCATCACGCATTTTGCGAGCCCAAAACATCCACATTTCATTGAATCACCTCGCAGCGAGACATTAAGCAAAATATGTCACAACTCACCCCCATTTTTCAGCTGTCTTATCGAGGCCCCCCTGGAGAAGCACACCTCTATTGTCCCTGCGCGTTACTGCTGCTCAGTTATTAGTATCGTGACTACAGACAGACAGAAAGGGGCCAGATTAATATGACAATGATAGATAGTGTGCTAACGAGGCTAGCTGGCTTTAGCGCCGACCGACGGCTGAGAGAGAAGCCAAGTTAGACGCTAATTTGATAAAACGTCATTGAAATTTAGCCGTTCTTTTTTCTCTTTAATTCGGATTGGCGCCAAGAGTGCGAGGCTGAATTTATTACAGGTCCCTTCCTTGCCCTTTTCTTTCCTCTCGTCTCCGTCGTCCAACTATGCTGCGTTCACGTGCCCTTCGCGAGCTCCGACTTCTGACGTTCCCGTGAGTATCGAGCTGAGCGTACTCCACAACATTGCGCAAAGTGAAGAGTAGGACTGCCGGAATTCCGTGTGACAGAATCTTTTATCACAACATGTAGCATAACTCCAAATAAACTCCACTATAAATTAAAATCCTGAATTTAAAATGTTACGAAGCAAAAGAATGTAAGAATTATCAGCACAGGTAAATGTTCTTAAACAAGGTCGAAAGAGAAAATTGTTAAAAGTGAAAGTTATGCAAAGTTTTGCAGCAGAATGACCCCTGTAAGCGTTATTAGATAGATAGATAGATAGATAGATAGATAGATATTGTAAACATTATGTTTAGAGGCATTAGTGTTGTAGTTTGTCACCTCAGCAAAGTTTTGGGAAGCAAGCTGTTTATTTAAAAATATTTTGTTAAGTCAAAATTTTGGAGATTGAATCTTAATGTGTTTAGAGAAATAAAAGTTTAAATAACCCTAAAGTGAATGTAGACAAGTACAAGTACCCAAAAATGGTACCATAGACCGCATGCTGAGTAGCCAGCAGTAGTTGATTAAATAACAAAAAATACAGGCTAGTGAAATAGTAGGCCTTCTCAAGAAGGTGGATGAAACCTGTTTTTTGTTGTTACTTTTATACAATAACAAATCAAATCGTGCATAATATTATGGTTACCCAGTATTTAAATTGATAAATCTCACTGAAAACCACCATTTATGATTTCCTTACAGTTACTAGTGCGAATTGTTGCTGGGTATGCATGATGAGTGAGTAATAACCTTTGAAACAGCAAGTGGAATGTAACATGACGGACATTTTAAGTCTGCATTTTCACAAACATCCGACTAATACGAGTGTAGAAAGTGTTTAGTCAGCATTTTTCACGCTATTCAGTCAAAAGCTTCCTGGCAGCGGTGGGATTCGAACCCACGCCCCCGAAGAGACTGGAGCCTTAATCCAGCGCCTTAGACCGCTCGGCCACGCTACCATGTGCACAGAGCGGAAATGTGTCGGTATAGTCCCACAGCACCTGAATGCACCACAGCTTTAGCGCGAATACAGTTACCTTGTTTGGAAAGTGACGACAGCCCCTCAGAGGGCCGGACCTGCTGGACAGGGTCAACGCGAGCACGCTTCACTTCACGTTTTAAAATAAACTTTGGCTCTAACAGACATTTCCAAGTTATAATCTATGACAGAATAATGTTTAAACTATTGTAATGAATCCACTTTTATAAGGAACAACACTGGACACAGTTCGTGGAAAAACATTAGGCTACATGTAACATAATTACGCCTACAATAATTTAATTAAAAGAGGTTATGTAAGCAGTTGGAAGCAATTAAACTCTGTTGGCAATCAGATATATTTTATATTTAACTGTGATCATGATTATTTGATTATTAGTTTGTATAATATGTCTCTCTTTGTAAAACTCATTTATTAGTCAACTTGTAGCCTACAAAATAATTTAATATTCTAGTTTTACACTGGAATAGTTTAAAAACCGGGGTAATATTTTGGGGGTGAATATTTGGTGAATTTGTGTTTTAATCGTCTTTTAAAGTAAAGAACAGGCTTGGATAGCAGTCAAATATTTAAAATAGTGGAAAAAATAATCAATTGTTATTTGGGGCCAGGGGGCAGCTTGGACTTCTGACCACATCAGGTAAGAAAACAACAACCTACAGCTGTTATTATTTTTAACATTGCAAATAATCTGTATTTTATAATTCAACAGGTTGTTTTGTGGGCTTTTGGTGGTACAAGCGCAAGCTACACATCTGTTGCAGAATCCTTTCAGTTAAAATCCTATTTTTTAGAATTAGGCTACATGAAAAAAATAAATTTAAAAAATCACATTTGACATATTTTACTCATTTTTCTCAGATTTGGCTCTATAGTCAAACAGGAACCCATCTCCCACTCTTTCCTGATACAACCAAATTATTTGACAAATAAAGACCACTAGGTGGTGATGTGGAGTGTGAAATCAGTCTATTCTTACTGCAGGCCCTTGTTTCTTCCAAGCCCTGAATTAAGCTGCAGACAGGATAAAAGATGAGAAGCCGACGTAAATTCAGGCTCATATTTCTTTTTTTTTTTCTGTCTCAGCTTCCACTCTGGCCACTCTTTTACACTTGATGCCAGCTCTTGCAAACAAACTGTGATTGATTATCTTTCCTCACCCTACCCTAAAGATGCTGCTTTCATTTTTCTGTCATTAGCTGAGACAGCAACCACAAAAATGTGGAGGAATATTTGACCAAAGTCACACTATATATATATATATTGATATTTCCGTGTGGTGAAAAAGACATCACAATCATGAAATCGTTCAGTCTGTGTTTGATTAAGTTTGGTATGTTTCAAGCCAAAGTAACAATGTTCCCCCTTTTTATCTGCTGTAGAGTTGAAACTAATGATTTTTTTCTCAAAATGTCAGAAAACAGTGAAAAATATCCTTCAAAGTTTCTACGATACCTTTATTAACGCTTAACAGTCAAAAAACACTAAAGACATTGTAGGAAAATTATATAAGAGCTTCTCCTCAATGAACAAAAACTGGGAAAAGGAAGCTAACACAGCAATATCAGAGGAAATGTCGCTCAGCGTATTGGGAAACTCAGTCCACTTCCACCAACTCTGTTTTGGAGGGATTTTTGTTGGAAAAATATAACTCATTTTTTCATTACACCTAATCAGAAATCCAAATTATCTGGTTCGCAGTCTTGCTGGAGGGAGTGCGGGTCGGTTTCAGCAGACCATACTCATATTTTTTGGTTGTGTCCATCTGTTAAACCTTTTTGGACAGAAGTGGCTGGTCTCATCTCAGAGATCTTGGGCCTTGAACTTGATCTCTCTTTCACATTTTTGTACCTTGAGATAATTCCTAAAAACTTGAGGAAGAGAGACATATGTCTCCTGAAGAGCTTCATAGCAGCCAGCATAAAAGCAATTACAAAATGCTGGCTTCAGAACAACCATCCCCCCAGAGCCCTTTTCACTAACATCATCAGCACCATCCGGACAATGGAAAAAATGACTTTTACTCTCCGTCTACAGAAAGATCAGAGTGATAAATACTGGAAATATACTGGGATTGCTACCACCAGTTGGACTTTTAACATGTTTGCATTGCTTATGCATGGTATACACTTGTACATAAACACAGCGATACTCAATGACTGGATCTTAAATGTGCATCCTGAACTGTACCTGTCTGTCTCCATTCCACAGATTGAGTTATAATGTCCCAGACCTCAACTGATCCTCTGTTCAACTTAAAAGAAATTAAATTGTCCTTAGATTTCTTAATTTGTCTGACACATTGCCAAAAACAAAAAGAAAGAGAAAAAGGAAAATAAGGTCATAATACAAAGAAAAGCCGCATAATAACAAATGTGAAAAGTTGGAATCAGTGAACGTTTGGGAACGTTTTTTGCAACCATTAATCAATTTATAAAACAGCTAATAATTATTTTTATATTGACCAAACAGCTGTAGTTTCATATCCAATCCGGCTTGTTATATGTCTTCTGTATTGTTGTCATGGATTCCCCTTTGTAACAGGTCGAAAAAACACATTGTTTTATCGGTTTTATTGCTAAATGACTTTTCCTAGTTTGTTGGAAATTCTTATAAATCTCATCCTAAAGGAGTCTGCAGACAACAAGGAAAAACATACTTAAAATATTTGCCTAATGTGTGTGACTTGCGTTGACAGTTCACAGTATCATTTTGAAATCTTATTCTATTTATTTTTCATTCACTCTTTATTTTAACAGGCAAGACTTTAAAGGGGATGCGGGTGGACAAACAAAGACATAAAAGAAACAACACAAAAAAGGTGACCAAATAATCAAATCTAACAAAAGTAACACATTGAAATGTACCATAATGTCTAATTATTAGTAGCAGAGGAGTAAAATGACAACAGACCGAAGGATGTGTTGGATTTAAGGGCTTTGTTCTGAGATATGAAGAGGACTTCCTGTTGTACCTGGTAGTGCTGCACGATAATTATCAATCCGATTCACTATCGGCCCAGTATTGCAAATGTGGCGTCATTTTTAATGCACATATAATGAAATTTTAGCTTATAAATAGAGCCGATAATACAGAACTACGGTCGCTTTCATTGACTTGCCTTCACTGACAGCTCAGCATGCTGTCATCACGCTTGAGACGCAAAACTACTGCACCTATAGATCCACATGGTCGCTGTGTGTGTGAATATTTTTCAGCGATAATTCAGCTATAATTTCAGCTGTGTGTTTTGTTGTCGTGTAAACAGTAGTGATGTCAGATTTGGTCAGAGCTACAGAATATTAAATCATTCCTGGCATTTCATGCCCTCAGGTCTGCATAATTACACTTTATCGTCATCTTTTTGAAATACTTATAATTATCAATTATGAGTAGGCTATCTGTAACGAGAAGCAGGTTATTATTGTTTTTTTAATAGGTATTTATTGGTATCATCTAAAAAACAATCTTTGTTGCGCATCCCTTATACCTGTCCACCAAAACTGGCTGCGATAAATAACTTAAAAAGGGGGAGAAATATCTTAGAAAAGTTGAGAGGATCGACTGATGAGAAAATACAGAAAGCAGTGGAGTGTTTTGAAGACGGCGTTTAGTAATTCAGATAGTAAAATTGATGTGTGTCAGTCTTTTGAGGTGGTCTGAAGTTTCTGAAGTGTGACGATTTGAATAATCATATCTTTAGCTGCAGATGTAAATTTGGATTTCTTTTGTTGGAGTATTTTTTTATGATGCATCTAAGGGAGTTCAGCCTTTCTGGGCTCTCAGTGATCTCAACATCACTTGAACACAGACTGCATTGCTTTGTGTGTGAATGGACTTTTGTTAAGCAGAAAGAACGCATATATCTGATGCAAAGCCCATATTACGTAACATTTGAAATTTCCACTTTTGGTGTAACAAGACTTTATAGTCGTGTATGTACTGCGTCACCAAATTTAGTCAGTTTAGAGATAAAGAGAAAGCAAAAGATTTTTGATTTTGTTTTGTTATTAAAATTACTTGCACACAAACTGCAATGGAGTCTATGGGACCTCAGAACAAAAAGGTTACATGTTACTCTGTAGATCACTGACTGTGGGTGGGAGTTCTTGGTTTGGTGGGTTATGAGATGGCTACCTTCACCAGCCTTCCCACTTTTTCATAATGCAAATAAAGGCCTTGTGTAGAGGGGGGTCTCTCTTGTTCTTTCTTTCTTTCGCTCTCTCTCTTACACACACACACACACACACACACGCAGCAGCCCTCCCCAGCCCGCAGATGGCCCAGTCTCCAAACCCCGCCTACAGTCTTTTGTCTTCAGGGAATCTGTCTCTCGGCTGTCGGTAGAAAAACTATTTATTTCATGTGTCATTAGGGGGCGCGATGAGGCTCTGAGAGTCTGTACAATGGCCTGATGCTCATTGAAAGAAGTCTGTGCATACAGCCCAGACATACAACATCCACCTATCAGTGCAGTCTTACTATCTGCATGGGGTTTTTTTCCCTCTGTAATAAGTATTAAAGACTTTTCTCAAATCCTCTCTGGTGTGTGTTTGCTGGCAGGAGTGGATAACAAAATGCAAGCTGCCCCCCTCCCACTTCCACCCACCCACACACACACACACACACAAACACACAAACACACTCACACACACAGGCATACATGTTCTCCTTCAGACCAAAGATAGTCTATGGACAGATAAACAGAGGAGGAGATGAAGAGGAAGAAACGATGAGGGCAGACTGGAAAGAATGAGGAAGAGGATGGCAAAGGAGAAAGATGAGAGAGGAGGGAGGGAGTCGAGCTAGAGAGCCGGAGCCAGGAGGGAAGAGGAGGAAGGAGGATGGGAGAGGGAATCAACAGATGCAGTGAGGAAAGGAGCCGAGGAGAATGGTGGATGAGGACGAGGCCTCTCTCAACACAGAGAGCTCTGCAGCACAGAATCACACCACATAGACTGGACATCCAGCAGGCACGGCTGTTCTACGGAGGGAAATGGCTGCACAGTAAGAGTGCACAAGGAAGGGGATATATCTGGCGTCTGTCTCCTGCAGTGGGACTTCCACATCTGTGAAATAATAGGTAGTGATTTACGGCTGATTGCCTTGCAGCTTTCGTATCTGGTGGTGAGGCAGCATGAGCCAAGTCCGTATCCACTGCTCTGAAAGCTCTACATTTAGCCACTCTGGATTTCATTACCGACTCTCAGACTCATTTAATAATCTAATGATGCATCATGGGCTTTACCACTCTAACAACAACACAATTCTGCCTGCAAAAGTATTGATATGGAGGAAGTTGTTTTAAACTTAAAAGATGATGATAATGAGCCCTGCAGTAATGATTCCAGCAGCTGCACCCTCAGAGCAAAGCTGGGTTAAAACAAGGCACTGTATTTTGTATACTAAAGACTGATGATCCCAAGTGGGGGGTCCCCATTCTTATTTTACACTCATGAGTTATATGGACATCACTATACACACATTCCTGACTCAAAGGGGAGAAAAAATGCTATTTTCACTGTGCCATGGCCTTTCCTTTACCACTATTCTGCAGCTTAATTCCAATACTAGTCTTAAAAATTGCCAGTTGTTTGTTTCTAATAAGTGTGAGGGAAAATCTATCACTTTTCATGCGGATGTCCAATCAGTAGTGATAGTAATTGTAGTCAACTGAAGCGATAAATTCTTCAGTTTGTGCTATATTGACAGAGAAAGCTGGGTTTTCTGAGTTTGTCTTGCTCACACAGCCGTTGAGTGTCATGCCTACATGTACCAGGATGCATTGCATCACAAAAAAACAGAACTTGCCCGGTCTCCAAGGTTGTTATTTTTCACATCTGAACATGTATTTTATTTAATATTGAGTAGCTTTCAGTAATGAGGGGTTTTTGGTCCACCAGAGCCAGAAAATCCTCTCACAACAAACACAGCGCTGGTTCTGGGAAGGGCGAGGGGTAAACAGTTTGTAGTTCTTCCTGGAACCGGTGATGTCACTTGTTCCAGGAAGAATGAGAGATTTTAAAGCTGCCTCCCAGAGACACAGAGAGCATTTAGAATTATTTATTGTTTGGTTTTTACATTATATCCCTAATTCGGATAGAAAGAGATGAGGTTGAAAATGGGCGAAGTTGCCCTTTAAGCCTGCCTTAGATAGTAACTGTCAAATACACGGTTTTGTGAGTGCGCAAAAAGCAAAAAGCAACTTAACCTTTTCCTATTAACAGTAAACTATACAAACATGCTTTAGTTTCTGTCAGTCAGACCGGAATGTTGCTCCCATAAACCTCTACAAAAAATTAGCAAAACGTTTATTCTGTTGTTTCATTTTGCCTGCGTCTTCTGTTTTACCACCAATGACCTTTTATTTATCATCTTTTGCACCTCTGAGCTGCTCTCTGTTTCTTTTGTGCAAAGCATTGTGGGAAAATAGTTTGCACAAACTTCAAACTCAAAAATATCTTTAGCATGCATGCTGATTTTTGAGCATACTGACATTTGTTACTTTTCCAGTGAGTAAACAGTGTGCAGAACAGCGACAGCCAATGTCTCCAAACCTCGTACCACCAGAAGAATGAATGTGAAGAAAATGAATCACTTTGATTTTAGGTACATTTTGTCTTTGAAGAATATTTTTAGGCTGCGGTGTTTCTCTTATTTGGAAACCTTATGACTTTGCAATACATTTTTAGTAAAGCTGGAACTTCCAGCGAGCATGGCGTGCACACACGTCAGTTCTGTGCATCACTGTATCACACTTTCAGTGTGAAATAACATACCATGATCTATTTGTGTCATGCACGCTTGTGTGAGACTGTAGTGAGTCATATAGTGCAACTTCAGTGACGATGTTTTGCAATCACTGCACGAAAATCAACTGATGAGACGGCAACAGGCGTCATCTTACTGTACCTATAGCTAGGTGAGTAATAGAAACAGAACATGTAGATCTGACAGCCACTATTTCATGAATACAACAGGAAGAGTGTCATTCTATTACACCTGATTCTAGACCATGCATCTCCTGAGACAACAGAAAGTCAGAGGATCCATCGGAGAGAGGGATGGATGGGAGTCAGGGTGAGGTGTAAGGGAAGGAGGGAGAGTTGGTGAGGGAGGGGGAGGTTGCAGAGGACAGACATTTGCGTCGACAAGAGTGAGAGGAGCAGACAGACAGACGGAGGGATGAGACAGGTGGAGAGTGGGGGAGGTGGGGAGGGGGTGAGGACAGGAGTGGAAACCAGAGTGAGCTGAAGGGAGAGTGGGAGGGACACTCACTTCTGAGAGATTCGAGATAAACCGAGCGAAAAGAGGAAGGAAGTGAAGGGGGGGAGAGAGAGACGGAGTGACGAATGGAGAGGAGGACAGAGGAGGAGGAGAGGGAGAGGACAGAGGAGGAGGAGGATGAAAGGAGAGATGAGAGTTGAAGGGAGGGAGGCAGGGAGGGGAGGGATGTAGCAGTTGTTCATTAGTGAGGATGTGTGAGGGACTGGAGAAGTGAGCGAGGGGAGAGACAGAGGAATGGTGAGTTCCATGGACACTGACTAATGAGAGGAGAGGAGGGGAGGGACGGAGAGGAAATGAGGAGGTGGCGGAGGTGAAAATGAGACTAGAGAGGGAGGAAGGGGAAGAGGGAGTCAGAGGGAAAAAAAAGGAGGGGGAGGCTGGAGGTGAGCGAAGCGAAACTGCTTTACTGTGTCACCATAGGGGGAGGATGGGGGGAGGGGAAGGGAAGAATTTGCACGTACGCACACACACTGTTGAAGTCGAGAGCAACATGGGAGGAAGACGACAAGAGGGGGAGACAGGTAAGTGGCTAGAGAGAGAGAAAGGAAGGAGGAAGAGGAGCAGGAGGAGGGGTAAGGAAGGAGGTGAAGAACAGGAAGGAGTGGAGGGAGGCAGGAAGACAGGAGAGGAATCATCAGTGGATAGAGAAAGTCGGGGGGGGGCAGAGCAGAGGAGGGAGGGAGGGAGGGGAGAAAAGCAGAGGAGGCAAAGGAAATGGATGGGGTGAAATGAGGGAAGCAGGGGGAGAAAGTAGAGAGGAGGAAGAAAGAGGAGAAACAAAAAAAACAGGCAGCAGGCACAGACTGAGAATAGAGAGGAGAGGGAGGGAGGAGGAGGAAGAGGAAGAGGAGAATTAGGACATATTCAGGAGATGGAAGAAAGAAAGAGAGTGCAGGAGGAGGAGGGGGGAGAGAAAGTATTGGAGGAGAAGAAGAAGAAAGAAAAGCAAATGGAGGGAGATGAAAAAGAAGTATAGGGAGAGGAAGCAGACAAATAGAGGAGGTGCAAGAGCAGGAGGCAGGACTGTGGAGAGAAAGGGAGGGGGGGTGAGAAAGAAGAGGAATGCTGAAGAAGATGGAGATAAGGTGGGAAAATGAGAGAACAGGCATGATGAAGAGGAGGTGGGGAGAAAGAGGAGGAGTTGGTAATGCCACAGAGAGAGTAGAAAGAGAAAAGCTCGAGGAGTAACTAACGGGCTGTTACATGTTGAAGCAGCACGAGTGAAGGCAGCAGCAGGTTCTGTGTGTGTGTGTGTGTTTGTGTGTGTATGTGTGTGTGTTATTGTGTTTATTGCCTGCATCAGGTGTGAGAGAGACCCTGCCACAGCTGAAACACCTCCTATTCTCTCTCTCACGCGCACACACGCACACGAAATACACAATCATCCACCTGTGCGCTCACATTGACGCGCACACGGGCACGAGGCAGAACTCTTTGAACTGTTCGACATTTGAAATAAAAAAATAAACCAAGTGCACCGAGGATGTTTCTTTCTCTGAGTCATTGTTACTTCATGCACAAAGTCACGCACGCTCCTGAAGACACGTTCGCACACACACACACACACACACACACACTGGGTTCAAAATGTGTCCCACTCTCCTGCCCTTTCTCCACCATGCATACATCAGTGCAAGTCTGGACAGCCTGCCTCAGCACAGAGATGCACAGCTGACGAATCCCTCCGCCGACACACTGGCAAGTAGTCCCTAATTTATGGGATTTTGATAGATGGCAGATTAAGAGTCTAAAACAGCTACTGTTCCTACACAATACAACCGCCTCTTCTTTCCCCTTCTATTTAGAGAAGATTAATTGTGGATTATAATCGGAAAATGAGTTAGCAGGTAGGCTGCTTTATTTAGCATATTTTTATTTATTTTTTTGCCAAAGCTTTTGACTACGAGATGATGGTTAAAAATACACTGACGTATCAAATTACATGCTAAACTGTAAGAATCCCAAAATGAAGAGTTGCTGGACTTTATAGTTGTGAGGGACTACTTTTTGTCAATCCAAACGGCTGGTTGGGAGAGGCGAACGCATCGGGGCGGATGTCCACCTCACTTTTCCCCGGGTGTTGTCCGTCTCCCCGGCACACACTCACGGCTGCTACCATCTATCCATGCAGTTCACTTCATTGTACTGACTGCGCTCATCAATTAGGCAAAAATTAATGCCGTAATTGTTTTACAGCACTTCGAAGAGGATTATAAACCGCCGAAAGAGGCGCGGATAAGTTTTGAGTGCGGGGAAGCGGAGAGGAACGAAACACAGGTACGGTGTGACTATTATCTCGACTTCCAACTAGTAACGTTACTAATGTAACGCGAGGGTACTAGCCGCAAGCTAACTGGCTAACATTAGCATCCCAACGACCCAAGTAGGGTTCACTTCAGAATGCACTTTGGTGAGGGGGGGGGAATGTCGCCTGAATTTTATTGTTCAGCCTCCAGAAATCACTTCTGCCTTTCAGGCTGCTGCCGTTTGCAGTTTAACGTGCGGAAAGAGACCGCTAAGTGGAGTTTAATAATCCGGAGAGCGAGTTTTTACTCCCGTGCCAGCAGCAGACAGTAGCGTCAGTAGTAGTAACAGCAACGCAAGCGTGGGGATAACAAAAGGACCTCAAAGTCTGACACACAAATGACTGCTCAGGGAAGCTGGGAACATATTGATTCAGCTAGCAAACGTGGCTCAGATAAAGCCTCTTATTTTTCATGAAGTTTAGTAATGAATTAACCAAACATAAAAACAAGGTTTTATAGATTAGAAAAGCATAACTGAAAAGGAGCCTCCACGCTGATAATTTAATGTTAAAAAAACACCACAAGGTGACTTTTAACTTAGTCCTGCTGAGATCCATTATGAGTCATTTTAGTCATACTATTGTCAGTGTGAGTTAAAAATGACGCATCAATGAAGAGACATGATGCAGATCAAATTTCACACACTAGCTTAATACTTCAGTCTAAACTTATTCAGCCATGTTTAGTGTTGTTTTGTGTCGCAGAGTACTTCACACCAAATTTCCAAATATTCGAAGTGTAGGAGCAAAAGTTGCTTGAGGTGGTTGGAGGTTGTGGAAATGAGCCACAGACGGATTGTTGAGCAGTGAATATGAATGAAAATAGAGTCTGCTGTGGTTAGGGAAGCAGTTGTTTGTTTTAATTAAAGCTTATGTTGTTAATTGTAAGAGCGATCGAGGCTACCATAGTAGTGACCGAGGCTACCCTCTAGTCTGCGCCCCCCTCCCGTCAACCCCAACTCTCTCTGAAAGTGACCAGGGGCGGGATTAGACACCTTCCTTTCCTTTTTAAACGCTATTTTCAGCGATTTTCTGCATTTTAAAACGACATATTGCAGACACGTGTCGATGTTCGGGCGATGTGAGTTTCCAGTGAAGTTGGAGGCGACATCAGTAGTTGTTGTGAAGGACCACCGTGCGCCGCGACAGACAGACAAAGACCCCCAGAGAGCCTCGGGCACTTGTGTTGTCGATGGAAGTTTGCTGGAGACGATTTCAAACTCTCGTCATCCACAGATCGCCCCTCGCTCTCTCAGTGAAACATAAATGCGTTATGTTCAGTCCCGAGAGTGAAATGAGAGAAGTGTGTCCCTGCTTTGTTCTGGTGCTGGAGTTCAAGTTAGGATTCGGGAGGTGAAGTTGTTGATGTGCTGATGAAATGAAGCAAGCGAGCCCAGCGTGGATGATTTATTGCATGTGTTTATGCTCCGATAATCTGCGAGTAATGTCGGCCGGGTTGTTTGTGGTCACCTGTCGTTTGTAGCCGCTCTGCTTGTGGACGAGGAGGGAGTTACTTTCTGCCGTGTCCTTAGTTGACCGTCTAGTCTTTTGTGCTATTGTGAGCCTCACTGGCCTGGAGATACACAGAGAGAGAAAGAGGGAGGAAAAGAAGGAGGCTCGGCCACGTAATGATATCGCCCTGACTGTGGATGACACTTAAAAAACGAGAGCCCCCCTCCACGCAGGAGGGTCCTCATGTTATCCGTCGCGCGTTTTCTTTCCACGTTGTTTTTCAGATGCTGCAACTTGTCAGTGTGCTTTTGTGATGGATTTCCTCAGCATGCATGAAGAGGCACGTGTGTGTGTGCTGATCCCTAGATTTTCTCACTGTGCACTTGCAGTGATGTCAGACTTAAAACAGAGTTTTTGATAATCTTAGTAGTGACATTGAATATGCATAGAGAGTTATGAAATATGAGGTCAGCACCTTTTTAACTTTCACCTTCTAAGGTTGCAGCTGGGGATGCACAATATTGGATTTTTTGCCAATAAGTCGATATTTTACGACTCATTTGGCTGATTACCTATACTGATTACGATATATATGTATATTTTTCCCCTCACCTAATTGCAGAGATCATCAGGTCTCCTCTATAGTGAAATTTACATACAGTATTTTTATGCAAACTCTTAACATATTGGCCCGCTGGCAAATGCAGGCATAAAATACAAAGCTTAAAATGATGTAATATTCATTCTTGTGCAAA
>JAPXVT010000017.1:6992112-7002682 GCA_029823135.1 Acanthurus reversus | reverse complement strand
AAGCTACAGTGGATTTTCATAACAGGAAGTAATATTGTTTTCTCTCCTAAATATATCAGGCTAACCTGTGGTTGGTTTTACACGAGTATGATGGTCTGTGTTGTTGCCTCGCTGGACCTAATTTGAGCAGTGTTAGTTTGTAGTGAGATCCCATCATAACTGCAGCTTTCCTTCAAATTACACACAAGCCAGCACAAGCTAAGCTTGAGATGCCGTGTAATGCATACAGATTTAATATCAGTGTACCTATACTGGATTTTAGTTATTAACAGCGCTGTCTTAAACATATTAGTAAAGTAAAGCTTTTAGAAACCGTATGGAGTCTCTTCTGGCTACAAGACATGGAAACCCAGCACAGGAGGAAATGCAATGTTGCTTAGGGGAAAAAAATAATTAAACTGGCTAATGAGGACTCTGCACTTTGGCCTCCTACTAATCATTGAACTAAACCTGAGAGCAAATCCTAACCTTTAAGTGGCCAACCTACAAAGACTCTGAGGAGAGCCTGAGGCATGCAGAGTGTTTCCAGGAAAAAGCAGAGAGGTTGGAGCTATTTGTGCAAAATACATGATGTTTTCTGCACACTAATCTTCTTTTCAGACCTTTGGTATTTGTGTAAACCGACACAATCTGGGACTATCCCCTTAACCTTTTTTTTTCTAGTCTTGTGTGTTTTCTGACAAAGGCTCTAAATTCGTTGCCCCTAATAGAGCATATTCTGCACAAGCAGACACTTTAACACTTGAGAGCTGACCCAGCTTGTAATCCTGACTGCACCTTCTTTGTACTCTTATATTTGCGTCAAAATCTCCAGATGCCAGAGATACAAATAGTCACATCTGAAGGGCATTGACATCCTCACTGTCTCCTTCATTGGTCTGACAGTTTTGGCAGCCATCACCCATCACAGCCACTGTTGACAAGGCACCATCCTGGACCCAACGTGACATGGGCGATGGTCTTGTTGATTGCTTACTGAAGTGGCATTCAGTTATGCAGTTATATAATTAGTCAGAAATACGTCCAAGGCACATGGGGAAATGGGGCAACAGGTTGGGTATGTGTGTTTATTTATGTGTGTCTTGGCAAATCAGCTTTGAACTGCTTCTCTCCAGGATGCGCTCGGTTGGATTCACCCAGTCCACAGGACACCACAGCATTGCCTCAGCCTGTCAATTCGTGTGCTGCTGTGCATGAACACGTAAGTGCAGGGCAACTCATTGCTGATATTGACAATTTGGCCTCTGCAGTCAGTGCATTTACATGTTATGTTTGAGAAAATCAATTTATTGTGTTAGTCCGGCTAAAACTGGACTTTTAAATGCATGTAAACATTTCAGTCCAACTGGAATTATACTAACTCAATTTTCTCAAGGTCGAGCTAACACACCCAGATAATGCAAATTATTCCTGCATGTATACCCCGAAACCAGCCCCAGACTGACATAAGCAATCTGCGCATGATCGTGAGTCCTTGTGGCGTCTTTGACCCCGAAATCAAACAGCATAAATTTGTAAAAGAACGCCGGGGAGAGAACAAATATCCCATAAGCATGAGGGGAAGCGTGCATTGAATTTGTGGCAAAAGTAAAGCGTAAATATGAGGTGTGCAGCACTGTAAAGTTGTCCATGTTTTGACTGTTCGACATGGATTCCGATAGCCGCTTGCAAACTTGCATGGGCTGATATTGCTGCCTACAGTGGTGGAGTCGGACAATAAATCAATTCTCCCTCAGCGCTTGTATACTGGGACAAGGGCAGTAGCCCAATTAAATGGCCTACTCGAGCTCTAACTATAACTGTGCATGTAAATGTAGTGAGTGATTTAAGCAGTATTTATTATTCAGAGGGTTTTTTTTCAATTTTCCAACGGGCCACATGCTAAAACACTTCTGTGCCCAGAGTTATCCTCTTTCTATAAGTCTGATGGCACAGTTCTAGCTTGTTTGCTTTCTTTGATTATTATCATTTTCTGTGGTTTAAGTGACTGATATTGATTCAATGTTATGTACACATACTGTCAATACTTTCAGCTTCTTTGCCCTCCATTAACTGGGATTGCTAGATCAGATGAGTATTGATCGGGCAGTGTACAGACAGTACTTGTTTTGTGTGGAGTCAGATGGCTTTTAAGCTACACAATATGATCTTATAGACTATTTATACCATATAGCTCATATACATTATGGTGGACTTACTTGGATTGCGAAGGGGTCACAAAAGAGAACTCCGTGTGTATATCTGTGTATTTTTAAAGGACAGCCTAAATGTAAAATGGAGGCAGCCTTCATGACCTTGTTCTTGTAGAAATTGGAGTGAAAATGATTCCTGGCCTTCCAGAAATTGCACTGTCCATACAGATGACTGCTATAGAATATTAAGTAACAACAAAGCCGTGTTTTCTTTACGGCCTCTCAATACAGGCTGCTATGAAAGGATTTACTTAAATAAATGTAAGCGGCTGCTGTTTGGAACAGGAGTTTTGCAAAATTGACCTCACCTGTCTATCTGGTGGGTGGATTGTACACACAGAAAAATGCATGGACACTCATGCATGTGCACACTCTCTTATGCACATTTTCCCCTCCTCCTCCTCCTCTTCTTCCTCTCTGAATGTCAGAAAGCATTGATTGTGCGATCGTGAGCAGGAGCCCAGGGGCAATTTCAGGTTTTGTTGTGTCTCAACAAAGATGTAAAAAAAACCTGACAGTGTATTTAAAGGTCAAAACTGAAGAATAGAGGGGCTCTACGTGTGTGTGTGTGTGTGTGTGTGTGGCAGAGGAAGATGAAGGAATTTGCAAATTAGGAGAAAGTAGGGAAAAATTAACTTTTTTTAAATCTAGAAAAATGTCAATTTTGGGTCATCTTTTAATTGAAAACAAAGGAGCTTAAAAATTTAAGATACTTATTTCTAATTTTCTAACTTTTTTTTACATCTCAATATTTTTCTTAAATGGAGGAATTAAAATTTAGGCAACACTTTTCTTAAAGCATCCATCTATAATGCATTATAAACATACTTATAATGTGTTATAATGCGCCTATGGTGCTGTATAATCATAGTTATAAGCAGGGTTAGGGTTAACCATGACCACATATAATGTATTATAAATGTGTTAATAATGTGTTATAATGTATTATATGTGTTACCAAAATTTATTTAATTTGTTTTACAAGTTATTTATTTACTGTTCAAATAATAAAAAAAACCCTTGATTTTTCATAATGTAACTGATTTTTTTTTCTTTCAGAATTTTGGCTACACGGCATTTGATCACAGTTTTCTAATTTGACTCGGAAAAAGCATTTCCTGCTCTTGCAGAAGACACTGGTGGACGTGCTTTTGAGCGACATGGCTCATGGGTATTTCTTTGAGTTGGAGTGTCTTTGAGGCTTCAGTGTGCAGCTGGACTTGCCTCAAAAAACCTGTAAGGTTGCATCATTTAAGAGAAATAATGTCTTCCTCTTTGTATTTGCTGAGGGTCCACGCACTGACAATGCTAAGGTGTGTTTGGCTGAAGTCCACAATCTCTATGTTTTTGCTTTTGGCCTGCATCAGTATGCTACACCACAAATAAATGTGGACAGATAAGGTGAATCCACTTAATCTCAGGGACAATGTTCTTCACTGCAGTGCTCAGGCTATTAAATAAACCCCAAAGTGTTTGTCATGTTGTCTCAGTCTTGGTTAAGACTTGATAGATGCCCCTAATAAAAGCAAAGGACCTTACACGTGCACTCTCTGTCTTGCTGCGGGAGGAGCCCTTACTTGGTGTCGAATTTAATCTCGCTCTCAATCTACTGGCACTAATCCTGCAGATTACAGACCCCTCACTCCATTACACACGCACTTCATTATTAACAGCATCTTTATCATATGTGACAATCGCCTTTCAGTGATACTGCCCCCTCAGCATTTACCCATATGATATCAGCTAAGACCTTAACATACATAAACACACAAACACACACTCTCATAATGTGCAAAAATGTGGAGTATAACATTATGATTTCATAATACATGCATACCTACACACGCCGTCATATCACCAATATGCAGCATTTGACCCAAGAGTGACCTTGCTCAGCATATTGTTAATTTGCATGGAATGAGGCTTTGGTCCAAATACACACACATTTACACGCTCATACACAAATGCACACAAATTAATGCGATGATTAAGTACCCTGCATTAATCTGTCTCAGTGTCAGTCATAAGACAAACAACTGAAATATGCTGACTTTCACCACATGTCAGAGGAATGATTTCTGGATTAAGCAGATACGTGTGTGTGTGTGTTGTGTAATCACATGTAATCTGTAATTATATAGACACTGGATGTGGGCACATGTAATCCCTCTGACCTGGTGAGGAGAGAGATAGGCCCAAAGATAAATGTAGATTATATCATCAGTGAGAACTCCGGACTCAAACCAGCAGGGTTAATAACACATTATTAAGATGAAATTTGCATAACGCAGCACAGAAGGAACGTGTGCTAAAGGTTTAGAAAAAAAAACTGTGTTTATGTTCTGCTGAATATGTAAGTGTATCCTCCTAATAATTGTTTGCATTTTGTCAAAAGCAATGCTTTACATATATTTGCAAACTAGGTTTCCAGGGTTACCAGAAGGACATTGCTCCATCACTTAGAACTCTTTAGTTCTCATCCTTCATAATCATTGTTTAGTATATACACTTGGAAAACAAAAGTTACAATATACTTTAAAGTGTAATTAAACCCCCAGAGTTCTGGCTGAAGTGCCTCATTCCTGAAATTCAAAAAATGCATCTAGAATCATCTGGTTTCCTGGCAACTGGTCTCAGCACCTATAACATCATGTTTCACTTGTGACATCACGTTTCACCTTATCAACCAATTAGAATGCATCCAAAAAAAACCAAACAAACCTTGCAATAGCAGTGTTTCAACCAGTAGATGGCAGTAACTACACACATTTGTAACTGAATACAGAAAAGTCAGTTAATTTGCACTAAAAAGTCAAGATTAAGACCTGAATCAGTCGAAAACACTACGAATACTTCTTAACCTTGATTTTCAGCTAAAAAAAGTTGTTTAGGGGTTAAGTTACTCTTTAAAGACAACTAACCCCTAAATTCTACCAGATGCCTGTGTGGTCTGTGTCCACTCTGCCACAGCAGCGGAGCTGATACGTTTCAGCTGTAGTCACTCTGCGTGCTTTCACAGACTGCGGCTACTCCTTCGCAGCAACGGCAGTCTGGAGCCCTCTGCAGCAGATATGCAAGGCTTCTATTTTTGCCAGATGACGGAGCACAACGCAGCAATTCAGCCCAAAGCAGATTGAGCGGGACAGGAAGTCAGACACTCACACATTAAAACATCTTGTTAATTGTCAGAATAAAACATTCTGTGTTGACGCCAGATCATATTTCACTTAACTGTATAAATAAACCTTCACAATGCGCGAAGCCAAGCTTGAAGTCAACAGATCAGAGGTCTTCAGAGGCCGTGAAATCCTGTGATTCTGTAGTTACCGAGAAATCTCAGCTGTCTTGCGACTTCAGCTGTCTGGCCGTGCTCTGAAACAGTCGAGTGAGTGTTGACGGACGGCGGTGCACGGAGAAAACCTGCAGCAGAGCCGTTCCAGAGCGTGCACGCGACCAGTGGAATCCTGGGGTAAGCATTCGAAAGTGTAACAAAACTACACAAATAAACAGAATATATATTCACCCTTTCTCTGTCAAAGTGGACTTTCCGAAACAGGCCTGGTTGCAACAAAAATTTCACAAAAATAAATCAGATAAAAATTCGGTGGTTGAGATTTGAAAAGGTGGTGGCTACTTGTAGGACTCATGGTGAAACTGCTTTAGCTGGAGAGCTAATCACTAACTAGCTAGACAGCTGGTGCTACTTAGTCTCAAAAGTTTGCGGAGATTCATTGTAGCTGTTTTATCTCTACTAGTCAGTTTTACATCACTCTGGTATTTCATTTCCCGTGCATTGGAAACAGATTTGTTAATTTAATATTTTTTTATTAGAGAAAAATTATCAAGAGGAAAAAGGCTCTCTGAGCTAACAGGCTCTCTAACAGCCAGTTAGCAAACTCAGGAGCTTATTGTCTTAGCTTGATTTCTAATGGGACACAAAGGTTGCATAGCTTATTGAAAAGCAGCTCAGCAGCTTATGGATTGTATTTCTATCATTGACTCTCATCTCATAACTGTCTGCAAACCGCTGCTCTTTTGTGGAAAAGCTTATGGCCCGACAGGTTGATGTTGCATAACAGAAAATGACAGTCATTTTGATAGTGTCTTTGTCTCTCAGGAGTGAACAATTTCAAAGTATCTTGCTATCAGTACAACACAAATTTACATGTCAAAATCCACCTAAATTGAAGTTGAGTGAATCTACCGACAACTGACTGACCTGGTGCTGAACAAGAGAGAGAGAGACAGAGAGACAGGCACACATCTATTCAGAATAAACAACATTGACCCCCAACAGACAAATTAATAATTAAACCAAGTTTGCAACAACTTGGCAACAATCTTGCAACTACGAGTAACACCATAGCAACCACTTACGGCTCCTAACATTTTAAACGCTTGCCTGTCAACAAAGTTTTCTGTTAATTGCTTAATCTTTCACTGACTTCATTGTTCGGTCATCAGATTTTAACTCACAGTTCTTCTTCTTAGCAGTTTAATGTTCCACTCAAGTTTAGCCTCATTCAGCACATTTCTGCTCATTTCCAAGCTTACACCAACTCCCATTTCAATGCTTTTCAGAGCAAATGCTTCAATTTGTCTATTTTTTTTTCACCTCCCCATCTCGTACTTAAAGGTACCTGTAACATTATGTGTTTCTCCTTGTTCTTTCCTGTTCAGCTGCTCATTCACAGCTTTGCCAACGATGCAGTTCAGTTGCCAGCGAATCAATCACTAGCATACACACTGTGTTCTCTTGTACGTTAACTGCAGTGATTCTAATAAAGAAATGTAATATTTAAAAACGCATTAAAATACAAACATTTTTGGAAGAATGGGTGGACAGCTACATGGTTTCATCATAAAGGATGATATATTCTGGTGACCTCTGAGCATGTGGGTATGTATATGCATGAGTGGGACAAGCAATTTTTATAATGGAGAACTGCCAGTAAACATTCTTTGTGTGTGTGTATGTATGTGTGTGTGAGAGAGAGAGAGATTGGATTGATGCCAGTGAGTCTGGATGAGCATTAGCTCGAGATCAGAGAGTCGTGCTATGACCCTCCTCCAGGTCTATGTGTGTGTGCATGTATGTGCATTGGCATGGTTAATCGCTATGATACTGAGAGCTGCCCCGTCTCTCTCCGTCTCTCCCTCCAGCTCAGCCAATCGGTCTTTATATAAGCAGGTCAGCAGCCATGCATACAGACTGCTACCAACTTTGCAAACCAGTCAATGAACTGGTGCTCTGAGGAACTGTCAACTAGTGTTAGCGCTCACGTCATGCCCTCTTTTGTCGTCTGGAAAAGTTTGTTGCAGCTAAAGGCATATATGAATGTTTTACCAACATATCCAGTCACTCTTTTATCTCTCTCTCTTCCTGCCTTTTTTCCCCAGAAAAAAGCATTTCGAAAATTGTGCTTTACAAAAGTGCTATGTAATTAAAATTTGTTTGCTTGTTTGCTTGTTTGGCAGAAGGTCAAACATGTAGCCTGTAACTCTTAATATTACTGTGATTTTTTTAGGTTCTTCAATGGTCTTAAATAACTGTAGTTATTTTTTTCAACCTGTCTTATGTACAAGTCATGTTGAATAAGGTTTTCGTAATTAATTTTCAGTTTCTTGCTATTTCGACGGAGGTCACATCATGTCTTACCATGGGACAAACATTCATGTACGCCTCCAAGCTCCAATTAAATGACTTTTCATTTTAGGTCCTAGGAACTCTGTAGCACACCGTATGAACATGTGTCTCGTTATTTTTCTGATAGGGTGGGCCAAAATGTCTATATGGCTCACAAGGAGGGAAAAAAATAAAAGAGACAGGATTTACAGATGTTGACCTTATGTTTAGAGGTTTGGTGGCTGCATGTTTAAAAACAGTTTACGTTCTACAAAATGGTGTCCAGCTTAGAAGAATTTGTCTCCATTTAGGATGCTGGAGATGTCCTGTGCAATGTGGTTGAAGAGTTGTGTTTGTGTTGTGTTACCTGGTGTCAGAGTGTGTGTGAGGTGGGATGCAGGGAAGGTTGTACGGTTTTAATTAAACGGCTCTGTGATTTTTTAACATTTGTAAATGAAAAATTGACCAATAAAGAGGTGGTTAAAGGTCAAAAGGGTTAAGGTTAACTAAGTGTAGGCGGGCATTTCTTATGGCTACAGTATCTCATGCTTAGTGATAGAGTAAGTGACAACAAATCAGTTGCAAAATAACTGAAAGGATGCCACATTTTGCAGTTACAATAAATAAAATCTAAATGCAGCACTTATGCAGATTTATTTGCATTCACTCTCACTTGGAAATGAACCATAATAAATATGTCGGATGATAAAAAGAGACAATTTTTGCCATTTCTCTGGTGTGACTATTATGCTTTAAATGGAGATAACTATTCTTGAATGTAATTCTTTTGAACGTGTCAGACTGGGCGCCATCTTGGCTCCACAGAAGCAGCATTGGACTGGAGCCCAGATAGCAGATGGCTGCTTGTCTGCAGGGTTTGGATTCCTACAGGGCGTCTAATACAGTAAACACAGACAACTGGGTGGAGAAAGATGCTGCCCGGATGCTGATATTGTCTCTCTCTCTTTTTTTCCTGACCTTTGATTCTCCCCTCCTTGATTTAACGTCATTTTCAGTTTCTCGCAACCACTCCATGTTGTCCTCGTTTTGTGTCTCCCTTTTGTGTTTTCTATTCCCAGTGTTCTTATAAAGAAGATGCTCCGGTGCAAAACAGACCATATGAGAATAAAACTGAATAAAAACAGGAATTAAATGTGGCGTCCTTTTCTGTCTGATCTTCCTTCTTAAGTAGATCCTTTTTGGCTCATCATGCAATCTTTCAGGAATGGAAATTTGAACTCGTCCAACCCTATTCGCCTGATTTGGCACATTCAAACTACATCTTTCCGGAGATGAGGATGAGCTCAGTGGCCGTCATTTTGACAGTAATGATGGTGTCATCGCTGCTGCGAAGCACTTTCTGAGTGTCTAAGACTCAATTTCTGGAAATAGGGATCCATACTCTCTGCAAAAGCTAAATTAAATTAAGAGGAGACTATGTTTTTAAACCAAATGTGCTCATAATTTAAAATTTACTCCTACTTTCGGCCACAAACTTATCAATCACCCCTTGTGTGCCACTTGCTTGTTGCTCTACAGTTTGCATTCTCATTGTCGTACATTTTATATTGGAACTTTTTTGCTGACGCTCTGATCCGGAGCATCTTGCAGTGAGTGACTGCAGCAGAGTAAGCTTTAAATTCTTGTACTGCGCTGCAATCGCTCA
The DNA here is from genome assembly GCA_029823135.1 of Acanthurus reversus. Classification (NCBI taxonomy): domain Eukaryota; kingdom Metazoa; phylum Chordata; class Actinopteri; order Acanthuriformes; family Acanthuridae; genus Acanthurus; species Acanthurus reversus. The sequence continues at coordinate 6,993,198 of JAPXVT010000017.1, read as the reverse complement.
CTGATATGAAACACACAAGATGAGTTCCAGGGAAGACGATTAGATTAGAACGTCATCTGAAAAAATTCAATTATCTTGTGGCAAAATAATAGATAGAAAATGAAGAAAAGCTGAGCACTGAAATGGAAATTACATGTGTACATTTGTTTTGGGGTTGTGTAAGAAGGTAATTTCATTCAGAGGGGAATAATCTGATCTGGGAAAAAATAGTGCTCATGCAGCAGGAAGGAAAAGGATATCTGCATCTCATCCCTATATCCTTTTGTTACGTCTTCCTTATTCTTCTCCTTAACCGCTCGATATTCCTTCCTCCGTCTGTCCTCTTAGCTAGCTCAATCTTTTTTTTCCTCCTGATTCTGACTCAATCCCATCCCTCTCCACCTCTCATCTTGTCTCTCTGCATCCCATTCTCTTATCCATCTCGATTTCTCTCCTGGAGCAACAGTATGTATACACCCGGTTACCGTGGCAACCGGAGGAGGCCACATGAGCGGGTGGATGAACAAAAGACCCAGAGACCCTCATCCAGAGAGAGAGAGAGAGAGAGAGAGAGAGAGAGAGAGAGAGAGGGAAAGAGAGAAGGAAAATCAGATTTCATTTTTAGGCGAGGGGTTTGGTGTGAGTGGAAAATGAGGAGGTGGAGGAGGAGGGGGAGGAGGAGAGGGGGGAGGGATGGATAGCGTAGGTGAGGTGAGTTCATAAATGAAAGACAGAGAGACGGGGGGAGGGAGATGTGGTTAACAAAGCAAAAAAAGAGGGAAAAGGTTTCTGTGGATAAAAAAAGAGAAGCATAAAATAATGCAACAGTGCATTATGTAAAACTGCAGCTGTCACATCACTGTGACCAGCAGACGAGTCCCAGAATTAAAGATAATTTCATAATCCCTTTGAGGTGCAGAAGATTGGATATCATTTTAGCATTGTTGGGGCCATTTCAGAGGCATTTCATCGTATTCCTAGAGAGAATCAGAGGTTCTCTTTTCATTTTGAAGGCAATTTGTCTTTCCATTTTCAGGACTTATTTTAAAGTATTTTCACTGCAAGTAATTTTACTGTCATTAAAAGTTTCCTGCTTTTGAATCACCA
>JAPXVT010000017.1:6963340-6974876 GCA_029823135.1 Acanthurus reversus | reverse complement strand
ATAATAAATTACAGTTACTGAGAGAGAATGTGCAATTAAATTAAATTAAAATGTTAAGGGGGTTACATCTGACTAGTTTATGTAAAAATATGCTGAATAATATTCGTTTTCTTGCTTTGCGTGTTTTCGATGTGCACAGTGTCTTCTTTTGCCATTTCAATGCCGTTTAGCAAAGCTTGATGCTATGCTGAGGCTTTTGATTGGGTCTCTTGTTTGAATTTGCAGCGACCCACGTCTGCCATTAACACTGCCTGCTTTAAATCTTTTAAAATGGTCAACTGTTAAAAACATATGTTAGAAATTTAGAAAAGTAACCAAAAGTAATTTAAAAAAGTAATAAATTACTTTGATAAAGTAATAGGGTAACTAGTAATCTGTAATTTATTGCATTTCCAAAGTAACTTTCCCAACCCTGCACTTAATGGAACGAAGCCATTGTTAGTCACACCTGTAATGTTGGTAAATTGAAGTAGACATGGGTAGTGGAGGCAAAAATGATAAAATATTAATATTTCGATGCTTGTATGTATGTGCACATGCATGTTGGTACTGCAGGCCTCTATGCTAGGGCGACTGACATTATCTAAAAATCCGACATGCCACCCCTGCAAAAGTCAGTGCCCCCCCTGGGCCACCCCAGTTAAAAAAGTCTGGATCTGCCTCTGCCTTTGGATACAAGAAACACAGGCCTGGCATCACAACATTACATCAGCTATCTTCAATTAAAGTGACAAGCCTTTATTGAATAGCAGCATGTCTTACCAAGCACTTCTTGGTTGCTCTTTGATGAGCGAGGCTAATGATTACATTTCAGCCGACAGTAAGAGCTGCTACACCACAGACCAAGAAGCTAATTATAGCTGAAATGACCCGTTTATGTAGACATGGCTGTTTAATAGGATATAATATAGTGTCTCTGTGTGACTGCGTGCATTCATGCTGCCTGTGTGTTTGCCATGTAGATTATGCTTGTGTTTGACTTGTAAATAATTGATAATTAGCATTGTTTAAACATCTTTAATTCACACCACAGGGATGGATATCACACACAGTCCTCCCACATGACTGCATGAAAGAGTAACCTGCAAACCTGTGCAGATTAAGACACTTTTATTCACGCTGAAACATGCATCTTGCACTGTATGTGATGTTATAAAACGTCTTTGTTTGCGCTGCCAAGTACTGTGTTGCAACACCTAAGCAGGTGCAGTGTGAGAAATAGGAGCCCCTGAACACTTTTTATAGCATCAGTCATGTTGTAAAAGAACAGGTGGACACATTTCTGCCATGTGTTAATGCCGGGAGCATATTTGCCCATTAATTCTGAGATATTCAGGATTTTTTGGTTTCTCCTTTTAAGTGACATAGTTAATGGGAGTTATAGTCTAAACCTCTGCATTTCTAAAATCAGTCTTCCAGGGACAAAACAGATTGTTTGAGAAACATTACTACTTTCAGTAACCATACGTACTACATTCTTGACATATGTTTGTCTTGTCATGAGAACATTTTCTCCAAGAAGGAAAATTTCATCTTGTCCCCTGTGCTCTGTTTGTTTCAGGGAGGGACCTGCAGGGAGTGAAGGGGAGGGAACTGAAGGAGATGGACAGATATTATGAGCTTTAGATATTGTGTTTCATATTTCGGCATTTGTATTGATGTAATTTATGTATTTAATGATCATTTTGTTGTCTTTTACCATCAAAAAACTAAGCCTGAAAAAAAAACAACAACAACAAAAAAAGCATTTTTGTCAGTTTGGGTTTTTTGAATTGATTTACCTTTGAGGAAGTGCACAGCTAACCTGACAAGCCAGATGCTCTGCTGCACAGAAGCATCTGGGAAGACTCCATTGGAAATCGTTTGGAGAAAATATTTCACAGGTGATTGACCTATCAGATGAACAAACCCTATTATCAGCAAAGCCACTTGGTAAATCATACTCTTACTGAAGTCAGTTGGAGACTCAGGAGAAGAGAGAAAACATAATTTCCAAGGAAAGCCTTCAGCGTCGTTCTTTGCTGTTGTTTCAATGAGGAAATATTCTCAAATTCTGATTGAACTGATGTTATCACAGCATCTAAACTAAGCTGTTCAGGAATCTCCGCCATTGTTTTGCCCACCTAAAACCATGCATGTGGCTGCCAGTAGATCCTCCTCAGGAGATGCTGATTGGCCCACATCATTCTTGATGCCTGCTCAAACCCCCTAACATGGAGCCTGGCCAGACTGATAGTAGAGCGCAACAGAAATGTCAGATCAAGGGATCAGAATGGGTTTAACCAGGCTGGTGCACAGCCGTTACGTTGGTGAATGCTGAAAACATCCTTGAACAGAGCATGCACACACTGTGAATTCAATACTGTCATCTAACATCCTCGTACATACATTGTCTATGATGTAAGTGTTTAGTCACCCAGATGAGACACGCCCAATTATAGTCATATGCGGCACACGAATTCATGTTGATAAGAAGTGGAGATGCTGGGGATTGAACCCAGGACCTCATACATGCGAAGCATGCGCTCTTCCACTGAGCTACATCCCCTTATCTTCAAAATGTTTCACTGATTTTATTTATCGTGGTTGAAGACATACGATCTGACAGATTCAGTGATGTATCAGCTGATCATTCACCCTGTCAAATCTTATAGAATTAATTTATTTACTTTTTAGAGGCAGGTTAAAATTTCTATGTATCTTGAGAAAGCTGGTCAAACATAATTCCACATTTCACTTTCATGGATCATTTGGGTGGAATGAAGCTAATCAAATGGTTTAACTTGAGCGTTGATCCAAATCTCCAGGCTTACCTGGTCTCAGTACAACAGTTCCGACCGGCTGCCTGAATCCCCTCCATCTCCGCCCCAAATAAAACAGCAGAATCCATTGTTTGAGGATTAGCGAATAAGGTTTTGGGCTGTTTGTTCCATTTCCTCCTCAGCAGAGGTGAGGGATGGGGGGTAAATCAGTTGGCCACCAGCCAGCTGAAAACAAATAGCAAGTAGTGAATATCTCACAGGGTAGGGATTGACCCCACGCTCGCCTGCTCTGTTTTAGTCTGACGTTTTGGGCATAATGCACATATTCTGCTTTGGGTAAAATGCACATATTCTGCCGAGGATTTTTGCTTTAAGATTTTACGTGGTGCTGTACATCGACAGCTTGATTGATATATTTAGAGAGAGGGTGGGAGGGGAAAATATGTTGGCAGATACAGCTGGAGAGGGTAAGTGTGATCGGAAACGGGAACGTGGGGGCAGGAGAGGTTTGAGGCTGCAGGGAGAGACAGATATGAGGACCGAAAATCAGGGAACATGTTATTGTGAGTTTAATCAGAGAAATGAAAGCCATTAACTAAATGAGTGTTTCTGTGCAAGTGGGTGCATGTGGCCTCTCTGCTCCTCAGGGCAGATGTCCCCCGATTTTTGTGCCCCCAGCCCCCTTACTCATCTCACACACACACACACACACACACACACACACACACACACACACACACACACACTTACACAGACTCTTACTAATTAAGAGGGAGAACAGAATTTAAATCAATGGCTGCATGTTTTTATTTTCTGAGCACACAGATCAGCCCCAAGAATCTCACAAAAAACAATATTTTCACCTTTTTCAAACATTAGCTATGTTTACATGTGCAGAATTTCTTCAATCCAATCAAACTCTCACATGATTATAGATTTCAGCTTCACTGTTTACATGGACGATAAATAAAGTGATCTGACCGTGACATGCATATATATGCATCAAGCGTTGCTACCTGGTCGCCGCACGCCTTCAGATACTTCCGTACAGGCTGAGCAGTGCATACTGCTCCTGGAAAAAATAATAATAAATGTATTTTTCTGTGACTGTGAGGCTCAAGGTGTATTCGTAGTCTCAAGATGCTCTACTGTGAACTGTATAGCTTGCCATGGCGTGGACATAAGCATTACTACTGTGAATAGTGTGAGACGCAGGACAGCGGGAGCGTCCTGCCTCTCGCTGCAGAGGTAGGACACTGTTGCCATGGCGTGAGTTGCACGAGGCGTTGGTACGGACAGACAGGTGGTTTCCACAAGCTGTTAATGGTGCCTTCAAATGGGGTCGTGCTTACCATGTTCACAAGAAAAGACCTTATGAACTCCCTCCTCTTGTAGTATTTATGACATTGCAAGTCAGATTTATTCGAAAGCTCCGAGTTCACTAGTTGTGGCATGTTTGCTGACGTTTTCAGAAATGGCGGAGCCTGTATTGCTCCGTACAGGACCAAAAGTAAGTGTGGACAAGTTGTTAATCTAGATATCGTCACCTTTGCTGTCTTGTCTCTTGTCCCTCTGTGTGGCGTTTAAACACAAAGTAATCATGCAACATTTCCACATAAATAGCCAGGAAGAGAACAGGAGCCATTTTACCGTGTCCTAGTAACGCTGTTACTACGCGGTTACCACTTGAACTCCAATCCTTTCCTGTATACGACTTCATGAGTTTCATATAAAGGCAGCATAACACTCGGACTGGTAGAGTTCTTTTAACCATTTAGGAATTACAGGCATTTTATACATGATCTCGCCTTTTTCAGAGGCTCAAAAGTAATTGGACAAACATAATCATTCTCCTTGGCAACGAGAAGCAGGAAGCTCCCGCTGCCCAGCGTAACCCATGATGATAATGCAAATGTCCGAGCCATCATGGCAAGCGATATTTAGTTTACAGGAGAGCAGACAGGAATACACCGTGAGCTTCCCCGTCTTGGAAACGTAGGGCAGACATGTGGAGCGAGGATAATTTTACCCCAACCAGGGAGACACAATTGGAACAAGTGTGTCCATGGACACTGGTCGAAATAATGATCGGCATAAACCACCCCTCTCATTCGGAATGAAAATTCTTTCCAAATGGGGCGTATCGGATCTAAATCATCTGAATGACGTGTTTATATCAAGCATTTTTATACTGATCAGGCTTTTATTCCAATTATTCATGTCCATGTAAACACAGCTAAATGTCACGTGTGTGTGTGTGTGTGTGTGTGTGTGTGTGTGTGCCTGGCCTAAAGCTGATCACTGATTCTAAGCCATGTAATTACATTTGCTGGAGGTGGTGGCTCGTCTGTCTCCCTCCATCTCTTTCCTCCGTCTAATTTTTTCTTTCTGTCTCCCTCTTCACTCGTAACAATCCCCGCAGCTCAACCAGTGGCCCCCCATCCATTAGTCACACACATACACACACTCATGCGGATGAAACCTTTGTCCTAACTGGTGTCTGGTCTCAGCTGTCACTTGTAAAAAAAAAAATAAAAAAAATAAAATAAAACACCCGCATGTGAGCATGCACAGACATGCTGTGCAGCTAAACGGACATGTGACAATACACAGACAGGCATGCACGCTGACACACACACATTAAGTAAAGGAGTGCAGGGTCACGGATTGCAGCTTCCTTACATCAGGGTCTGAATATTAATGTGCGAGGACAGATAAGCAAGCGTGGCAATCCCTTTTAGGCCATACTCCTCTCTGGTTGGTGCTTCTGGCTAATTTATGCCAATCTGTAGGCCCAATTTATGCTAATTTGTGTTTCAATTTGAACCAGTGTGTGTGGAATGGTTTAAAGGCTTCAATCAATCTGAATGAGCCTGTGTGTCTTGCCTTGTCTTTGGGTTTGCTTGTCATAGGGAACTTTCTCCTGGGAGTTGCTACCTGTGTGAACTTGCTTCACCTGTCCAGAAGGGGGCAGCAGTGAAGATCAGCTCAGAGTAGTTTGATAGCTGTGTCCCAAAGACAGTCATACTTTTTACATTAACTGCTTCATACCAGATGTACTTCAGTCAGTCTAAATAGTAACTGACCCAGACGAGGATTTGGACGTCCACTCTGACAGTGATAAATATACTGACCACCAAGAAGTCATGGGTGAAGGCTCAGTGGGGCTTTCTAAAGCACCCTCCTCTTCAACGGTCCCTACAGCTGCCGCTAATGGAGACATTCATTGTGATTCTGAGTGATGTTTAGTCGTTCAAAAGTCATCGGCCGCGCAAAGATGAGACACGCACAGTTTGAGCCTAATCAGGCTCGATTATAAGTGGCGCCGCTCACTTCTTTGCTCCATTTGGCGTTTCTTTATCAACGCTCCCTCACCTTTGACCCCTGTCCTCCTCCTCCTTCCCCCTCCCCGACTACCAAATCCTTTAATCCAGGCTCCTCCGTGACCCCTCCCTTTTGTTCAGGAGTTGGGGTACATGTCTGCACAACCGCCCCGTGAAATCGGCCCGTCAGTCCCGCTCTCCGTCTTGGAGAAAGAGGGAGGGGGCGGGAGGCAGAGCGCTTTTCAGAATCGCATCGCAGTTACGGATGAATATTAAAATTCAAACAAAGGCTCGAGCAGCACAGAAGCTGCAGTTTGTTGTTTTTCAAACGACTGTTTCATCATTACCACGTTACATGGTGATTTATATTTTTTGAAGCACTGAAGAGGTAAATGCAAAGACAAATAAGGAGCATGTGGCAGAAAACAACATCTCTGTGGATTATTAGTGGTTAAGACCTGCAGACCACTGACCTCACATCTACTGTTTAATCATCTTTACTTTGGACGCTCCGCCCCCTCCCCTACGATGTCAGATGACTGACAGGTGGATTAGGGAAACCAGAGCACAGGAGCAGAGAGAACATCCATGATCACATAGTTTTTCAGTTGATATTTTCATTGGGAAACGAATGAATAATGTTAAAACGCTGCATCAAATACATTCTGTACTTCTTAAAAATATATATAAATCAGATTTACCAAGCCTTTCACCCCATCTCCTAATGTTTCTCATTGGGTATTACTTCAACAAAATTCATCAGAGGAATGAGTCAGTACAGTTTTGGGGAAATCTGTATAAAGCATCAAACTTAGTAGTTGATACTGTTTAGAATTTAAAAAAGTAGACTTTGCTCAGATTGAATATTACAGCTGTTCCGACACTGGATTCAGAGGCCAGTACTGATTTTCAAAGGTTTTAAAAATTTGATGACAACTTGGCCAACAGAAATTTTTATGCAACCTTTGAACAGTTTTAATGAGGTTTTTCAATGTGTGTGTTTTTTTAAATAAAGCTGGACTATTAATGGGATAGTTCAGTATTTTTTAAATGGGGTTGTATGAGGTACATATGCACTGTCAGTCTATTAACTTCTGCAGATGGCGATCAGCAGTGTCACTTTTAGGAGAAGGGGGCAGAAATTGCTGCACCAGAAGTCAGCATCGTACTGTTGTAGACACTGGTGGACTCAGAGAGAAGGGGCAGGCCCCCCCCCCACCACAATGTCAGGAAAAACGCAGCAAAAGTGAACTTTTGGATGCCCCTATGGTTGATAAAACGTGATGAAGTTCCTTCTGGCTGCCCTTACAGTGGACAAAACGTGGTAAAGTCTGACTTTTTGTGTGTTGGTGCCCCACCGCAAACAACAAGTACCCTTTTTTACTTTTTTCGCCCCTGCCCTTCAAACATCCCGAGTCCGCCAGTGGTTGCAGATGGGGTCAGCAGAAAAATGTTTTTTAGCAACATATATAAATACTTACCTAAAAAAAAAATCAATATCTGTGCGATTGTAGGGCCCAATGGATGTGGAATTTTTGGTTTTGATGATGATACCGATATTAGGGAGTAAGAAAATTCTGATTTACAGGCTGATATTCTATGTCCAATATTTTGAATGTGGTCGTCAAATACTTGTGACAAAGATACGTAATGGAGGCAGGATGTGTAACAAGCTTTATTCCAAACATCAGTGCACTGAACAGTAAACACTTCACTTATGAAATAATGGACCACGCTCTGCTGGACAAACTACATGAATACACCATTTTAAATTACTAATCCAAGCATTTTTTCCAGCTTTGAAAACAGTTTTAATATTGGCACTTACTGGAAAACATACACCGATACCGAGCTACCTGCAGGCTTATATTGGCTGATAATATCATCAAACCTATATATCAATCGGGCCCTAATTGATTGTACACTAAATTTTAGTTTGCCACTAGGCAGCCATTCATTTTGGCACTACATTTTTCAACCATAGTCTAGTTAAACAGGCTGTATTCGCTAATATTAACAAATGCATTGTCTAGCTTGATATATCAGCTCCTACAAACATAGCTATATTGAATGATGAGAATAATCCAGTAGTCTATAATCTCTGCAGCTTGCCTGGTTTTGAACAAATCCCTCTCTAAATGGGCTAATCTCGTTTTGAATTGGGTTGAAACGCTGCACGCATCCTCCAGGTTTTCGGGCTGTTGTAATGACAGGGTTCACTTTAACAACCAGCATACAGACTTCTCATTGTACAGCCGTGCAGACAGTTCCATGACAGGGTAACAGGCCAGTGGTCAGAAAACTATAATTACTTCCTGACCCCCCCTGCATGTCTTTGCCACATACCGAATTATTCTATTACTCAAAGGAAGTTTACAGGAACACTTTTAGTTCCTCGAAGTGTCACACCAATCACTTACTCAAGAGGTTTCTGAAGAAAAATAAGTCTGCACCTGCCCGCCTGACATCATCTTCTTACCTGTTGTATCCCCTCTAGCTGGCTTCTCCGGAGGGCGGGGCGCGGAGCGGTTGGCTCCTACTCACTCAGCGCTCGAGCCTTTCAGCAGCACATCCTCGAGCCGGTCACTCGCCTCAATATCACTGTGTTCCCGTGCCAGCGCTCGAGCTCCGGCGACACAGCGCGCGCTCGGATTTTTGTTTCTCTTCACGGAGCTAAATGTGATTTTCCTGCTTTAATTTCCTCAGATAATTTCAAACTGAAGACGAGCGGAGTGGGGTTTTTTTTTCGTGCCAGCGGGACAGGCTCGGCGACACTGGGGCACAGAGCGGGGATAAGAGCGGCTTCAGCCGATTACAACCGGACATTATTCCTGCACGAGAGGACGGCACTTTGGATTACTTTGACACACACTTTGTGACTGGAATAAACCACAGATGTAACTACAATATTTTATCTTCTGGTTCCCAGCATGTCGCTTTGCGTTAGTGGATAATAAAACCTTCACATTACGCTGAGCGGATGCATGCACTTTTGTGCGCCTTGTGCAGATAATAGCTACGGGAAAGCAGTAACCTGTGGCAGAATAGCAGAATAAATACATAGGGAAGCATTTATTTAATATAGAGATAACCCCCAAACCATTTGTCTTATTGTCTTGGACTGAGCTCTGCGCCTCTCTGAACTCAGAGAAACCCGTGAAGCCCGAACCAGGATCAGGATGCGCCACAGCTGAAACCACGAACCCGGGACTTTGGTGTTGAAATCAGATCGGACCGACCTCCACCTCCCTCCGGGACCAAGGCAGGAGCCGAATCATAATGAGACCTGGCGGCGCGATGTGGATCCTGCTCCCGGTGCTTTGCCTGCTCTGCGGAGCCTCGTGGGAAGCGACCCTGGGCGGACTGGGAGGTGAGTTACAGCAAGGCGAGGGAGACAAACACTCATGAGGGTAATATTGCTGCTGAGTAAAGCTGAGGTAATGTTAAAAATCTGGATCAGTCTGTTGTGGGACCCTCTACACCTTGATAGGCGGTGTTATGAATTATGTTTTAATATTTTGCAGATAAATAAGTGGTTCAGGTGGCTTCAAGAGCATGACAGCGATCAAAACAAAAACATGTGGCTGGGGAATCATCCTCAACTTTTAGCATAGTTTGTAGTGTTGCTTTATATAATGTAGCCTAATTATGTGCACTGCTTAAAGTAAATCTCCAGCATGATGTCTGAAAATACAATTAAAGCCAAAGTTCAACCTGCATGTGCGCGCCCTCAACCTTCGCTCTGCACGGCTGTTTTTACGCACCCGGAGCGCGGTGCCAAAGGGCTGCACTCTGCCTGCATTGTGTGCCGTGATAAATGGTGATGCTGGCGAAGCAAGCAGGTGCCAGACTTGTTCTGCTCAACGCCAACAACAAGTACACAGACTGGGCAGAAACACCGGGCTGCGGGTTCGTCCAGACACGTAGCAGCTTTCAAACTTAAAGAGACAGTCCAGTCTAAATGCGCAGAGGGATTGAAGCATGTGAGGGATTCGTCTTTTTTATTTGCCCTCATCCAGAGGAGGCAGAAGTCAGGAGAAGTGGCTCTGTCCACATCCTGGCAGTGATTCAGCAGCATGCCCAGGGACACTTCAGCAGAGTGGACGTGGGGACTTGCAAATGCTCAGACTGCAGATCTCCAAAATTACCCCAAAATAGCCCTCAGTTTCTTGAAAAGTGGCCCATGCATTGCACCCACAACCGTATCCAGTAGTTTAAAGAGGGGAGAATGGGTGAAACAGGGGCAGACACAGATTGGGATGGTTAGGAGAGTGAACAGAAGACGAGCCGGGCTCTCTAACAAGCTCCCTCTTTGTGCTGTGGCTGTCAGGGTCAGCAGCACAGGCTCGCCAGCCTTCCTGTTTTCTGAAAATTGACTGACAGTTAAAATGGAAATCCTAAAATGAGAGGAGACATCCATCACAACAAAATAATAAGAAGCTTATGCTGCGATAGTCACACAGAGCTTTTTTGTGACCCTTTGGGTATTGGACTGCAGTGTGCCTGAGTGCGGCTATATCTCTTTATTTAGTCATGGTTTGAACGTATTCTCTTTGTGTGCAGGGTTAACGGGGTGAATGAATTCTCTATGTTTTCTTCTTTCATTCATGTCTTTATTCCTTTTCAATATTTTGTACCTGATTGTTTGCCCTTGGTTCTTTCTTTCCCTCCCTGCCATGTGATGGTGTTTACGCCGAGATGCAGCCAGGAGGAAAAGATTTAGAGGTTGCGTCACTGAGTGTCCATTGACCATTAGCCTGTACTCCAGTCCAGTCACCTGACTGCATTAATGGGCTTTGCTCTGCCGCTGCACTCCGCGGCAGATCTTTCTGCCCCTTATCTCTGTTGTGTTTCCAATCTTAGTCGAGCTACATCCAAATTCTTACTTCAGACAGTCTCGCTTGCTGTGGATTCAGGCTCATTTGCTGAATGAATGCAGCGTCTGTAAGTTAGCTCCCAGTCTTTGTGTGTCATTACGCAACCGTGGCCTGTGGCACGCTGGCCCCCGACAAATACAGTTGGCGCGAGTGCCAACAAACAGAGAGGGAGGGAGAGATAAAGCAGGATGGATCAGTGCATCAAACTCTCGTAGGGCCTTTTTCTTGCGACATCATTGTCTTCCTGTGAGAATCAGACGCATCAGAGGTTTCCTGCTCAGTGCAAACATGCACAACTCTTCATATTGATTCAAACCACAATATTTTATTCAAGCGGAGTTTAGCTGCCATCCTCACCAGGATGTATGTCCATGTGTGTGTGCGTGTGCGTCAGTGTTTGCATATGTGTTATGATAACTGAAGAAAGCCTCTTATGTAAGACAGTGCAGTTGTTATGAGCAACTGGTCAGGTGATGTTTGTGTGTGTTTTGTCTTTGTGTGTTCAGCTTAGCTTGCATGTGCGCTAATATCCAAGTGACGACCTGCACAGCTGAGTGTTGAAGCTAATGATCAC
>JAPXVT010000017.1:6624256-6636563 GCA_029823135.1 Acanthurus reversus | reverse complement strand
ATGCGTATGCACACAGACTAAAAATAACAAACTTCTCCGTTGGCCCACGGTAATTGATTAACACTAATTAATTTACGCACTCTCTCTCTCTCACACACACACACACATACACATAATTTGAGCTTTACATTTGCTCTCTCTATTTTTAAGTCTCTCAAAGACAACCAGTCTCTGGTTACTGATGATGTGATGTCACAGGTGGTTGCTGCAGGATGATGTCATCATGCTGCTAGCTGACCCGCACCCCTGCTGCTGACCCTCCATCTCAGGGGATGAAGATTACACTGAAGAGTGCACATACACATGTATACTAAACAACTACGCACATACTCACACACTGATAAAAATGTATAAAAATATACAGCGTCCCTGACATCCTTGGAAATGTACAATACGATACGATGCGATACGATACAGTTCGCTAGTTTTTACTGAAAGTCATTTTGTGTCCATTCAAGAAACGCACAAATTAGACATACAAATTACATAAACAGCACAAACTGATGAAAGCAACAACAGTCAAGACCATGGAATGTATCATTTGATGTCTTCACATTCTGATCTTATTTGGCAACAAACTGACTTTGGTTAGGCAACAAAACTGACTGATGTATAAATGAATATTGCAGCCTGTTGCGCTTGAATGGAGGGACTGTGAATCGCATGTTGGAGGGCAGCAGTTGGTATTCTTCATCTCAAACATGAGAGGAGTCAGCAGAAATACTGTTAGCAAGTCTAAGGATGCTCTTTTGGTTGGATGACTCAAATAAGTGTGCCACAGGTTGACCTGTTATCTTCGCACAAGAGAGATTATCTGGCTATTAGCTCCAAAAGATGTAAATCTGGGAAGAAAGTAAATGTCTTGCCGAATCCTCTTACAAATATACTCTATGTGAGAAATCCATGATAGGTTGACATCTCTCATAACTCACAGATATATATATATGACAATACGTGTTTGATTTCTGCATCATGAATTGTCATTGGGGGCAGCTGGCATATAGGAGAAAGGCCAAAAATGTCTTGTTTGTGTTAATAAGAAGAAGAAGCAGAAGAAGAGCATTTCTGTCTCACCAGTCAACTAGCCAGTCAACACTGCACTGGTACAATCTAAATTCCTCACTATCAGCCAACAGAGACAGTAGTGTAGGATCATCAAAATATTTCAAAATTAACTAGTTCGACACACTGGTGGTACAGTCTGCAGTGTACAATGTAAATAATGTACAGTGTACTTGCTAATGAGTAACACACAGTTTCGAATATTTATCTTTTATAGTTTCTCTTTTTTACACATGTGAAATAAGAGAACATTTAATTTGTACATTTTAAGTTTTAAGACAAGGACTACAGCCAGCGGCCAGTAAGCCTAGCAAACCAGTGGAACAGGGTTGGTGAAGACAACAACAGCTGTGATCCTACACTACCTCACAGCTTCGTCAAAATATGTCCTTTGTTTTCATTATTTTGATGGAGAGACTTTTACAGATTGTGTAAAAAGGCAGAAGAATTTCTAAACCTGTTTAGCAGCCAAATCAGCCCCAGCTGTGCTGCGGAAAAATCCATTTATAAGCTTATTGTACAGCTAAAAGAAGGTCCTTATTATTTTGCTTGCTTGGGTGACTAATGAGAAGCACTCCAAAAAGTATCCTTCATTATTTTAATAACTGTGATTTACCAGATGACTTGCACGTGCAGCACAGGAACTGTTGGCCCTTCACTTGCTTCTTCTCCTTGGCTGAGAGGTGGAAATTTAAGGGAGGGGGGTGCTGGGGAGAGAAGACATTTTTTTCCGATGATTATAAGATGCAGTGTCCTTGCATGCTATGAGTGACTCTGAACATATGTTCCCAAGGTTACAAAAGTCCACGTGTGCAAGAGACCGTGAGAAACACAAAGGAGAAGGGAACCGACCTTGGTTGAGTTTAGGAGTTTCAGTTTAAGCTCAGCATTTTTTGTTTTATTTATTTATTTTTCTTAAGGTATTTTTGGGGACTTTTTAGGGCTTTATTTGATGGGACAGCTGGAGAGTGGAGAGGAAATGGGGGAGAGAGAGAGAGGGAAGAGAAGCAGCAAAGGGCCACAGGGTGGAATCGAACCTGTGGCCACTGCGACGAGGCGTCTGCTCCACCAACTGAGCTGCCGGGGTGCCCCAAACTGAGCAACTTTGAAGCACTTGCTAAACATTAATGATTTTTGCATATTGTGCTTGTGTGACAGATTCAAATCGAGGATGTGTGGCGAAGCTGTCGTTCTCCTGTCCTCTGAAGGGCCACTACTGTCTGTACGGCAAGTCCTCTTTCAATCTGACCAGCCGACAGCCTCATCTGTGGATACACATCATGCTGCTACATTTGCAGGTGCACAGAAAACCAGCTGTAGTGTCATTGTGTCCAAGCATGTATACTCACTGAGTGCTATCAGCTCATCATGCCAGAGTGTCAAAGTGCTCCATAGAGTGAAGCATCCACCTGCTCTTAAGTCTTTTAATACAAAACAAGACTAACGGTACAGACACACCAAATCTGGTGATGATGGATCTTGACGCAGCAGAGCACCCCACGCTCCAGTGAGTGGGCGGTGCAGATTTCATGTTGGAAAGATGTACTGGGATTTGGGCGGTGCTTGATTTTGATTTTTCACATCTTTTCAAGATGGCGGACCGGTCACAAACATTCTTGTTCCTCAAGTAAAGAGTACACTAAAATATGTTTCTGAAAACATTTTAAGGGAGAAATAGGCAATACAGTAACAGAATCCTGTTTCATATTTGATCAGCACTGCCTGGTTCGACAGTTTGATCGTACTTTAATGAGTCCGCTACGTCGCGTCGGACGGACCTCATTCATGATTATGCAAATTCAGATACGGCGAATAGCCTGTCAACTCGCCGTGCCATACCCATCATGCACTGCACCTGAATGAATGAACTGGATCCGTCGACTTGTACGTCAGCAGATTTGGTGTGTCTGTACCTTAAAGCTTAAAACTCGTCAGTTATAATAATTAGCTATCAATTAATTATCAATATTATCAGTTATCAATAATTAATTATCAATTAATTATCAATAATTAGCTTGTTCCATTATATCAAAACAGTGCTAACCCTTTTGCCCGCAGCAGTGCTGTAACCTAAATCCTAACATCATGCTAACGCTCTCACAGTGACTATGCTAACATGTTCATGTTTAACTGATTTAATGTTTACTAAACCTTAGTTCAGCATGTTACTATGCTTACATTCTTACAATGACTATGCTAACATGTTCATGTTTAACTGTTATGTTGACCATGATCACTGACTTACAGCAGGGTGTAAGCATGCTAACCTTTGTAAGTTAAAATCAAAGCACTACTGGGGCAAATGAGGATATCGTCATTTCTGGTATTTGTTCAAAAGCCAAATGGTCAGACAAGGGAACATCAATGTTTTAATTTTAATTTTTGTTTTTTTATGTATTTATTCAATTTTTAATTTTTCTCTTTAATTGTTGTGACTGGATCTGTGTATCATTGTAACTTGAGTATTTTCAGTGGACCCCAGGAAGACTAGACCGTCACCTGTGCGTCGACTAATGGGGATCCTAAATAAACAATAAACCTCGTCAGCTTCATTGATTTTTCTAAGTGTATGCTTATGTTATGCCAGGAACACATTTCAAACTGGACAAGTTGTACAATGCTCAGAATCTGTTTTTTGGAAAATTCTTCATGCATTCTCATAGTACTAAAATTGGAACAAGATCCAAAAGTTTTGAAATGTGATTGAATAAAATGGATATAAATACTTTTTAACACTTATTGAATTTTTTTGTTTGTTTGATTGGTTTTTGCAAATGATTGCACATCATTAGACACAATTTTTCTGAATCAGTTGTATGAAGATCGGCTGTATTAAGTCTGCATAGTAACATACAAAGGGCCTTTTGTTACAGTCTGCTGCAATGTTTAGACATGACCACTAGAGGGCAATGCACGTCATGAGATGACCATACTCTGCTACAGAGCTCACTGTTGTTGAGGCTGATTTGTTTAAGTTGCTCACCTCTTAGGATCGGAGAGGTCAATGTTGGTGCCAAATTTGATTATCTTCCCCACTGGTTTCTGCTCAGTGCTGATGAAAAGAAAAAAATTAAGAATTAATCCAAGCCGCAAAACAATTCTTCAGTAAAAAAGTAAAGTTAACACACAACACTTTGCTTACTTGCTACTTTCTTTTGAGCTGTCCTTGCTTGGAGTATCAGAACTGTTGGATGGCTTTTTCTCCTTCTCGTCATCTTCATCATCCTCCTCATCACTGCCTTTCTCCTCCTGTAGACACAGAGCACAACATGTTTATCAGCTTGATTGCACTACAGATTGCAGAAACATGATAATCCGGACATTAAACTGAAATGACAGTTTACAAAAAATGAGAAAGAGGTAACTAGAGTGCTGGCTGCAGCAGCAGAGCACATTTACCTGCAGACTCTCCTGGAAGCTGGAGGCCTGGTACTGGGCGTATTTCGCGATGGTGGTATGGGAGCGGCTGCTCTCACAGGGCCACGTCTGACCTGTCCCGCTTGGGTCCCAGTTCTCATCAGCAGGCTGCTGCACTTGAGTCCTTACCTCCACTGCTTGCTCTGCATTGGCTTCCACCAGTGACTTTGTGGAAAACAGCCCCAGGTCTAATAACAATGAGCAGACACATTAGGCACATACTGTAGAGGCAGTTATGAATATTTCTTAATTGCTTTGTCTCTGTAGTAGAGGTGATGATGCAAATACACAGTATTTCTGTCTGTGAATAATCTGGCCAAAATGTTGGCATGTACTACCATTAGTAGCTGAATACAGCGACTGAAAATCTATTTAATACATTAGTATAAGAAGTTACCATGACTTTATATTAATTTAAGTGTAAACTTACTAAGTCGCAGAGATCCAGCCAGGCCTCTGATGACAGTAACAGGATTCTTGGGGTCTGTGCAGAACTGCAGCAGCACAGGGGAAAAGGCATCCCTCTTACTCTCCAACCACAGAGAAAGAAAAATTCTGTCAGCACACAGTATCACAAACTGTTTCAGCACAATGAATCACCACAAGAGGGCAGCACATGCATATTATCAACTGTCCTCAATATATACTACACATAAGGCTAACTTGATAAGTTGATGTGCTTTCTTATTAAACAAAGTTGGTTGATTTATAATAATAATTTTGGCTAATTACTACTATGTATAATTTTGAATAAAATGTTAATGTACAATGTGTGTCAAGGATATTACTAAGACTGAAAGAAAAACAGTATGAGTGTATTTATGTGAAATGTAGTGGATGAAGTGACTTACATAAATGCTGGGTGTAGGGGGGTTGAGTTTGTCTCTTGGGATGGGTTCCTCTGAGGTCATGATGGGCTTGACAGAGAATGCTGGGAGCAAGTAGGATTCTCTAAACTTCCCTTTCACTCTGGCCCCCCTAAACAAAAACAGGGAAAACATGTTAACATATGCAAGGGTTCAAACAGCACAGATGCAGGCTGGGGTATCTGAATTGCACTGCCATAACCCGTCTTCAGAGGTGTTATCAGAGACGAGTCAGAAGTGGAGCCGGGGTCAAGTGACGTTTGTGTAAATGGGAGACCTGCTAGGGCGGGTCAGGCTCAGGGGCAAGCATTTCTCTTGACAGAATAGAGATGAACTCGAAGGATTAAACAGAATTATGACAGAATGGACATTACATGCACGTTTATCTTAAACTTCAGTATCAAATTCTATTGTGCTAAAGAAACAAAGGAATGAGCGACGGATTTAAGTGTCCACTTGATGCAGCACACCACTGTGAAGAGAGGGTGAAAGAAAGACCACTACAGACAGCAGTCTGCTGATCTATGAAAAACTTTTTTTTTTTTTTTAATTTTTTCCCCCCCAAATCATAAAAGTGAACATGTAGCATAGAGATTTTTGTACACGTAACCTCCTTTTGGAGCATGTTGGGCATTTTTAAGCTTGAAGAAAATCAACAGAAGCAGCTCTATACTAGACAGGATTTAATGACTTAAGTCATTGTCCGTTTTCTGACCATTTTTAAGCAGTTTAATTACTTTTACTGTTTGGTGCTCATGTCAGGCATTCATCTTAACAGAAGAAGCTGATGCTGATGCTGTTAGAAATCACAGTGGTGACATCTCCTTTGAATCGGTTCAGCTCGCTGTGTAAAATGACTGACTCGCTGCTCATTTCTGTGTAAATAGCATTAAATCAACAGAAGGCGAGTTATTGGCGAGCCTTTAACGTGGCACTGACACGAGGTCTCTGTGTAAAAATGGCTCAATGTTAGTGGGGCCGTGAGCTACATGCACAAGCCTCTCAACAACTACAGCCTACTAATCTCAAATGCTTTTGCATTTTTAAAGTATCTGAAAAGTAATTTAGACTTTGTGGTATGAAGAATGCGCTATTCTTTTAGGTTTTACAAATCCCTGAAATATGAAAAAAAGGCCCCGTGAAAGTCAGATTTTCCTGTACAGGGCACTTACCTGCAGGACCGGATGACCTCACTGGCAGTGTTCTTGATGCTGATTTCCTCCAGTGGAATCCTCTTCTCCTCCACCTCAGAGGCGATGAATGTCTCCCTGTCCCCACTCTCCACTTTGATCAAGCGAATCTTTAGCTCCTTGGGTGGCCCATCGGACAGCGCCTTCAGTTTCAAGAAGTCAGTTGAACCTAATGAAGAACCAGATTCTGAGCCTTTTTTGTGCTCAGAGGAACATTCTGCTCGCTTCCCTTCACTGGTCGAGCCGGAACTTAATGCCTCCTTACGTTTCTTTTTATCGGTGCCATAATGACCACGATTCTTTTCAGACCCCTCCTTGCTCTGGAGGTTGAGGTCGCCAAGAATTCTGCGATCCTTCTTTTCCTTATGGCTCTTGCCATCCTTGTGCCGCTTGTGGCTGGAACTGGAATGAGGGGAGGATGAAGAAGATGATGAGGATGAAGAAGAAGAAGAAGAGGAGGAAGAGGAAGAGGAGGAGGAGGAGGAGGAGAAGGCCATCTCCTCTCTCTTTTCTCTATGCTTCTTCTTTTCTTTTCTCTCCTCATGTTTCCTGCTGCTACTGTGGCTGTGACCATGCTTCCTCTTCTTTTCTTTCTCCCTCTCTCTATCCCTGTTTCTGTCTTTGTCTCTGTGTTCCTTTGTTTTCTCAGGTTTGTGTCTGTCCTCCACCTTGCCACGTCCGTTGGCTTTCTCAGGGGAGTATGTGTTGGCAAATGACTGTCGACTAAGCAGGACCTCACAGCTCTTGCCCAACTCTGCCAGGGAAGATTCAGAGATGGTCTTCAGCAGTTGCTCCTCTTTGACGATCTTAATAGGATTTATGGTAGGAATACTCTCCTCTTTGGTAGAGTTTACTCTTTCCTCTGTTGTTTCATCATCATCTCTCCAAATGTCAGCATCCTCTATCTTCAGTTTCTTGTCCTCTAGCTGAGGTGGAGAGGACTTAAAAGGTGGGACAGACGGACTAAAGGGTGGATTGGTTGAATCTGACGTGGGAGAACTGCCTTGCTGCTGACGGCAGATTTCGGGGACCCGTGACAGTGAAGAGGAATATTTGACCCCAACCAGGGCTGATGGAGGGGGTCTCCCAAAAGGACCACCACGGTAAGCATACTTCTGGCTCTCTAGGACTGTTGCTAAGGATTTGAACATGCTGTTTACGCCTGTTTGGTGGAGATGGGGTCTTTGGGGTGGTGGAGAACAAGATGGAGTCTCAGAATCCTCGTCATCCTCTTCTTCATCAGCCTCACTTTTAGACTGCTCAGGGAAGCCATAAAGTTTAGCCAGGTCACTGTGGCGGTAATTGGTGTTGCTGACTCCCATTCCCGTGTCTATTGACTGTTTAGGGTTCAGAGGGATATGTGGAGCAGGTTTAAGGTAGTCCTCATCCTCCTCATTGAGAGAAGATGTTCGGCTGCAAGGGGATGCCAGAGAACCCTGCCGGCTGAGCACAGGCGGGCTAGCATGCACATTGGATCCAAAATCTTCCTGGTTGGGCTGATGCTTCGTTGCTGGAATAAGGTCTGGGGCACACAGATAGTTCTTGATAGGCTGTACACTAGGAGAGAAGTTGTCTAGGAGACCTGTGGACCCAGTCTTTTCACCAATATACATCTCCTCTTCCTTTTTGATTGATTCATCCAGCATGGCCATGATGTTAGCCAAACCATCAGGGAGCAATGTGGACAACTCAGAAGTCTCTTCCTCAAACGGAGCACTGTCAGAGTAACCACTGCAGCTGCTAGCGTTTTCCAAACTGCTCCCTGTTACCTGTTTGTTTAGGATTCCCCTTGTGGAGCTTGAGTTGCAGGATAAAGGCGGCGGTGGAACGTTTTCTCTTGGAAAAGCCTGATAGAGTTTTGGGGGATCTCTGAGTGCTAAGGTAGGGACAGAGTGCTGGCTGCTGTCTCTCTCTCTAGCTGAGTCTTTGGATTGGTTTGGTGCAGCTTGCATTGCCGGGGGCTTGCTGGGGTACACTGACTGATTCATCCCTGAGGTAACGTTTGTCGATGAGGGACTGAAAGTCGTTCCGCCATGGTTGCTCCACATCTCCCTCTGCCTCTGCTTTTCTCTAGCATACTCAGTCTGTGGCGTAAGAGGGGGTGGCCGCAACCTCTCTACAGGAGCACTGGTGGTGGGTGTTTGGCTTGTTGGACAAGGGAGTGTGCCACCACGGCTTAACCAAGGGTAGGGAGGTGAAGCCTGGGAGCTGGGGGGTGAAGGACCTGAAGGAGGTGCAGTAACAGAACACAGACGAGGAGGTGGAGGTGTTGGGGAAGTCTTGCCAGAGAGCAGTCTCTCGAGATTTTCAATGGCAGTCTGCTCTTTACCTTTTGCACTGCATAGATCCTCCTCCCTCCTTTGCTCCACCCGCTTTTTCTCCTCCTCTTCCCTCCTCAGCTCTCTTTGTTTTTTCTTCTCCTCCTCCAGGTCTCTCTTCTTTCTCTCCTGTTCCTGCCTCTCTGCCTCTCTCTTCTTCCTTTCCTCCTCTTGCTTCTCCCATTCTCTCCTCTTCCTTTCTCGTTCCTTCTTCTCCCATTCTCTCTTTTTTCTCTCCTCTTCCTGCCTCTCCCATTCTCTCTTTTTCCTCTCCTCCTCCAACCTCTCAATTTCTTGCCTCCTCCTCTCCTCTTCTTGTCTCCTCTTTCTCTCCTGCTCCTGCCTCTCCCATTCTCTCCTTCTCCTCTCTTCCTCCTGTCTGTCCAGTTCTCGCCTTTTCTTCTCCTCCTCCTCCCTTTCCAGCTCTTTCCTCTTTCTCTCCTCATCCCGCTTTTGTCTCATCGCCCATTCTTTCTTTCGCCTCTCTTCTTCTCTCATTTTTCTCTCTTGCTCCTCTTGGGCTCTTTTCTTTCTTTCTTCAGCTTGCATGTGACCTTCTAGCTCTGCATCAAGCTTGTCAAGAGCTTCTTCAATGGACTGAGGGACAGAGGTTGGAGCTGGTGGACGAATTTCGGGCTGAGAGTACGCCCGTGTTGAGGAAGATTCTTGCTGATGATGCAGTCTGGAGGACAGGGTTGAATGTGATGATTGAGGGGCAGGGTTGACAGTGGTGCGAGGAGTTGGGCAGTACTTAGTATGAGAGCTAGGAAGAGGATTTGAAACACTGCTTGTAATCACACTGTCCCCTGCCCTCTGGTTCCCTGAGGAGAACAAAGAAGATGATGAGGAAAACGCAGGAGGTGGCTGCGGTTCAGCCTGAGCGTAGTATGATGTCTTCCCCTTAATGGGCTCAGACTTTGGGGGTCCCTGCTGCTGTGACCTTGGCAGTCCCTGTTGCTGAGACTGGTTGGCAGTGGCAGTTTGACCTCTTCGACATCCCGGCTGCAGCAGAACATCCAGCTGAGGGGTGGGGTTAGTCACACCACTGGTGGAGGTTTGGGTCACTTCTCTTCCTCTCCGCCAGCTGTTACTGCTGCTGTCAGTGTTGTTCACAGGACAACCAGCAGGGGGTGATGAGGTCAGCGAGGAGACACCAGCAGTAGTTGCACCTCTAGAGCTGCCGCTATAGCTGTTGATGGAGCAGGCAGCCTGTGACATGGGAAGATTTGGGGTGATGACAGGTGTTCGAGTAGGCGGCAGAGGAGGGCTGACATGATGGTGATGTTGGGGGGGACCTGGAACCCGACTAGCCAAGACCTGATTGTTGCTCTGCTGGTGCTGAGGTAGCAGTCCTGGAGGCCTGTAGATGCCTGGCTCCTACAGAGACACATACAGAACCACATTCAGTTAATTAATTTAATAATGAACACTATCTTCACAACTTCAGTTGGGTTAATGGTTAAATTTAGCTCAAACACCTTTCGTGTTGACTCATGATACTCACATCTGCAGAAAAACAAACTGATATACAAATGACCCACTGTATGAGTGACTTGTACTCACTAGAGAGTGACTGCTGGGCCTGCTCTGGTATCTCCAGGCCTCTTGGGGCCCACTCTGCTGAGGTACTGAGGTACTGCTGGCGGGAGGAGGTGGAAGAAGGGGACCCTGGTGCCCCAGCCCTGGATGAGGCTGGAAGTGGCTGTAAGGCACACTACTGCTGCTGCTCTTGTTGCTGGTTGCAGGAGGGTTTGCTGGTGACGACTGGGCATGTAGTTGTTGATCTCTATTGCCCCTAGTTGGGGTAGATGCAATGTGAGAGGTAGCTTGGCTGCCACCTTGGCCCCCAGTGAGAGGGCCTCTCTGGTTGTGAGGACCATGTGGCTCCATGGTCTGGCAGGGTGGAGCTAACCCCAGTTTGGAGCTGGGGCTGGGGTATGAAGAATGAGGGGACTGCTGGTTTACAGCCTGAGGTTGGAATGTGTCTTTCTGGAGTTGAGGAGCACATCCCTGGTTGTAGTTTCTGGGAGAGGAGGTGGGTAGTGGAGAGAGATTTGAAGGGGTAGAAGAGGCAGGAGAGGACTTTTGGGAGTAGCTGCCCATTCCTTGCTTGCTAATTTCCTGTAAAACAATTTAGAATGAGCTACAATGCAACAGAGGATGATGACTAATATAAAACAAAATAAAAGCACTGCAAGCAATACTCAGGTCCAGACAGCTAATAGAATTATTATGTTTTTATGGCATCACTTAGTCTAGTAAGAGTTTTCTCATTGTTTGTGTTCATCAGTAAATAACTAACTCTCCAAAAAGTGGTCTAATAATGAAAGGATTTTTTTTTGTCTTACTTTATGAACCTGGAACTCCTGGGACGAAGGGCTCTTATGATCAGAAGTCTGAGGTGGCCAGGGAGTGCTGTTGTTCTTATGAAGAGGGTTCCAGAAGGGTTTAGGAGTGAGGTGGTGGGACGATGACGGGTGCTGAGATAAAGACTGGCCAGGGAAACGCTGCAGCCCTGGATGTGATACCTGCACAGGGAGCAGGACATCACAATATTTATGGTTAAAAGACTTCACTGACAAGAACTACAAGTAAAAATGCAGCAAAATCTAGAACTGAGGTTAGAAATTGCCACTTATTTTGGCTCTTTTGGTACAACAGAAAAGTTATTTGTTCATGTCTTTTACCTGATCTGAACTCTTTTTCCTCTTGCTGGGGCTGGGACAGTCCTCGGGAGCAGGGCGAGAGGATGGATGCAGTGATGGCGGAGGAGTGTGCTGGATGACAGAGTGCTCTCCCAGTGGAGGGCCTGGTCTCTTCAGCTGACCCCCAAGCATCTTCCCTGGGTAGCCCCTCTGCTGTGAAAAGAAAAACTGAAGGATCAATGGTTTGGCGGATGAAGACAGCTAGTCCTACTCAAAAACATTTCTTTGCATAAATATTCGGCCAAATCTCAGTAGCAGCTGTTTTAAGTGGGGGATGTCTTTATGTGTCTGGTTGCAGCAGAAATGACAGCCACAGTGGAGATTGTTCTGTCTATATGGATGATGAAATATGATCATAGCCAATTAAAGAGCTCCTACCTGGTGCACCTGAGCCCACATCTCATCTCCCAGCAATGGTGGACCCCGGGGAACATGCTGCTCCTGAGGACCCCCAAACTAAATCAGACAGTAAACACGACACAGAAACCGTGAACGGAGTCATTTTTTCAGTCTATGACAACTGTTTAGACACAGTTTAATCCTGGTGCATAAATCTGCCATCAAATCATTTGTAGCATTGTTACTCACCTTCAGCAGGTGGTTTGGCCTGCTGGGAGGATGATGGGGGTTGGGGGGAGGACCGCCGCTGCCTGCATAGCCTCCATTATGGAGACGAAGTGAGTGCTCATTGGGCAGGGGCACAACAGGATGTCCTTGAGGAGGGAGGTGAGAATCATACAGCTGGCCTA
>JAPXVT010000017.1:6362067-6372733 GCA_029823135.1 Acanthurus reversus | reverse complement strand
GTATGTGTCTGACGGCACATGTGAGACATTCAGTAACCATAGGAAATTTGAAAATCTGATGATTTAAACAGTTCTTTAAGTTTCCGGATATGACGAGTGGTGTATTTGGCACTAATTCAAGAAGAAGTCATTTTTCAGGTCCCCTTGGACTCGCTGTTTTAAGTTGTAGCAACTGCTAGCTGTCTGCTAATATGGTTATTTCTGTCTCACTAAAGCCAAAATGGCTTTGGCCGTAATGCCATACTTCTGATGGTAGTATATTGCGCTATAAATATAGCCTATATATAGTACATGGATGACGTTACAATT
This sequence comes from Acanthurus reversus, assembly GCA_029823135.1. NCBI lineage: Eukaryota > Metazoa > Chordata > Actinopteri > Acanthuriformes > Acanthuridae > Acanthurus > Acanthurus reversus. Next base: position 6,372,424 of record JAPXVT010000017.1, on the reverse strand, counting down.
GTTTTGGACACTTTTTAATACAGGTAATTTTCGCATGCAAGTAATTCTAGATTGATTTGAAAGCTTGGATATTTTCACATGGGATTATGGTAACGAAAAGGAGGCAACAATTATTAATATGATTTAGGTTAAAGCAAGTTTTTTTGATTACAGTTTAGATGCAGGTATTAGCTTGGCATTTTGGGGTGAGGATTAACGTTTGGGTCAAAAAAATACGGTTTTGTGGCCTTGGTGGAGGAGCCCATTCTGTAAAATTAATCAAGCTCATACACCACCTTATTCAGCTAACACTGGGTACTGAGTGGCTGTGCTGTATGAGTCCTAATCTGTTGTTTGCACTGCTGCTTGGTTAACACTAGTAATTCTCTTGCTGGCACATAATTACAGCTCCCAACAGGTTCCAGCATGGCAAGACTGGTGCCACACTAGCATTCATCCTAGTATATTTGTGAGCCTACGTCTGTGTTTGCTGGTGCATGGGAATGTGTCTGTGAGCAAGAGAGAGGCTGTTGTTTTGCTGAAGTTTTGCAGAAGTTGGTGTAGGAAGTATAGTGAGTATGTGTGTTTGTCTGTGTGGGCGGCAGTGTTGAATTTTGCTGAAGTCTCAGGGGAGCAAAAAAGGTGTTCATGTTCAGGTGCAAGACAGAATTAGGATCTTGTTAAACACACGCTGGTTAGGAGGCACACACACCACCATCACCTCCTCTCATCAGTCTGTGGCAAGCAAATACAGCCTGCACACTAATGCACACTCTGTATCATGTTGAAAAACACACATACACACACACACACACACACACACATACACAGTAAGCAGCAAGAACTCCCTGGTGAGTCAGCAGTAATCCTGCTCCGGTCCCAAAGGAACATGTGTCTGCGGTAATCATCACACATCTACATACATACAAACATTATCATCATCTTCTCACACCTTTGCCCTGCACAAAGCTCAACATTAGCTCCACTAACATATCAAAATTTCTTCGATCTGATCAAAATCAGAAGTGATTAGAGATTTCAACCTCACTGTTTACATTGATGCTAAATGAAGTGATCTGATCACGACGTGTGTATACATGCATTTGAAGTTTAAACAGAATTAACCATTTTGACATAAGCAGTAAGGCTGCACGATTTTGAAAAAATATCTAATTGCGATTATTTGGATTGATATTGCGATATGAACTGCGATATAAAAGGAAATTATAATTTTTTATTTACTTATTTCCATTAAAGAAGTTATTAAAATGATTACAGTGTGATTATTGCAGAGATCTTTGACAAACTAAAATGTTCTCTTAAGTCTGTAGAATGTGATGTGTGGGTCGAGACAGCTCTGAAACGTCACAATATTTGAATTAAATATTTTTGTCGCACATTTACGAACATAACTGCACCTAGATGTGATTTGAAATTGCAGTGGGCCATATTGTAATATTGATCAAATTTCGATTAATTGTGCGGCCCTCGTGCAGAGAATTTCCTGGAAATAGTAGAAGAAAAAGCTCTACTTCCACCTGTGTCGCTGTCGTTACCTGGTTGCTGCACACATTTAAGTATTTCTCTCAGCAGTGCATACTGCTCCTAACAAAACAAGGATAAATGTATTTTTCCGAAACGGGGAATTTCAGGGCATATTCCTGGTCTCAGTATGCTCTCTTGTAAACTGTATTGCTTGCCATGGCTTTGATATAAGCGTTGTCACCGTGTGTAACATTAGACGCAGGACAACGGGAGTTTCCTGCGTCTCGCTGCCGAGGAATGACGTTGTTGCCCCGGTGTGAGCTGCACAAAACGTCGGCACGGACAGATGAGTGGCGGCTACTTTTCCACAAGCTGTTAACACTCGGATTGATAGTGTTCTTTTGACCATTTAGGAATTACAGGCATTTTTAAACAGGATTTCCCTTCAGAGTCTCAAAAGTAATTGGACAAACTAACATAACTGGAGTGTCCTACTCGGCAACGAGAAGCAGGGAAGCGCCCACTGTCCCACTTTAATCATGACGATAACGCAAATGTCCGAGCCATCATGGCAAACATTACGGTTCTCAGGAGAGCAGACATCGTGAGCTTCCCTGTCTTTGAAACGTAGGACAGACATCCATCCAGTAATTTTATCCCAACAAGGAAGATGCAATCGGACACTGGTTGGGGTAATGATCAGCATAAACCCCCCCTCTCATTCAGGATGGATATTCTTTCCGAATGGGCCGTAGCAGATCAGAATCTTCCAAATGACTGTTTACATTAAGCATTTTTATTCTGATCAGGCTTCTATTCCAATTATTTGTGTCCAAACACAGCTGTCGACACAGATTCCAGACCAGCGCTTACTATTATGAAAGGCTGATCAATCAGTGGGGAAACAAATGGATCAACACCCTGAGTTCAGCTGAGGCTCCAGCTACTCCAAATTATGGAATGGCACATTTCCTGCTCGGTATCACATGAATGAAAGTGATCTGGGTTGGGACAATGACAGTGCAGAAATCTGTCATTTAAAACCCGGTTAGAATACTATTTGAAAAGTAAGTAAATACATAAAAGTGTTACCAAGTCTGTAACTTCGACTAAAAAGGCAAGCAGGGAATTTTTAATTGAATCCATCAGATTGATTTGACGATACTGCGTCTCTATCAGTGTAGAAGAACTCAATCTCATCTGCTGATTGCCTGAGCTCCTCGTATAAAAGAAGTGGGGATGTTTCATTACGGCTGTGATCATTCAACAAGATATACTTTAGAAATCAGTGCGTATTCAGAACTGTGTACAGGATAAAAATAGCACCCAGACAGAATTCATTAAACGGATACATCTACAATAAAGACAAGGCCTTGTTACTAAGAAGTGAGACAGATGCAGTTAAAATGAGGTATCCTTACAGTTGCATAGACTAATGCTGTCTCTCAGAGTTCTCGAATAAATGACAAGGCTTTGTTGCTGGCCTACAACCAGCAGACCAATCCTGGCTAAACAAGTCTATACTCTCCAAGCATTGTTCCAGCAGAGTGAGTGAGGAGCCAAATCAGGGTTTTGTTGCACAGAACACCATGGCACCATGCTTGTGTTTATCCAACAACTTATAATGGAACAATTGTTGCAGAAAGCACAGAGCACATGAACACGCCACAAGTCAGGAGCAGGCATAAATGACGATTCAGTTCTTTTAACCACATGCAATGACAATGTGACTTCAACAAAAAACGACAAGGCTGCATATACAGTGCTTTATATTGCAATACAGAGTCTAAACAAGCGTCAAGTATCAGTTTGCTGATTAGCCTGTTGTTCTGAAACAAACACAAACAAAAGATGTTTAGAGGCCGTGTTTGCATCCGGCAGTCTGCTACAATTTTGTTATTTTGATTGCTTCAAAAAATTACAGAAAAAATACTTTAAAAAGTGCATAACTAGTTAGCCAAACAAAAAGAAAAAATAAAGAAATAAAAAAAAAATCCCTAGTTTCATATTTATAAGGAATAAAAAGAGGAATCTTAATGGACTGTAGGCATTTTCCATTCATAAGATTAAAGAAAACTCACAACAACTAATGGAATACAATATACTGTCTTCATTCACAAACATTCCTCCTTCATACTGGCCGGTATAGCCAGAAAGTACTTTTATAGCTTTTTGAGGTTTTCATCATATGTGATGAACCATAAGGTTAGGGTTAGTTTTAACTCTCAATCATTCATTATCTCATCATTAATTTTTGCAATCAATCATTTTCCCCTGTAATCTGTTATAAGTGGTTTACCTGAGTAAGTGCATTTCAGCCTGCATTCTTGTGTGCATATCAGTATGTGCACACTCCTGTGCAATTAATATTGAGCTGAGAACAACTCAATTACCTAAAAAAACAACACAAGTCCTGTGGACACTGCATGCACACAAAGCAGCAGGGTTAACTGTTGATCAAACTGCCACTGCTATTGCTACATAGTTCGTCTCTTCAAAAGTTATTTTTTAATTATCAATGATATGAACCAAGGTTCAAATTTACGTTAGATGTCTAGAGGGAGAAAACAGACAGGCAACAGGTTGAATGTTGTTTGTCTGGAAGTAACTAGTTACATGCAACAGAATTATGCAATTAAACAGTTACAGTTACTGAGAAAGAATATGTAATGAAATTACAGTTAGTAATAAATAAAAATGGTTGGACACAACCAAAGTGTTAGACCCAAAATCCTTTTCAGTAAACTGTTTATATGTTGAATACAAAGTATCTTCTGTTATGCCTATTTTGCATCTTTTCACTGTGCAGAATTCCTTCTTTAGTCATATATCTAGACTATTGGGCTCAGCACAGCTGTTCGGACCAATCTGACTGCAATACCATTAAGAAGATGGTTTACAAGAAGCTGTTCTAGCATTCATGGGGTAATATGCAATAAAATTTTGAGTATTGTTTTGGATTGGTTCTCCTGTTTGAATTGGCACTGTCTCTTGTCTGCCAATAAAATCAATGCACATTTCTGCAGGCAACCTGACCGCAAACATCTGGGAGGCCACGTCCTCAGACAAAAATGCCTTTCAGTGCTGGAAGTCAGCAGTATTATCCTAATGAAATCAGAAAAGGACACTTACATTTCTGTGTGGTGTGAAGTTGTACTGTATTTTGATTGGTCCCCCTACAGTGGTCTGCAAATTTATGTTTAATCACCAACTAACGCAAATTAATTGCCAGCAACATAACAGACAGCTTTGCACAGCTGCACTTTTATTTAATAACGATTTATGAAAAGTAATCAAAAACTTCAGTTTAACAAGTTGCATTACTATAATGATTTTTAACAGTGTAACTAGTAATTTGTACCTGATTACATTTCATTTACACCCATCCTTACACCGGCTTAAGAGTGTGTTGGTTGTGGCACAGATTGACAGAAAAGTGCAATGACAAGCTGTCCTGATTATCACAGGTATTGTAGCCAAATGTAAAGTAGGTTGGTCTGTCAGTTTCATGGATGTAGAACTAAATATATATTGTTTCAAGATGGCCCCATCTACTCCTATGGAAGACCCACATGTTGCACAGCCCACCAGCCTGCATTCATGTCTCCTTCTCTGGCTGCACCGCTGCCATGGGAATATCAAGAATAATATACAAGTTAGGCTGAGCAGGCATGCCAGCCAGGTTTTCATCTAAATGCAACACAAAATTTAACAGAAATCTCAGAAAATCTGCAGAAGAAAATGTGAATTGTTGTGTATTTTTATCAGGATCACATGAATTTAAGTGGAGCACACTGAGATAATCAGCTGGTGATCCTGGTTCTACAGTTGGGCGCCAATAAATCGAAGCAGAATAAGAGGTGCTCTAATGAGATAAGGAACTCTCAGCGCAGCGTAAATGTGTCATGATTTATTTGTTTCTGCTGCATTTTGCCTTTTATTAATGCATCAAATTTAACACCTTATAAAATATAAAAAGCCTACTTACAATGTTTTGGGCTGTTTTTTTAAAAATTCTTGGTGCTTCCACTCTGGTTTTTCTGTGCCAAAATTGAAAGCATACATGATAACAGGTGGAACATTATGCACTCACAGTCTTTAGTAAATATTTAGTGAACACAGCTTGCCATTTGTTTCTGAGTAAATGTTCATGTTTAAACAGAAAAAAAGCCCTCAGAGGGAAGAAAAATAGAACCCCTCCTTTTCTTACAGCATAATTTTTTTATGTAGAGGCACCGTCTTAACAATCCTGCTTTACTTGCAATTTATCATTGGATCTAACAGTCAAGATAACAACAGACAACATGTGTCTATGTCCTTTCAATGTATTTAAAAAAAAAGAAAAATCTAAAATAGCCCTTGTGCAGGGCATAAATGGAAATATTTTAGGGCTGGGGGAAAGGAGTGTGGAAATGAGGGTAGCTGTCCATAATGACGTTTCACCCAGCAAATTCATAGCTCTGAGTCATGTGATTCACACAGAGCCCCAGCGGGAAAAACATTTGCTCATCACAGTGGACACCCAATGGAGCTGCAGCACAGAGAAGTGAGTTTCCCTTCTATTGAAGACAGAAATATTTTCAGTAGATCACCTCTCAGCAGAAGAAATTAGGATGTGTGAGCAAAAAAAGAAAGTTCTGGGCAAATATGACCCATGTAGAGCACCTGCCAGACATTTTCACCCACTTAAAACAGCAAAGTCCCTTCCACAGCTAAACTTCTGCGATGTTGGCGATGTTTACATATATTGTAGAGAGTATCTTGCCTTACACCACGGCCAGGATGAGAATGTATAAAAGTACTTGCAGTATTACGTATTTTTATTCTGGATGGGTCAATAGAAATTCTTCATTGCAAAAGCAAAGTGGTAAATTAGCTAACGTTAATGTTACCCAATGTAGTGACTACCTACCAAGTGTTCAGGAGCAGTGTGACATAAATCTGAGCAGAAAACATTTTGTCAAAAGTCAGGTAACTTTCCCTACAGTTTACATGACAAGCCATTGGAGCCTGGATTGCTGTGGAGAAGTAATCATTGGTGCGATTAGGCCACTGAACTCGTATGGCAGGGTTAGGAGAAGTGCATTAACATGTAACATTTGGTGCCATACTTTACAAATCGATAGCAGCTGTTGACAAACCGAGAAACTGTTGGACATTTTAGGCATAAAATCAGCAAAACTCCTGTCGGGTGATGAACAGTAGTAATCCAGCAGGGTGGCCAGTGCGGAGGGAGCTCTTATTTGCCCACCATGAGGCAATTTCAATAAGGCTGTCACATCACGTGAAAGCTATGAATAACTGATTAAAACCCCCCAAAAATGAACACTTTAGCACAAGTTTGAAAAGAATTAAATAAAATGACAGAAATCATCTTTGGGGAATGTACTTTCATAGAGTACTTTGATTTTTAGTTTAACCCATCTCACATTTACTGACATGGAGGGGATTTATGACCTTCACTGTGTTGTTCACCTTCATTTATATTGGTGAATGTAACATGTTACCTCAGAAGCTGCTTATCAAATCACGCTAATTGCACGCTGGCGAACACAGCCTTGGTTTTGGCTAGCTATCATCCAGACATGTCACCGGCGGTAAGTTTAGGCAAAGTCAAATATTACCTCTATGGAAAGACTGAACCGCTACCACAGACATGAAGACAATGACATACTTTATAAACTGAGTGGCAATAAAATGGCTAAAATATTACTCTAGCAACTCCTACACTACATCCTGTTGGAGGAGCAAACTGAAATAGACATTAAACTAGACAGCAGTTGCTCAGACGTGTTCTTCTCAACAACACACAGCTAAACCTGCATGACAGTAAGAGATTACACTCAGATCTATCATCAAAACACCAACCTTATCCATGTCATCATTTTAGTCTTTTATCTCGTTTTGTCCCGTTAAGTAGGGGCCTCAAAAACTCTGGTTACGTACCGTAACCCCAGAGTCTATGAGTACAGACATAGCCCTCTAAGAGCTGTCCCTACTGGGTTTTTCCCAATAGTGACAGCTCTTCAAGGGTGAAGCCTACACGAAATAGAACCTACTGCTTTCTGCCATAAGACATGCTAATGATACAGTGAGTGTGGGTGGAGAGGGAGAAACTTTTTTGAGTGTTTCTCTTATTTCGACAAACTGTTGAATGTCTGAAACTATTTATCTGCACCCTCTGGATCCATTACACCGTTGATTCTGGCTTTTAAATTTCATTAAACAGCAGTGATGTAAAGTGATGTGGAGATGTCGAGCTCCATTTATGGCGGATGACTTGCAGCTGCCATCCAATCGAACGAACCTCTAAATGAACATTAACGACCACATACAGAGGTATCAATTTTAGGTGTTCGTTTTACCAATTCCTGCTTGTTCTCCTTGCTCCACCTCAACATTTGTTGTTTCATTTCTTTTATCTTCATAGTCTTTCTCTGCATCCTTTCTAAGTGCATTCCTTTTTTCCATTGAATTTCGTCTACTTCAATTCAAAGGTATTGATATCATTAACATCAACCTGCCTGGCCTGGCTCCCAATGATATCCCATCAACGAGCCACACTAATTCTCTCTAAGCAGCACCCTAACATTAGGAAGAAAGATAAAAGTAAGGCTCAACAGTGATTTAGAATACCGGATCGTTTATTCCAAACCAAACTCCCTCTTAATTGGCAAGATTTAAGTTTTTATTTTACTTGTAAGAGAACCTGAAAGTAGTTCCCCTGTTTTGTGGCATCTTTTTTCCTTCGCACGGCAAAATGATTTCTGTCGGGGATTAAGAATTAACTCAAGAGATTAAGCGACAGGTCAATGACATTGTCTTTTTTATCGACGATGAGTATATATATATGTATAAATCGTGAATTAGTGAATTCGAATTAGTGAAAAAGTGAGTCATCGCGAATAGCATAATGGGATACAGATGAAGAATAGAACAAGAATAGATAACTACTGGTTGTCAAATTGGATATAAAATGGAAAAATCCATTTGAATTGCTTCAAATGCAGCATATTTTGACCTTCAGAGAGAGGAAGATGAGCGTGTCATTGCGTCAGTCTCAGTACGTATTGTCAAAATGTCAAAAATGTAAAAGGAGAATGAGAGATTAAAAAGGAAAGAGGGGAAAAAAAAACACGTACCTGGCCAATCTCTGATGTATTTGTCTCCCCGCTCTGTCTTCGTCTTCGTCTTCAGACTAAATAGCAGTCATTCAGACATGGCCTCCTCAACACCACACAGCCAAACCTACATGCACATAAAACAAAATGATGCTCATATTCACCACCATTACCTTCTTCATTGTGTTCATTACCACCAATGTCATCATGATTACACTCAGATCTATCATCATAACACCACCCTTATCAGTGTCATCAGCGCTCTGTGCGCATTCATTGGCGTTTTTTCTCTTTCGCCCTATTTTGTTCAGGCCTCGAAAAGATGAAGCGCAGCTGATCTGAAATTACTGGTCCGTCTTCCTTTATTTTTACAATACCACACATCAAAAAGACATCATTAAATGACTGATGAATGAACTATACTTGCACGGGTTAACATCTTGCAGTGTATTATCAGGGCGCTTTGTTAATACACAGAAGGTGGATGAGAGTTAAAAAGCAGTTACATATAACCCTAAGGGTCTTCTTTGGATCAGTCCGTGCTAGTGCACCAAAGTCCTCTTCCGAGATACTTGATTAAATAGTAATAAATGGCATCCATGCAGTGAATATTATGTACTTGTGTACCCAGAGTCCTCCTGCTGATCGAGTATCACAGGCCAGTTCATCCTGAACATCTGATTCATCATGTTGTAAAATGCTGAAATGGGGCTAGATCAGCAGTCCAGCTCCTCTGGCACACTCAATAAATGTCGCCTTCAGGTGGAAAATCAGATAAACCCTGGCATATAAGATTTTTTGACCCTGTAGGAAGGAGTCATTTAGCACGGGGGTTATAAAAAGGTGTTTTTTCTTAAACTAAGTAATAAATGTCATCATTGGAAAGGTTTAATTTCTTAAGTCCAAATCAACCTGTTTAAAGTTGAATAAAATTAAACATTGCCGTGTTGATTTTCATACTTGTCATTTTGTGTTTGGGAGCTTTGTCCAAGGGTATTTTAATTTTGTTTCTCAACCCTTGTGTTTAAAAATATGACTTCTGCAGACTTCAGAGGAGTCGGGCAAAGGTGGATTTCCCAGCAAAGGTAATGTTATCAAAGTCTTATCTCGTGAGCAGCTGCTCCCTGATGTCCTTTCCTGGAATAATGTTCTGGAAGGATGAAGAAGAAAGGGAGGAGACGAATGACAGACAGAGATTGAGGTAGGGTAGCAGAAATAAAGAGCAAAAGAAAAGAAAACTAATTATCCAAAGGATGACAGGAAGGAAACGGAGGTAAGAAAACTAAAACCAGAAAGTTGTCACAGAGATAAAATGAAAAAAAAAAACAGAAACAAACATTGAATGTGTGCTAGTATTTTACAAACTAAGCACACACACACACAAGGTTTTTGAGACACTTCAGATCGTTGCGCTTTTTCACACGTTAGAATGAACAAATGTGCTTCAGGACACTGCTGGGCAGATTACAGAGGGCCGAACAGCATGTTCAGGGGATTAACTGAGTCTGCTTGTCTGAATTATGTGTAAATATTTTGTGAAATGTTGCTTGCTGTGACACTTTATTATGGATTACTTCACTCACCCCCAACAAGCCACACACTAATGAAAAGATGTGCACTGTTGGTCAGTATAAAAAATAAAAATGGATAGTCTACATGTGGGTCAGTCAGCTCCACTCGCCCATTACTGTGTAAAAATGTGATTGCGGTGAAGAAAAGCAATTTCAGACTAAATCTAATCAGTTATTAATGAGCACTATTTACATCTACTT
>JAPXVT010000017.1:5997581-6009215 GCA_029823135.1 Acanthurus reversus | reverse complement strand
ATTTTAATTCTCATCAGTTATTCGCTTTCCATCCATCCTGTTCTATTACAGTCATCCCCCCGCCTCTTTATTCGCCCTCTCTCTCTCTCTCTCTCTCTCTCTCTCCTCTACCCCTCCCTCCCTCCGTCTCTCTGTCTTTGGATGCCCCGTGCTCTTGGAGGGTGGGCGACTCAGAATCACATCGTATTAACCTCCACCGCCAAAAACACACACAACAAACTGGGCCATGGCGCAGCAGCCTCCAGCCTCCCGCCTCCTCCTACCGCCCATCAGAGCTCCAAACAGGAGGACTGGAGTGAGGGGCGCACCTGATCTCCACATCAGACAAACGCACACATGCACGCACGGCGCTGAGAAGGAGTCTGATTGCTTGTGACAGATTTGCTGCCATTTTATGGTATAGTTCCGAGGCAGTGAGTAAAATCACATTGTCGGAGGCCTGAAAAATGCGGCTGTTTACTGTCACATTGTTTTCCTTTGACTAAATCCATACCGTGATTTATTAGACAGCGCTGCTTGTGCCATATACTGATAATCCAGCTGGGTATTGTTGCGTTCTATATATGTGTGTGGGCCTTTGTTCATTCTTGTATATCTAAATGTGTCGGGTTGGTGCGAAAGCCGTCAGTGTTTGCACACATGACTGTGCGTGTCTGTATGTACAGTAGGAGAGATCCTGCAGTTGTAGTCTGTTCTGATGCACAGCGGGTTAATGATGGCGGCTGACTGCGTCATTAACATGGTACGGCCGCTGTGTCTCTGCGCATCAATAAACAATCTACACCCAACCTCCCAAAGCTGATTATGGCCTCTATAAGAGATATATATAGGGCTGTGAGAGGGAAGGAGGGGGGTCATTACCACTGTCAGTGAGAGACAAATGGGAGTGGGGGGGGGGGTAATAAATAAGGTCATCAGTAGGCATAAACAAAGACGCCGTTTCTTCCATTCTTTCTCTTTAATTAAATGACAAGAAACAAATCATGTACAGGCAAACATAATAAGTCTGACCGGCCAATTCCGAAAATAATCCACGCCAAATAGATGCGACCGCCAGAGCATAGACATGCATAATGGACCAAAAGAAAGACAGGCAGGCACAAAGCAAAGGAGAAAGGAAAAAAAAAAGCACAAGAAAAGAGGGAGCAGGGCCATTAAAAAGAGGCCTAGTGACTGGGTGGATGAGCCTTGTGTAACGTCAGTAAAGTGCTAGTCATGTAGGACAGTCACGACCAATGTTCTTTACAACTGGGTCAATGTTCCCGTCCCGGGGGCAGCGAGGGCATTCTGCATGGCTCTCTGTGCCTGTTTGTGTAGCGAGTATCTGACCGTTAACTTTCACAAACCTGCTAGAAACTGCCATCCCTGCAATGCCTGTCAAGTGCACCTCTGAGTGGACCCCCATGCATATTGAATGAATACTTCAATGACTACTTATCAATACTTAATGAATACTTATCAGTGAATCCCTGAGTGACTCCAACAGCACTGATTTTTTTTTTAAGGCTTTTAAAAAGGCAATGTGAAGCCTTTTTAGATGCGGCTCAGTTCGTAACGCAGTTCAACGCCGGCGGGGCAGAAGAGAGAAGGCCGAGCGGGCGAGCGAGTTCATGGTCGCGTTTCAGTGTCTGAATGTGATATTTTCCAGTGCCGGCTGAGGTGATGCCGGATTCGCCGCAGTCGCACGAAATGAGGAGCAACACTTGACAACATCGTGGGGAGCCAGTGTGTGTGCTTTTCTGCTGTACGCGTCCTTGTCTGCTGGTGTCTGGCAGCATGTGTCCGTCTTAAGGGTTTGTGTGTGCATGTGGGTAGCCGTTCTGCATTATATCAGCCACTAGATTGGAGGCCTGGAGAAATGGGTCAACGCCAGCTACGTTGTTCCCTCTCACTGTCTCTTCCTCTCTGTGCTCATGTGTTTTTCTTTTTCCCAGCCTCTCTTATTCCCAAGTCGCTCCCAGAATAAAAACGAAACACCTCCGGTTGTCCACTCCTCCCGCGGCTGCCTGGATCTGGGTTAAACCAGCCAAGTCCATCACTCACTCCCTCTTTCCCCTCGTTCCTTTCTCCTTTCCTTTTCTTTCTTTTGAAAAAAGAAACTCTAGAAAGTCCTCCACTTGGAGGATCTTAATAAATTCAGCCGAGGAAGGAGACACATAGAGCGTAATGATGTGGATGTTCAGAGGGGGAAATGAGACATCAGATTTGTGAAGCATGCTCCCATGTTTTTTGAAACAAATGCCATCTCCTTGCATTTGGGTTGAACATTTGATCATCTTATGATAAAAAAAAAACAAAAACTGGTGTTTTATCAGGGTGGCCCCTCTCACACAAACACACACACACACACACACCTGTTGAAAACCCAGTTAGGAAGGAGAGACACAACACAGGTAACAGGATATTACAGTCATTACTAATCACACTACAGGGACGTCTCCATCTCTCCCTCTCACATTAATGCCCCCATCAGTCATCCTGCTGTCTTTTCTGGGCCAGGAAGTTGCCCCAAAAAACCTTCCCCTCCTCTCTCCAACCACGTACTCACACACATCCCACACACAAACACAGGTGAGTGCACATTTACACACCTGCGTGAGCACACGATGGCTAAATAAAAGCCCTCGATCTCGCATTAACCTGATTTACTGTCTCAATTTAAGCATGAGTTCTGTGCAGCGAAGAGGAAAACAGAGACAACTACACCTAACCCGCAGTTCCACGTCTCCTGTCACTTTGTCATACTTTCATCACGGGGGAAGAGGGTAAAAAATAAAAGCCGTCTGTTGCGGCAATCGCTCTCTCCTCCAGCGGCTCTTGCTTCCCCTTCTCTCCAACATTTCCCTCTCCCTCTCCTTTCAATTATTGCCTTCAAGTTTCCAGCCATCCTGCCGTCCCCCTCTTTGTAGGGGCTTCCTCTCAGGCAGATCCTCGCTGTGACATTGTCTGTCATTGCAGGATTACAGCGTTGGCACCTCGCCACAAACATGCCGAAGACGCGGAGGAGACGACCCTCGCCGCATGCTTTCTGCTCTGCCACGGGGTACAAACCCTTCGACTAGAAAAACAGCCCACGAAGAAAACGTGTGTATTTGAAGCCCAAACTTCCCTCTGGGACACTGAGCTGTCAGATTTCCTTAATGGAAGTGACTTTGAGGCAACTTTGTAGCTGATGGTTACTTTTAGACAATAGAGATATTGCTGAAAACTTGGCATGATACAGTTTAGGGAGCGCTGAGCACAAGGTTTGACCCCCGTGGTTATTAAAGGCTTGAACATCTACTTTTGGATTTGTTTATTGGCTGATATTTCATGATATTATTTCGTATCCTTTCTTCTTAAATCAAAACAGATCTCAGGATTCAGTTTTTCCTTGAAGTGTTATGTCTGACAAAGTAGGAAAAAACATTTTAAACACTTTGGACAGCATCAGGTCCATCGGCTTCGGCTGATTCCCATCTTTAATAACGTCAATCATTCAACAATATAAAGAAAAGCTAAAAATGGTGAATCATCATAGCTGAATAATTTAATAAAACCTCTGAAGGACAGGCGGTCAAATAACATGGGGCCTATTTCTCGCATTTGGGTTTGATATGTAGGTTATGCCTCCTTTGGAAAAATAGAAATCGGCAGAGGAGAGGAACGGAAAGGGGAGAAGTTGCTCGACTGAAGGACAAACGTCTGGTGAAACAGGAAGCAAGGAACAATGCAAAAAAAAAAAGAGGGAAGTGGGTCAACGGTCTGAAGGGAGGAACGTGACAGCGATCTGTGACATGTGGCAGGAGAGAAAGAAAGCGAAAGCAAGTGGGAAGATGGCGGCGGGGACAGGGGAGGGGTTTCTAAATTAAGAAGAAGGGAAGCAGAAGGGTGTGAAGGAGGAGGCGGAGGAGTGAGGGTGAAAATGTGAGAGAAAGATGGGAAAAAGGCAGAGTCCACGGGAGGCAGGAGCTGTTAGAGGAGAGGGCCTCATAAATGTCACTCCTTCTGGGTGATATTAATGGCACACGTCAAAGACCCAGAACTTACGGGGGGTTAGCGCTCCTAAATACACACAAACACATGTATGAACTCTCAAACACACAGAGTTTTCCCCTTCAGACAATGACTTTCCAAAGGAGGCAGTGAAGGAGTGGGCCTGCAGAGGAGCTGTACATCTTAAAGACTGTAATTACACATAACTGTCACTCTAATTAAAGCTTTTAATGAACTCCACAAGAGCTCGGAAAGGACAAAAACCACCAGCCGCTGGAAAAAGTGTGTTTGTTTGCCTGTGTGTGTGATAAATGATGCGTTCAAGGAAGAACGTACACATAAACGCCAGCACGATCAAACATTTTAATGAGCCTGAGTGCAGCTTTGAGGTCCACCATCTAATAAACATGCATACCTGTAAGGGCCTCTCGTCTCCTATTGCAACACACACACACACATTTGCGCACACACAAACAGACAGAACTAATTGTTCCTGTCGTTCCCTCTCTATGGTGATTAAGTGTTACAGCCCTGCCCACTGCAGCAGGGTGGCTGGACCTATAGGAAAGACCTTTGAAACAATCGGATTTGCCATTAAGGCAAACTTTATTTAAGATTTAGCTAAAATATTTCACAACAGAAGGCTAATCTGCATTACACATCATTAAGTCTGGCTGCTAAAACTCTTGGCTGCACTCTCTTGCTGGCTGGCCTGATACAGGAAAATAGATTGTGCTCAAAGGCTGGAAAAATGTTAGGTCTCGATCTAGTGGCAGATACAAGAGCAATAACCTGGATCAAATCCTGCTGGATTTTGGGTGGGCTAGCTTATGGTTAATGACAGCACAGAGTGCGCTCTCTGTTAGTTTTTAAAGTTTCAGTTCATCTAAACCCAGAACACTATAAATGTTTACAAATCTACTAAATTGCACATTATTATCATGCGGTAGTTGTAACATTTGGCCCTGTGGAAAGATACTAGCAGTAGTATTTCTGACAACGTAGTGTTAACAAATAATAAAGCTAAATATAGCATCTTCACTCATTTAGCTACGTTTCATAGCTTTATAGTGGTGAGGTTATCTTCAAAATCATGTTTTCCACCAGCAATCTATTTCACAGAATAGCAGGTTAGAGCAACCAAATGCTAAGTCGCTATATTTTGTATTCTTTTTAAAGAAAGCAGGGTCATAAAAGGCATTATTTGAGCACGTATTCATTTATTAGATTGTAAAAGTAGAAAAATGACATAAAACAGGCTCCAAGCTATTAACTTCTGGCTGTTAGACTGGTTACGGGACCAATCAGCATTCTTTGAGGAGGTACTGGCATGAGCTTTGGGCGTTGTTTATGTGTGTGAAGCAGCAAGAAGCATTTGCTCAGAAAACAAGAGGCTAGCTTAGATGCTGCTTTAGCATTAGCTTTACCAGAACTGGAGGGTATTTCTTCATTAAAGGAGGGGCAAATAACGACACTGAAGGCTTTTCTTGATGGAAATAAAGTTTTTTCTCTTCTCCCGACTGGCTTCTGTAAGAGTTCGATTTACCAACTGGCCCATCTGGTAGTGAAAAAGTTGCTCGCAATAGACAGCGAGAGGCAGATGGTTTATCTAGTCACTTGACAAGCACTTTTTTTTAAAGTGCCTACCCTTTTTAAATGATTTTCAATGGAACCTTCCCAGATGGTTGTGTGTAACAAACCATCAGGCGCAGTTAGGTTAAGATAAGAAATTACATGCAAAAGAAGCCCTCAAAAGTTAGGATTCATGGGTTATCCTTAAGCTCTGCAGCTCCTAAACGTAGCTTCGGGAGTTACTGTTTCACAGTAGCTTCCCCAACAGACTCTTAAGTTCCCTTTTCTTTATGTAAAGATCTGTTAAAGACAAATCTATCACTACTATTCATATTTCGTTACTCTTGGCCCTGCCATTGCTATCATTATTTCTTGACATTGCCACCGTCCATTTTATGTCCAAAGTCATAGATCAAGAAACGCTGGAGACGCAGAAAACAGCCTCTCTTTTCTTTCCTCTGTCAACTTCACATGCCACTCTTTCAACCAGCGGCTATGTCACAGCCTGTAGACGTCGTGTGTACACGCACACACACACACACACACAGAAGCACTTTAAACCTGGCTCGGTTTTACTGTTTAAATGCACCAGCCAAGACTCTGCTATTACACAATGCCGACGAGCACGGAGGTCCTTCTAATGGATCAACACAGATTCAACACAATGCCGCACTGTATGTGTCTGTAGGCTTGCCTTAAATGTCCTTGAAGCATGACTGTAATACTTGAATACCGAGTCGGGCATTTGTGTGTTTGAATATGTGTGTGTGTGCGCTCTTTGCGATGTATGCTTTAGCCTATATGGACATACAGGTTGGAATTCCGAAATGTTTTACTAATCTTTACCAACGCAGTCCCTCATTCCCAACCCCCGAAGACCCACCCCCTACTGCTACTCTTGTTTCCAAAAGAGGAAAGCAGGAGAAACACACACACACACACACACACACACACACAGAGAACATGGGAGCCAGCCAGCCGAAATAATACATCTTGACATCTGTGCCTGCATACTGCTCGAGGGAGAGATTGGAGAGAGAGAGAGAGAAAGTGGGTAGAAGAAGGGTGAGATATGAAGGGGAAGATGATGGACAGCAGAAAGCATAGGGCAATTATATACAGTTTGTGTGTGTGTGCATGTATACCGAACGTGTGTGTGACTGTACATTTCTATATGAGCGCAACACTGAGAGAAAAGAAGTGGTGACAGTTGTGTTTGTTTAGTTCTCTGTGATTAAAGCAGCCTGCTAGAAGTTGTGTGCTTAGCTGTATGGCAGTCTGTCTGTTTTTACACTGTGTGTGTGTGTGTGTGTGTGTGTGTTTGCACATGCACGCTTGTGCTTGTCTCTGCTTTACAGAAATGTGTATATACACCCCCTGTGTGTCAGTCTGCCTCAGTTTTGAAGTGCGTTTATGTGTGTCTTAAATCGTATTTGCACGTTATGAGTGTTCCTTGGGGTTGATGCATGTGAGCCAGCCTGTGTGTGTGTGTGTGTGTGTGTGTTGCAGTCTGTCTGCGTCTGCCTCCCCAAATGTGTGTTTTAGCGTCTAATCCCCTGGTCTCGTTTGCTTAAGTGAAATCATCCACGGAAGTCTGGTGCATGCGGGACTGGATAAACCTGTGTGTGCGGCTGCGTGTGTGCTCATTAGTGCGAGCTCTCTCAGTGCTGTCCTGAGGTTTGTTTGCATTCTTGTTTGATGCAGAGCTCATTTCGTCTGACAGCTGAAAGATATCTGTCTGTCCCGTTCTGTCACCTTAGTCTGTGAGTTTAACAAACTTTATTAGCCTGATAAGAACATTCCCAGTCTGCCAAAGTAAACTACACAGCTCAGCGTCTGTCAAGGAAGATAAAAAACAAGTGTGTTAAACAAACCTGCGCAACAACTTTCACTGTGAATCTTACTTTGTTCAGCAGAACATTCTTGTACGAGTGTGTCACATCTATTTTACCGGTGCATGTTTAAAAGCAACAATAATGATACCAACAGACTGTGAAACTCTAAATCAATTTGACAGTAACCAACACATTCAGCTCACTTGGTTTGATATGTGTGTCCATTTTAGGCGTCCTCAGGGAGACACTGAAGCGTACACACCCACTCCCCATAAAGATAAAAACATCCTCTAAATTCTTGAACGATAAAATGATGCTTCTTTGATTATTGGCCTTTTTATTTTGCCGGAGAGGACTCGCCGCCTCACTCAAGGGCAAATCAGCGGGGTGGATGTGTGTGTCTCTCTTCCAAGTCAACCTGTTAATTAAACACAGTCACTCACGTGCAGGTTTGCGCCCAAAATTAAATCAAATGAAAATCAAAGCGGGGTGTTAGAAGCACTCCGGCAAAATGTACAATTTATGCAAGAAAGAAGATTTTAAGAAATTAGATTAAACTTAACATTTAATTTTGACAGTGCTTTTCCAGCAAACTTTTGACGATTCAAATTGTCATCAAATCCTGATCTGGAAACCTTTAGCGAACGTTTCCATTTTCTGATTTCATCTTCTGACTCATGCATGTGAAATTTGCAAGTGGAAAAAGTCATTATTCTGCTAGATCTGATAGCAAAAGGAATGCATGTATCTCTTTACCGCTCACTTTTCCGTGCTGTCTTCGGCGTGCAGCGGGGAGCCGCGAGAGGGGAGAGAGCATCTAAAAGAGTAATAAATGTGCCGTGCAGACAGAGAGCTGGAGACACGGTGACAGACATGCAGGATGACAGAAACAGAGAATCAGACAGAGTTGCAGAGGAGAGAAAGACAGTTTCCCCCCCACCTGAGTGAAACTTTTAACAGGGTCAAGTGCGAGGTGCGGGTGTAAAAACAGCTCCGGCTAATTCATATTTTAAACATGGCATTCGCACACGGCACTGACAGCACACTCATGGACACACCCAGCTCCCGTAGGATCACGAGCCCGTGACTCTTGCCTCCGAGCACCGCTAGCAGCTCTTTTAAAGCACTGAGAAAAAAAATAAGCTGCCACAGCATGCCATAACATGGCAGATGGGACTCGCAAACTGACTGATAAAATCCCACATAACAAGAACTGATTGCTGGTGTAAGGATTGATATTTGTGATGTACACTCTACACCGAGGGAGCAAAAAGAGTGCACTTCAACGTCGGTGTCTTCAATGAGGGGTACTCGGCTAAAAATATCAGTACCACAGGAGTGCTCGGCGGTAAAAAAGGTAGCACAAATCCCCGCAAATAGGCAGAATCATGTTAACATCTCATATAATGCGCCAGCCCTGAATAAACTATGACTAATTTGTCACTTGGTGTCATATTTGTGGGTTGAGCGACCTTTTTCTTCCTGTGCGCCGTCGCCAAAACTTCTTCGATTACTTTATCAGTAATCCGTTTAAAGCAGCGCGTTCCAAGTGCCGTAAATCTGTCCCGCTCTTCTAATCTTCAATTCATCACACATTTCCTAATCACGCTCCAAAAATAACAAAACCGGTATTACATACTCTCCTCTGTCTGTACAACATGCGCTGAGCCAAATGCAAGCTATCAAAAGGTTTATGGCGTGCATATGAATCACTAAAGACTAACAAACTACCTCGTTCATCTTGTTATGTTGTAAAATAAAAGAAAAAAATGGGACTTTATTCCTAATTAAAGCTTCAAATTATTTGAGACGGACCTGCAATAATGTAATAGTGGATTCTTGGCAAGGTCAAGATTGTAAAAACAGTTCTTAAATCTTCAAAAGGGACAAACCTTGATAAATAAAGGTTAAACCAATAAAACAGGCAGGCCATTCTCCATTAAACCTTGTCTTTCCTCCCAGCCGGCCGACTTCCAGAGGCAATGACAGCAGGACTGTTGCTACCGATGAGGTAAGACGCTATTTGCCACAACGAGGCCCTCTTCCCCCGCTGCGTCACCAAGAGAGCAGCCGAGCGAGGCTGGAGGTGCCAATGAATTAGTTCACTGTTTTCACTCATTATGCCGAACTGACTGCCTCACTTTTTCTCTGTCTTTATTTACACCCTTTTCTTCATCTCTGATTTCTCTGGCACCACACACACACAGCCAACAAAGACCCCGCTCATAATGAGGGCATAGCGGTGTCTGAGTGTGTGTTATGCTTTGTGTGGTTTGCATGTGTGTGTGTGTGTGTGTGTGTGGAGGGAGGAGGATTATGGCTGTTCCAAAGCTGTGAATAGGGGCCAGGCTGGGCCTTGGCCCTGGCTGAATTAATTACTCTAATTAGCTTCTTAATTGCATATATTAAACCAGTGGTTAGCAGGGCTGGAGCTGTGGTTGGGGCCTGGATCTAAAGCTGGAGCCAGGGGTGGGTACGGGCGGACAAAAGGGTATTACACACAAACACACACACACACACATACAGAAAAGTGGCAAAGCAGCTCCACCGGCCCCCACCCACTTGACGTAGTCTGAAGTGGAGAAACGAGACCAAGCGCTCCCCTTCATGATGAGGGTATTCAATTATCCACCCCCACCCTCCTCATCAATATATAATCAGCACATACTGCAGCAGCAGATGTGTGGTACTAATATGGACGATAAGCCCCCCCAGAGGGAACAGAGAGGATTAATATTAGAACCACAGGGACTACTTGAAGCAGTCTTCATCTGAAACTCTCTACTGTATCACTTTACGCAGCGCTCCGCTCTCTGTGACATTCAAGATGCCCAACCCCGCCGCCGATTTGCGGCTATCGAGCCTCGCCCCGTCTGGCCCCCGCAGCACGTCATGCACACTCACATGCACCGTAACGACATCAGAACCATTAAGTTACACCGCTCGTTCCACCTCCACTGAACGTTTTGTGCATTCTAAACAATTATCGAAACCTTGGCACTACAGAGCAAACAGCATTGCATCAAATAAAGCTTTTTTGGCTTGAGTTGACCCCAGAGTAAACATGAGCCAAACCGAGAGAGAGAAAGAGAGGAGGAGAGAGCGATATTCTCAAGCCAATAAAAGGTGGAGGGTGTGTGTGAGAGGAGGGGATGGATTTGGGCTCCGCTGGCGAGAGGCGGGGGGAAAAATTGCGAAAAATGCCTTGTTGTATTTGTGAAATGCACCCAAAGTATCTCACAACAATGGCGATTAGTCAAGAACAAGTAAACAGCCAGTCCGCTAATGAATCTCTCTTCAATAAACAAGTGGAGTACACGTGCACGAACGCACACAGCGTGCACGAGCGCAGAGTGATAATGATGTTCTTTGTGGAGTTTTTTGGGGTAATTAGGGCCGCTTAAATGGTGGTTAAAAAGGATTTGCGGCTGATTGTTTGTCCTTGTGTCTTTGAGCCGTGGGCCCTCTTGCTCCACTGAGTGTCAACACTGTCTTCTTCTACTGTCTCCTCATAGCGCACAGAAATCCTCTTTCATCAGCTCGTCCATAGCCAGCCCTTCCTCTGCCTCCCTCCATTTCTCCCTTTTCTTCTCCTGCATGCTTAAATTATTCTAGCTTGTCTGTTTCACTGTAATTTACTCTTTCTCTCACTTTTCCTCCTCCTGCTCCTCCTCCTTCCTCTCCATCTTCTTCTACTGAACAGCTGCCGACTCCAAGAACACCATAATCTCCCTCACACATGGCTGTGATCATGCTTGTTTCCTATAAACAAACTATTCCCATAAAATGTGCCAGCAATGTGTTTATGTATCTTTCCCTTGAAGGAAAAGTACAATAATATATATGAAAAATTCTTATTTGTTTTCTTTGTGAAAGTTATATGAGAGGATTCATAGAATTTCATGTCAGAGCCGGGGTTGGGCTGTGGTTAGCCTAGCTTAGCATTACAAATAAAAGCAAGGAAAATTGCTGGCTCCACTTTGTCCAAAGTTGAAGCATAATAAACCTACCAACACCTCTAGAGATAAACTGGTGAAAAGATAACCTGTAATTAGTCAAAAATTAACTTTTCCATTACCACCCAAGTTAAACAAACTAGATAAATGATACGTCATGCAAATATGCTAGCTTAAAAGTAGTTTGTTTTGGGTTTTTTTGTTTGAACAGTTGTGCTAACTGTTTGTCCCTGCTTGAGATGTTTTTGCTAAGCTAGACCAAAGACTAAGACAACCTCACTCCAGGTATCTTCTCA
>JAPXVT010000017.1:5643351-5654334 GCA_029823135.1 Acanthurus reversus | reverse complement strand
CTTATTATAATGTGGTATATGCATTATTAGTGCAATGTCGCTTGCATCATTAAATTTACAGTTATTTCTTACTAAATTGTGGACAATTTGTTCATTCATTCATAGTAAAATTAGTTTAAAAATTGAATTCCAATAAATTAAAATGGAAAAAAAAAAAGTTCCAATAAAGAAAAATGGAAAAAGCGGAATTTGGGAAAAAATAAAACCAATTTCAGAGGGTCCTAAATAGTTTCTTGTCATCAATGAATATTATGCATCTCTATATCATATTACATTATATTGCACTGTAACATATCTTTTCTTATCATATCCTATCTTATTATAATGTATCATGTATCATATTGCATCATCTTGTATCATGTCATATCGCAGCATCATATCAGCTGGCTTAATAAGAATGAAGGCACATCACTTCAGTGGCTCATTTTCCTTCCTCTCTCTCTTGTACATTGTGCAGAGGTGTGTCTAACATTAATGCTTTGGGCTTCTGCTGCTGATGTTACACACATATTCTCACTAGACTAATACTTTATTCTGTTAGAAAGACTGTACCATGCTGCATTGAACTAATTTGACCCCAAAACACTGGATTTCTACTGCAAGTCGATCTTTCTAAAGATCAAAAATAAGTTTTTATTTTCTAGTATGATATAGTCCTACAAATTCATTTAGCGAGCAAATTACTTCTGAAAATCAATATTCCAACGTTTACTCTACAAAGAGCCTATACAAATATACAGTATTAAAAGCACTAAATAAAATAATAACTGACTATGAGTAGTTAGTAGTATACAGGTCTCTAAAAATCGACCCTGAGGTCTGCAAACAGGTTTTATCTGTAGAAAAATAAATAAATAAATAAGTACACCTGCAGTTAAAGCTAGAGTACCTGCCTCTTTTGGTCTGCATTTATTTGACGTTATTCTTTTTCATCATTAAAAAATCTGATTTAAGAATAAAACTCTACTATTTGTTTTCTGCTGATAATAATTAAAGTATAGGTCTACTGGGATGATTACAAAGGAAACAGCTTCAATAGTACCCTTGGTATTTGGGAGACGTTTTGTGTGTTTAAGGAAAAAAAAATTTGTTTTTTTGTTTATAACTTTAGTCTTTTCAACCTTGTTTATCACCTAAGCAGTGACTAAATAGCATTAGCCATATATAGTAAAGGTCCTTTTCATTCAAGGGTTAACAACCCTTAAACGGTTGTTTTCTGGTGCTGGAAGACCCTTTTGTTTATAACTGGATTAAGGACCGTCCCTTCAACAAACTTAAAGGAGCTGTGATAAAACAAAATAGCTGACATAAGTTATCTGTGTGCCAAACTTCACAACGTTTGATTGTAAAGAAATAAACTAACAAACGAGGGACAGTTTATCCTGCAAATTCAACACATAATTTCCTTGTGGACAGGAAAATGGCAGCATACTTGTAACTTCAGTGGATTATAATATTTCTATCTAAAAAAAGTGAAAGGAAATGTGCGCCTGCATAAAAAAAACTTTTTTCTGAAGCCTTTATAGTCTATTGTTAATGTTAGAAACCCAGAGACAAACAGAGGTTCAATTGGATCAATAAACTTTATACCCTGTTTATTCAGTTCATGCATTAACCAGCACATTACGCACTGTACAATAAACACATAAAATCAAGTGATTCTGTGTGAACTGCAGTGTGTGAACTACAGTACTGGTTAACAGAATCTCTGAAGGTAAATCCAAAGCTTTCACTTCTGTCTTTGATTAATGATACCCAATATTATACTGTAATTAAATACCCAGTTGGATGGTTCATATTCTTATCATCACTAGTCATGGAGAAAATTGACTGCATCGTTGAAAAAAGCCAACGCCTCCTTCGATCCATCTCATCGTTTACATGCCTCACATTTGAAAAATGAGTGACATTTTACCTTGAAAGGAGGATTAACATTTCAATTAGGTATTGGACAAGATAACAAAGGGAATTATCTTCACAATATTAAAAGTAGCAGTTATTGAAACAGCAAAGTGACATGATCTGACTTATTTTTTTTCTGTTTTATTTTTGTTTCAGAGTGTCCAGGAAGAAGATGTATATAATCTATGGGATTTTTTTTTTTTTTTTTAATCAAGGAGTTCTTCATTTTCGGGACTGAGCACGTAAGGAGTCTCAAGTGACTGGCTGCATATTTCAGATCATCAGAGTCTAATGAATCACTACTCCTTAAAGAAGTTAAAGGGATAACAACTTCAAACTCTGTGATTTCATTTAGGTTTTTCATATTTCTATGATCCTTAATCCGGCTCGTTCACAGTTCTCACTAGAGTTGTATAAGGGGTTGGTATCAGTTTTGTGTAAATAGGTTTAAAATGTGACTCCAATCCCAAAAATATTATATCTTATTAACATGTTGTGTTCTTGCCCAAGTTAAAGGGTTTGTAGATCAAATAGCTGAGGTCAGGATGTCTGGAGGATGGTGAGCAGTCACTGAGGCTATGCTAGCTGCTGGATGGTCAGTAAGTTCACACAAACTGAAGGGCTGCTTGCTTGTTAAACCCTGATCTGTTCTTTTCAATTTGCACACGTGTACAGGAACCTTTCTTTTTACGCTTGGTCACCTAAAATGTCAAATCAGGACCATACTGACTTGTATCCGTGCAAATGTTGTTATTTCTCTACTGAAAGAGGTGATGTTTATCCTCTTGCCCAAAATCTGATATTAAACATACACCAGGTAAGCTAGATTTGATACCTTACAAATCTGAAAGCCAGTGCAGCCAAAGAACCTAAAACCTTGGGCACAAAGTAGACTTTCTGGGACAGAGAGCGAATAAAAGCTAACTTTTCTTTTTGATACATATGTTATGCACCAATTTTGGTGCATAATAAAATCCTCATGTGATGGACCTTGAGCTAACAGTTTGAGTTGTTTTTAAGGCTTTATTCTTTACTTGTATCTGTGTTGTCCTTACAATTGGTTTGCAAAGAATACAGCTGATTGTAAACTGTAGGTTTTTTTTTTTTTTGGTAAAGCGACTGTATTTTTCTGGCTGCTGCAGCTGTGAGAGGGGACAGGCCAGCTGTCTGCAGGGTGGGCTGTCCCTGGACAAACACTGAGCTTAAAAGGGCCACAGTCAAAATTAACTTTACTTGGTTACGCAAGAGGGGTTCACCGTGATATTAGCACAGCCTGTGGACACCAGGCCTGTCTGCTCTCCCTCGCAGCACTCCGGCTCTGGAGGAGGAGAGACCACAATGGGATGGAACGGCTAAAAAAGTCAGCAACATAACGAAACCAACCCAACCAAAAAAGGCAACCAATTAGAGGCAGAGTGGACAGCCTTTAAGAAAAGGCTGCCATATTAATGTCCTCTTACTTTCGCTCAAACACGCTCGCTGATAGTCATTTTCACTGAGACATTTAACGCAAGCAGCAGTGGTGTGGGTTGCATGAGCCCTGAGACTCATAGATCCAGAATTCCTCAATGAGGAAGAGAAAGTTTGTGCCTCCAGCAGTTATCAATGTTACATGACAGGAATCCTAAAACATGTATCAAACTAATATTAGCAGTTTTGAAAGCTTTCCCTGCACTACATTGCCAAATGCAATGTGATGTCAGTTGCAATGCTACCAAATGTATTTCATCTGTGTCTGCCAATTTGACTTTGATGGAACCTTTCCTTTTAAGGGCATGTCCCTGTTTGTATTGCATGGCCCTGTTTATATTACTCTGTGTATGTGTGTGTGTGTGTGTGTGTGTGTGTGTGTGTGTGTGTGTCAGAGAGAGGTGACATTGTTTCCTGGCAGAAATATGTTCCAGGTTTGGGGCTCAGGTGGCTTTGGTTTGTCTCTGATCAGAGCTGACACACAGGATGGCACAGGAACACACTCTCCCTGTCTCTTTCTTGATTTAGCTCAATCTCGCTCGGGTTTGTAATCCCCTCCTCTCTCCATTCACACACACACACAGACACGCACACATTCACGCACAGAGCTGTGCTGTAAGCTCTATCAATCTTTCTCAACAGCAACAGTGAGCAGCACTGCGGCCCAGTAGCCTCTCACACCTGATGCAGAGCAGAGAGCAAGCTGCAGCAGCTGGCTGAAGTCATCTCACTGGGTGGAGGATGCTGCTTTAAATCTTTGTTGCTCTTCTTGAACATACACCATGTACTTTTAACTTGAATGGAACAGCTCTTGAATAGGCTTCTGCATGGCCTAGAATACAACGCTTCAAAGCATGCCAAATCTGAAAAAAAGGCTGTTTATACACAGCTGAAAGAATGAGGACAAAATGGTGGATGAAATGGATGAACTGATGTGCCGACCGCTGCTGTAATCAGATAAAAGCTGGCCGTGCACTCAGTTTCTTACATTGAACATTATCTTTCATGTTTAGGTGTTATTTTTTGGTCACATTTGCACATTAATTGCAACCGCTATTTGCCTCTCATAATGTCTGGTTCACAAGAGGTATGATGCTTCTATTATTACACTGGAAAAATGCCAGCCGAGTGCAATTTGCCCTTGTTTTACCTTTGACTGCAATCACGGAGTACCAAATGAACATTGTGTTGATTGTTGTATTGCATCGCATTGCATTGTGTCGTAAGGTATCGGATCATATCATATTGAATTGTACAGTATTGTAGGGTATCATACAGTATCACAAAATATTATATTGTATCATATCGTACTGTGTGTTATCACATTGAATCGTATCGCATCATTTTGGATTGGAGGGTATCATACAGTATTATATTGTATCATATCGTACTGTATTGTATCACATTGAATTGTATCATATCGTCCTGGATCATATCATATTGAATCATACGTATTGTACAGTACTGTATCGCATCGTATCATATTGCATCGCATTGTATCGTATGATATCAGTTTATATTATATTGAATCGTATGGTATTGTGGGGTATCATACAGCATCATACAGTATTATATTGTATCATATCGTACTGTATGTTATCACATCAAATAGTATCGTATCGTATCGTTTTGGATCATATCATATTGAATCGTACGTTACTGTACACTATTGAATCGTATCTTATTGTATCATATCGTGTCGTATCGTATCGCATTATACTTACCATGTCACAGCTACTGCTGAGTCAGTCCAACAGTTTCTTTATCGCTACTGCCCATTGCTTTTAGCTGTTTTTTTTTTTTTTTTTGATAAGTTTGGGTTTAACACTTGAAGGGCCAGAATGCCGTACCTACTAGAAAGACCATGAGTGGTCATTTTGACCACCTGTTTCCAAATTCTATTATTTTTCATGATAAAATACCCAATATAGAGAGTAATGCATTTATTGCGTTAAGATATCTTTTTAAGAAAAAAACAAAATAACACCTGAAGATATACCAAGGAGGAAGAGAAAACGCCCACTTTCATCTAAGACGGATCATTCAAACCGCTCCCGGCTGACGCAGGTGAGCTCTGCTCAGTTGTGACGCTGTGTGCTGCGCTGCTGAACAAAAATTGTCTCTGTCAATGGAACTCGCCTTACTTTTAACAGAGAAAATGCAAAGCATTCAAGATGCAGCTGCCACCAAGCAAAAACGTATCAACTTAACTGTGGCAAAATCTGTGCAATCATCATGATTTCTTTGCTTTTCATGCAATTTTTATAAATATGGTTGTAAATGAAAGTACAGACATTTTTGGGAAAAGTCAGGGACTGATTTTTACTTCAACAAAGTTATATGGCAGATAAATGTGAAAACAGTCAAAATGACCATCATGGCTGTACCAGTTTAAATAGAACTTCTGGAACCATTGTTGTCAATGTTGTTAAACATAAGTTTTTCAAAAGAATTTTAAGGTTTTTTTTGCACAGCATTTTACCCATTCAAGCCATTTTTACGTTTGGATGACATAAAAGTGATAAAAATTAAACTTTTTAGTACAGTATTTCATAGACTGTATTTACTTATATAAACTCTGTAGTAAAAACTAACACTACTCTCCATAATCTTCACTGTATGTGTCTTTTGGCACTGCTGCAATCAACTTGAATTTTTTTTTATTTTTATTTTTTGCAGTGAGGCTCATTTGCATAGAAAAGACCAAATGTTTGCATATTACCTGACTTAATGTGTGCAAATGGCACCAGAGCACTGAGAGGCGATTTGTTCGGTAGCACTGTTCGAGGTGTGTTTGACGCTCTGTGACTGTTTTTCAAATTTCCTGTTTGTTTTATAGCTGTAGGCTTAGCAGCTAGAAAAGCAGCACAATGCTCTTGTGAATTTCCCCCTGAATCTAGCGTCTTGCTCTGAAATCTTTATTTGTGCAACTGTTCAAGCCGTTGCAGGTCTTTGATAGGCAACAGAGCATCGCCTTAGGGTGGAAGACTGCACGTGTCAGGACTTAGGGGAACCTTGGAGATAGAGAGCACGAATCGCAGGCTTGAGTATATGCATGAATCATTTCCACCAGGCAACATGTAACCAAAGGTCACACTGTAAACAACTGCCCATTGTGCTGTACTACTGCACTTTAACACAATGTACCCTTGTACAGCAGCAGCTCCACTTTTGCTTTGGACTCTTTCTTGAGTAAAAGGCTCTAATGTGCACTCAAATGAGAGATTGGTCTATATAGAAAAAAAATCTGCTATATATCCCTTATTACCCACACCCAAGCATTCCGCCTTAAGTGTTGTGTTTCAGTTAATGTACCGACTTTTCCCTTATTGAGCTACAACTTAGTGATAACCAACAGGGTCACAGCTGCCTTATGGTCCCAATTAGTACATATTTTGCACAGTTTCTGGAAATTAAGAAGTTTTAACCATAAGATGAGTAGTTTACACTTCACAGTTACACATGGTGGGCTCTGAAAGCAGGTTCTTATCATTTCTTTCAGACTAAATATATTTGAAGGTCCCCTTAAGACATTTCTTATGAGATACAAAAATATTTTTCTTTGAAAAATAGTTCTGCCTGATTTGACCTCATTAAATATTATTGAAATTTAACCTACTTATTCTGCTTCATTAAAAAGTCACTTTATGAATATATTTATATTGTTTGTTAAAAAGTTTAACTGTGTCATTCATTCTACTTTAGCCATTGCAGCCATAGTCTAAGTTTATGGTGTGTGCTTAAACATGTTGTATCATTAGTTGTTGGTTCGACTGTGTTTTCATGTTGTCTGTTGTTTTCATGTTTCCAAGACAAATTCCACCAACGTGTGGCTATTAGAATACGCAACTTTACTCAAAAGTCCGTCAGTCAGTCTAAGTCTTTGTGCACTGGAGGGCTCACTCTTGTGTGAGTTACATGCTGGACCATGACTGACTTCAAGACTTTTGGGGTGTTACAAAATCCTGCTTTAAGATTTAAGGAGAGCTCGAAGATTTTTTTTCCTTTCTCAGCAGATAAATCTGAAAATACTTCTGGCGTCAAACTCGGCACATTACATCATTCTGCACAGCGAAGCTCAAACATCAAAGTCAAAAATAAGCAAAACACATTTTTGACTCTTTTGAGGCAAATTCTACAAAGATAAATACAAAATAATGAAGGAATTAATCATTTTCTAAGTAGAACTAAATTCTTGGAGTTTGTTTAACACCATGTAGACCATAATTTAGGCAGGCTTTTTATTGATTTCTAAGTTTTTAGGTGACCTGTTATACACTTTTCCCCCCATAAAGATGGGATTAAAGCTGTTTTGGAGTCATGATCGCTCTAAAATTTTGGCTATGAACAGGAAGTTATTTCCACTATCTGTCCTGCAGGAACAGGTTAGTTATATTCTTCCAAGCTGTGTGCGTGTTTGCTGTATTATGCTGAGGAGATTATCAAAAAGAAGCTGTTTGTGTAATCTTATACAGGAATGTGTAGTTTTTTTTTTAGCATCTGTAACTGTATTCAGACTGACTTCAGTCTTTCCTCTGTACCTGATACGATTGTGTTGTTGACTGAGTGTAATGCGATTAACAGTTCCCAATGAAATGAGGTAATTGTACAGCGCAATTGGTGATGAAAGACATATTTAGGGGGTGGGGGGGGTGGGTGGGATGCGTCTCAACTGGGCTTGCTGACTGTGGCAGCTCAAAAAGTTGTGTCTGTGCCAGCACGTTTGATCACCAAGAAAATCCCCTTGTGTCAAACTTTCCTCCGACTCCCAACTTCAAAAAATACCCCAAATCAAAGAGCATCACGGAGCAAGAAAAAGACTCACCCGCACCACCCTCAAAATAGCAGAGAGAGAAATATGTATCAAAATATCATCAGTCATCTTTCTTCTCCAAGAAGCAAGTCCAAAAGAACGGGAGGAGGGGATGAAAGTGCCGATAAATTCACCTCCACAGTGTATGTGCTGCAGGTAGGAGATAAATTAACAGCAGGCTGTGAGTTCTGTGTCCTTATTGTAGCAGCTGAGTAAACCCAGATTGTCAAAAGCGGGGCAAAGTTGTCCTTGGGTGTCCCCGACATTTTTTCTTGGCGTGATTTGATGTTATCATCATTGACTTGGAATGATGCTAGCTTAATATTTGTGTAGGTCCTTACTCAATGGCAATTTCATCCTTGAGCCGGGGATAATAATACACCTCATTGTGTAAGAGGGTCTCAATAGGTGCTTTGTGGTTCGGTGACAATGCTGTTAGTGGGGCAATGTATCTTCAAGGGCACAGTGGTGATGATGATGTCTCGGGTTCTTTCTTGTTTTAGCGCCAGACAAGGACCTCTGGAAAACACACACACAGCTGCCTGCAGACGACTTTATAATGAAGGTTATCTGGGTTCCATTAGCCAGGCCTTATGATCATCCACGGCTACATAAGGCTAATGATTTGCATAAGAAAGACAGCTTTTTAATAGCAACGGTCAGCACATACACTTACACCAACACATCTGTATGCAACTCATATCCCACCTAAGAGATGTTTGATTGTGTGTGTGTATTCCACTCTACTGCATGTGTACACATCCCCCAAAAAGACTTGGAAACAAGAAAAAAGGAAAAACATGCAACAAAAATACCTTCGTCTCGAGGCTTGTTCATTGAAGATTCATCGTGTTTTTTTGTGAGCGGACCTAGGGTTAAGAAAAAAGGGGGGAAAAAGAGAAAAGAGAAAATTCAAAAAAGATTACTGGCAAAAACGGAAAAAAAAGAATATCAAAAAAAGAAAAGAAGAAAGAGCAAAAAGGACAAATCAGCAAGAGTTCAAGGTTGCTTATGGTTGTTTTTTTTTTGTTCTGTTTTTTTTTCCTTTAAAAAGAGTACAAAAGCAAAAACAAAAGATATCACAGACACAGATTTATCACAAGAAAAGACACAAGATCAAAGAAAACTGGTTTTGGATGAGATTTCCTTCCATCCCCCTGCAGAAGAAAACGGCTGCCTTTGTTTATGGTCCCCTTTTTCTCTCTCTCCTTGAAACCCTGTTTGTTCCCTCAGCCTAACTTTTTTTGGGAGCTGGGTGAGTGGGTGGTGGGTGGGGTTGGTGAAGAGGGGAAAAAGGTAATGTGGAAGTAATATAAGGCCTCTGTGGTTTGAAGAACAGGACCCAGCCCTTCCCTTTCCTTCCCTTTCCACCATATGACCAGAAAAAAGACAATTTCTCTTTTTAAAAAAAGAACAGGCAAAGAAGAGGACACCTAAAGGAAGAATGGCAGGTTTGGGTCCTGATGCTCAAACCCCAAAATTTTAACGCCGACCTTTATGCAGTGAAGCACACAGAACATTTTAAAGGGCTGTTGCACAACATTAGTCAATTAGACCTTTTTAGACAGACACACTGAACACAAAGACACCTTTAATAAGACAGCAACCGGTAAGCAAATACAATGACCCTGCAACGGTAAAAGGCATGTTAAACATGTTTCAGATAAAACAGGGCACAGGTGCTTTTGTGTTTTGGAGAGTGTATAAGTGTGTGTGGTGAGTGCACGTGCGCTTGTCATTATTTATTGGTTAAACCAGGGAGCTATTCCCCAGGCGGGTAAATAATTACATAGCACAACAGCAGAGTGTCAATTTGAAATGACAAGTAAGCGTGACGCTAATTGCGCAGAGGAGTGCAGGTAAAAGGTGAATGTAATTTGATCCCCATCTGCCCACTGGCTGTTTTTGGTAAATTAAAAGAGTGGCGGAGAAAAAAGAGAAGACAGAGAGAGAGGAGGAGAGAGAGAGCAAGAGAAAGGCACACAGATGGGAAAACAAAAGAAAAATCACCTTTTTTACTTCCGCCATCATTGTCTCTGAAGGGTTTATTTCGATTCTTATTTATTAATGAACTGCTAATTTCACATTCATTGAACCTGACTGTGACCAAGTGATTTGAACCCTCCTGAGTGTTCCTGGACTTCTCATAGAGACATAGATGGGAAGTGAAGCATCAGAGACAAAATCATCTTTTGTTCTTTTTTCTCATTTATTATTTTTAGACCTGTCTTTTTTGTATGCTTCTTCCAAGTATGAATATTACAGAAAAGAGAAAAGTCAACTTTTTGGATCTGATAAATATTATTTACGTGTACTCTTAACCCCTCTCAGACAGTTAATGATAGTACAAAAAACTCTCCATCCCTGCATTCAGTAAGTAAAAGTACAAAAAATACTCCTTTGCTTGTCATCATTTTTTGCTTTCCTCTGATTAATTCACAGTGAAAACTTGAGGTCTGGCACAGAAAAATGGATTTCATTCAGTTGAATCTGTTAAAAAACATAATTTATATATCACCACACAATGACTTACTGGAAGAGTCTGTCCTTTATCAGGGTTTTGTGTAGAATGTATACAAACAGAGCCAACAAGATGGCTCAATAAAAATGGCTCTGTTAGGCCTATCTAATGAGGAATAAACACATGAATGGCCAGCCATTAAAGAAAAGGACACCTCCAATAAACACACGTCAAAGTAAAAGTGCACATCTAAATATTCAATCAACTCACAGACAACAAACACATGCTGTAAGATCAGATTTTAATACCGCTACCAAAGGATTTTTCCAGAAACGTT
>JAPXVT010000017.1:5047682-5068633 GCA_029823135.1 Acanthurus reversus | reverse complement strand
GTGGATATTACTTGGGAAGAAGATCGGTTATTGTCAGTGCAACATATTTGGAGGTTCAAGGTAAGATGGTTGTAAACTTTGTTGATTAGCAGGGCCTCTTTGGTGCTTGTAAACATATCGATTTATTTTGATGGACCTTGTGATTTGGATATTCGATCATTAGCTAATTTCAATTCAAGATGTAGAGTCTGCCTCACGTTTAGTTTATGTGTGTCCATTTAAAGATTAATCAGGGCTGTATTCACAAAACATTTTATTTTACCACCAAGTAGACTCCTATATAGCACTATAAGCTCCTAGCTTAACATTTCCCAAGGCCATTCACAAAATGGCAAACTTTTATTAAATAATTGGAAGAACTCTTGAGCAAAGATGAAAGGCAGGGTGTAGCTTGTTTTTCTTATGGATATTGTCATGTTTTATGAACCTGTGATTGGCTGTCTTGGGCTGTTTTGGGCATCTGTCATTTTCTGACAGAGATACTAGGCTATAGGAGGTATGTTGCCATATACAAAGAAATACTTAAAAATAAATTGTGGGCCAAGTGGCACTGATACAACATGAAACAAAGAGTTAAGTGAATGAAATTTATAGACTACCTACAATAAGCAGGTATTCAAATAAGATGCCTCATAATAATCAGACTAAATGGCTGAGATGCAAACAAAACCAAATGGAACGCAGCTTCTGGAACAACTTTATGCCCTTGTGCAAGGAAAGGAAGGCCATAATTAAAGGAAAATTCAGAGATGAGATAGCAAAGGCCTTAAATGAAGCAGGAGAAAATAGTGTATATGACGGAGAATTAAGTCCAGGTAGGTTCTGTCCCGAACCTGTCCCTAACATTTTGAATAATGATCTCCAAAGTAATCTGAAAGGCAGAGAATGATAAATTCATGCAACAAACAACAGGTAGATAACAGGACTCTAGGCCAAGTCTTTTTTAATTTTGCTAGATCACAATTTATTTAAAAATAAACATATAAAAATTAACAGACTTTTTAATAGATGAACCTTGCTATACTCATTATCGCATAATATATGAACATGTTATTATAACTGTAAATATTCACTGCATCCCTCCTGGTACACAGACAACAGCTTAATGGGGCTGGAGACGAGGACTGATGGGGAAAACACTTGGCAGATCTATTTCTTTAGACAGGTGTGCAGGAGATGAAAGAGCACATCCAAAGTTTATGGAAACTCCCGTACACTGCCTAACTTGCAAGAAATTTTTTTTTTGCAACATTTAAGTACAAGACCGTCATCATGCAAACGGGCAAAACAAAGACAAAAAAATTTGCCTGGTGAAGGTCTAGCACCGAAATGTTGCAATAAAAAATATTCTTCCAAGTAAGACATTGTGCTGGAGTTTACCTTTACTTCTGAGGTGGACAGTCTTAAAATTTGGACTGACACAAAATTACCCCCAAATCAGCAAGTAAGGAGCTACTTCAAGTCTAAGACGTGCCCAAAACGTTTTGTGAATACAGCCCCCAACCTCAAGCAACTCAAGATTAAAATGTAAAGTCTAATTAAATGATCTCTCTTATAGAAGTGTCAAAGGGGAAAACCAATGTGGGGACTGTGATCCTGGCCATACTGATTGTTTTCCTCTGTACAGCTGTCATTTTTCTGGTTGTCAAAATCAGACATCTTCAGAGAGGTAATTATACTTTCTTTATATTTTCACATCCTTTGTGACAAGTTCAAGACTTTCTCCTCAAAAAAATTCACCGGCAGCCATATTTTTCAAGTGTTTGTGTTATTGACCACACGCATTGTTTCTGTCATTTAGCTGATGTTGGAGAACAGAATCTACAACAGACAGAGGTGATTTGACAAGTTTGAATTTCAACAGATTCACTTCAAGTCATCTCTCCATGTCAGTTAATATTTTTTCTCTCACACTTTCAGCTCCTGAGTGACTAAAAATAGTTTCATTCACAGGGTTGGGGTTCAGATGAGATGAACTATGCGTCAGTGACTTTCCGTCCAACAAACACAAGTAACCACAAGTCTGCACCAGTGGCACAAGTGGAGCAACAAGCCATTTATTCAGCTACCAGATAGACACAGGAAGCACCTGCAACTATTGCTGAAAGTAGAACTTAAGTTTTATTGTTTACGCTGATGTATTTCAGAGTAGTTGGTGGGTGGACCACGACTTGAAGCCACTGTCTGATTTGGGCTCAAATTGATGCAAGTTGTTAAACATTCCTGCTCATGCTTTTGTCTATTTCATTCTCTGTCATACGTTTGCCTGTAATACATTTCACATTGACCAAAGAACATGATTAATGTTTAATAAAAGGCAAATTCTAACTTGTTTTAATAACTTAAATGCAAGAATAAAAATGTTTGAACATTTGTTCAAAGTGTTCATATTGGTGGTATAAATAAAATTCTTTAACTCTACCTAGCCCCCGTGACAGTTCAGTGACTGACTACCGCTGCTGGACAAGTTACTTAGCAATGGTAATGAGCTATTATTACTGATTACTCCTTATAAAAGTAATACATTCATTACTTTGTATCAAAAGTAATTAGTTATGTTACTCATTACTTTCTTAAATTACTTTTGCAACTCAACTGACTTCCTAAACGTGACGTTCAACCCATTAAACCAGCTCCCAAAACTCCTTAATTGGAAAAATAAATGTGTTGATGGCTACTAATTTAAAGGCATACTTTTAAAGGCATCAGTAGCTTTATAGAACTTAAACATTAGTGACCACTCAAATTAAATTACGCCTCTTGCAGAACAATTTTTATCAGCAAACGCATGTATACCTCGTCATAAGATATATGAGGACAAAAAACATCCTTTTTCAGTAATGCAGCATTACTCAGATCAGTAACTGTAATACAATTAGTTTTGACAATTGTACTCCCTTACTTTATTTGTAACTATGAAAAGGGATCAAATTACTGTCATGTTACTAAGTAATGTGTTACTTCACAACCCTGCTGACTAAAAAGCATTGTTTTGTAGCCTTGGTTAGGAATGACAAAAAATAAATTCAGCGGTTCAGTATTTTGTTTAAATTTTGTCCAGTGTCATCTACTCTCAAGTCTCCTATAACCTTGCTATCAACTCAATATATTTATACTGAAATAATTAGGCAGCCTCTCTCTGCTATGTTCGCTATTTGTAAATTAGTTTGTGCAAATTCACTTATCACGTCTATAAAATGAAGACTTTTAAAATTGTTGACAGTTTCAATCTCAACTTCGGCAAAAATATCATAACACAATATCAGTATCATGAATTAAGACTTTTGGGTTACATTTTACTTCATCAGTTTATGGAATATTTGTGACATTTCAACAACAAATCAGTGGATAATAGTGTTATTGAGATTGTTTGGATATTTGTATACACATTATTAAATATCAAAGTTACTTGAACACTGTCGGAATGTTTTCCTGAATTTTATTCTCTAAGTCACTGCAATGTCCAACAAAGATTAACAAAGCAGCTAGGTAACAACAGTAACGGTTAGGTGAAAGTTACACCACTGAAAATCAACTACGTTTTTGAAATGTTACAAATACTCAATATGTAGGGCAGACTTTTCAAATAGAGTAACGTTTTTTTCCAAAGTTCCAGAAGTACATTGTAGGTATTATCTTTTCTTTTAAAAAAAAAAATAAAAAATACACCTACAAAGTTCAAGTGGCAGTATATTAAGATGGAGTCCACATTGTTTTCAATATTTTATTCATGCAGGTCAGACTCACATGATAGTACAATTCAAAGTACTGTAAATTTCCACATCCATCATAACTCTATAAAACCAGTGACCACAGCAATTTAATTGCATTTTTTATTAATTTCATGTTTTACAAGTACTTCAAAAATTGTGCCTGGAAGGGCAAGTACAGAATTTACTGATGCTTCTTGCCAGTCAGTTCAGTAAAAACCAAACCCAGCTGCCCTGGAAATTCCTCTTAATTTCAAATCTAAAAACATTTGCTCAGAAGCCAAACATGGTCTAATCCCTATTGGACTGGAACAGCATAGTCAGTACTGACTTACTGGGATTAACTGAGGACTGTGAACTGTAGCTTAGAATTATTCCCCAGCAAACACTGGGGAGAGGAGCACAAGCAATGAGTGAAAAACAATAAATACAACCACCTGCTGGTAATAGTTAATAGTTGTTTAATTTTGCTTTAAACTTCAGTTAGTCCTTGAAACACTTAACTTACCTGTTTGACACTGAAGGCCTCCAGTAGCCTCTGATGTTATTTCCCCCCAGATCTGAGGTAAACTAGTGTCAGCTATGAAATCGCACTTGGTTAAGCATGGCTGGAATCGTGTTGCGGTCTTCTGCACAAAAGCTCTGATGTGAACAAATTTTAGTTGGCACTGAATGGGACAAGCTGCAAGGTACGCTGATGAATGAAGAAAGCTATAGCATTTCAGAGACAAGACCACATGGGAAAGATTAGTTTAATAGTCGTGACGATTTTACAATTGTGCTGCACGTGATTTAATCATATTATTAAAACGATGTTCACCAAGTATATGGGCAGGTTTGTTTGTTTTTTTTCTCGAAAGATCATAGCAGATTATTCAAATCATTTGAAGCGGTTACACTGATGAGGTCATTTTGCGTTGGGCATGATTTTGAGCACATCTGTACACAACATTACTAAACATATCCGTTTATTAAAAACAGGTTCAACAGTGGAGAGGTACACTGAACGATTTGCGGTGACTGTCCTATGACCAGTAACTGTCAAAACCTTACGTCTCAGCAATTTACATTTTCACAGCAGCGCCACATGGTGGTTTGTTTTCAATAAAAAAGCTTAACATGATGGAAACAACGTGCAGATTAAGTTTAATACCAAACATTGACCAGTTTATTTAAATCTACAGTCACAAGTATCGCCTAGCAGCTGCTGCTGAATTTATTCTGCTCTCTAAGTTCACACACAACATCAGAGTACTAATTATTCAAACGTAAAATTAGAAATAAAAAATAAACGCCTAACTCAGACGTCAAGCATGAAAAATACTACAGCACAATAACAAACTGAAACAATCAAGGGAAAAGATACGAGTGTAAAACTTGTCCCAAAATAATTAAAACAAATTCAGACGAGGACATCGGCAATTCACGTTCTCCTGTGAGCGTCGCAGTGGAACGTAACGCGCTCCGCCATCGACAGGAAGAGGATAGTGTCACGTGCATCAGGAGGCGGCGAGCGGCGACGCAGTCGCACGACATTCCTGAAAAAAGAGCAAATGACACAAATGAACTGTCGGCAACTGTTGATACAAAATACGTTGTTCCATCTTGATTATCTACAATGTGGTGGATCTTTTATGTTTTTTTTCGAGTTCTGCATCTCGAGTAGCGAAAATCCCAGACTGAAGAGTCCGTGTTTGGCAAATTATGCACTTCTGAGACTGACAGCAGGTGAAATTCAAGTTAGTGCACAGATGTGCTTTACCATCGAGTTTACAACCTGTTGAATAGCACTTCATACGCATGCTTTTTCAAACCTGCTTTTCCACACAAGACCTAGAGTGTGCGGGACGAGACACAAGCTGCCTCTGGCTTTTATTTATTTATCTTTTAAATGGGACGAATGACAATTTCAGATAGATATGAACACCAGTCTAACTCAGACCTATTCTCACCTTCACATGACAGGGTCTTGCTTAATAAGCGTAGCGTGCAGGCGGTGGCGGAGGCAGCCGTTCTGCGTAGAGATCCCTGGCGCGTGGAACTCCGTATGCAGGGACCCGGGAAACCGGAGAAAGTCGAGAGCGCTCGTAGGAGTAGCCATTACTGGCAGGGGGCATTGGCGTGCTAGGCGCTCTCCTGAGTGGGCTGCGATCTCGGGCATAGTACGAGGACGGAGGAGGTGGGAGAGGCCTACGCTCATACGGGTCAAGCGACGAGGTCATGAGACGGTCTCGCACGACGGCTGGGGGGGGAGGGGGAGGAGGAGGGGCGCCAGGACGCTGGTCCTCGTAGGAGGCCATACCATATGGGCGAGCTCTGTACTTCTCATAATAATCTACCACGCCATACCTGTCCCTCTCACCCTCGTAGGGACGGTCAGGATAAGCTCGTCTAGGGGGAGGGGGTGGCAGAGGAGGAGCAGGGTAACCTGGGGGCATATGGCTGAGGCGGCCTCTCATGTAGCTGGGTGGGGGAGGCTCATGCCTCTCTCCTGGATAGTGAGGGGGCCAATAGCCCCGGTCAGGGGGAGGAGGCGGATAGTCATCCCGTTCATCATGTCTGGGACGGCTTTTAGAAATCTGGACATGGATGCGTTTGCCTAAATACAAAAGAAAAATAATTAGATTTACCATCATGTCAGAACTTAATATTGACTCGCTTGACTAAATGTCCATTCCTTACCTTGAAATTCATGGTTGTCCAGTCCTTTGATGGCATCCATGGCTTCATCAGAATTTGACATGTGTA
This sequence comes from Acanthurus reversus, assembly GCA_029823135.1. Lineage (NCBI taxonomy): Eukaryota > Metazoa > Chordata > Actinopteri > Acanthuriformes > Acanthuridae > Acanthurus > Acanthurus reversus. The sequence continues at coordinate 5,062,175 of JAPXVT010000017.1, read as the reverse complement.
CAAATGCAAAATTTTTGACAACAGCACACTCTGTCACTGTGCCATACTCTTCAAAGAGAGCACGGAGCTCCTCATCAGACCCCTTTTCTACATTCGCTACATGCAGTTTGACTGAGCCCTGGTTCTTTCCATGGCTGGCCTCCACGTTGATCGGGGTGCCGTGTAACTTATGGAGGTGCAGATTTTTGATGGCTTTGGTGGCAGCCTTGCGGTCATCCATGTGGACAAAGGCATAGTTCTTAATGATGGCACACTCTGTGACAGTACCATACTGTGTAAAGAGCGCCTTGATTTCATCCTGGTCTGCCTCTCGAGGCAGGTTACCCACAAAAATCTTCACCATTGTTAATGATCTGTTTCACGAGAAATAAGGGGTACAAGGGTATATGGGAACGGGAGGGGAGAAAAGGAAACGTATAATTTAAGTTAATTCCATTTATCATCTGTAAAGATATACAGTTTTACACTACATGTGACAAGCCTTATTCATTAAATCTTTTTATTGCAGTCCCGGCTGTAAACGAAACGGTCCCGGTCTTCGTAAAATGGCGGACACCCGTTTTACTATCAGAGCAAAACTAGCGTTACTTGGCTAAACTCTAAGTCTAGTTCTCTATACCTTTCACTCCTGCTATTGTTTCTGTTGTTGTAATAACGCTACACTGTGAATCATCATCAAGTCAAAACACCATTTTTGGCTAAATTGGTCGTGCTCGCTGTTAGCTACGGTTAGCTTGCTAGTCTTGCCACGCCATGACAAAGAACCGCTGTCCCCATTTATATACATGCAAAAGCCGGCGAGCTAGCGAACAAATATTCAAACGTTAACGTTAACATGTGTGAATATCTCAGGGAAAAAGAAAGCTGTGAATATTAAGTGTCGGGATGAACGTGAAATTTAGGTTACCGTTTTACCGGCTGGCCTCTGCGAGAAGAAAACCAAACGCCTTTCGAGAGCTTTCCGTTGGCCGACTTCCGTTACTGCTTCCCTGCCTCTTTCCTTCTTCTTCGTGTGCGTTCCCTGATCCCCCACACTGCCACCTGCAGTCCAGAAGAGTGTACTGTCTTAAGTTATCGATAATAAACACAAACGTACCATATCTGCTTTGTTTAAGGTTTACTTAGACGATAACAGATATTATAATTCCAATTTCTATCATGTGCTGACGGTTTTATCAAATTATTTTATCATATACTATGCAGTTCTGTACGCGTCAGCACGCAAAAAAACGCCCCCCAACACCCATCGACACCGTGCCGACCCTTAAAGTATTTATCATCACTTTTCACTTCTTGATTCGTGGATTTACTGGCTTGTGTTAGTGAGAAATTGTCCCTCCTACTTTCTGTTTTAGTTACTGCGTAATTTTACAACAGGGCTGAGGCTTAACGGCAATGTTTTAAGACGTTCCTGGGTCAAAGACAAATGTGAAACTCCGCAATGACTTCCTCTCTGTTTCATGTTGCATCATTGGGGAAATTTCAGCGCAGTAGTGGTATGTTCAGGCGCTCATCCTCGTATTGGAAATTAGAGAACACCAATCCATTTACCAGAAAAGCGAAAACAGCCTGTTGTTACAAAAAAACAGTAATAATAATCAATAGTTTGTTAAGGCTAGTGTAGCACATAGCACAATAATTTTGTGTAGCCATGAAACACTACGTCATTTTATTATTTTTCTATTAAAATGTTATCTGTTACATAAAAGTGACAAAATACACTATTTCTCAAAACCTAATGTGACATTTTTGTAAATTTTTAATGTTAAAATGCATATGAGATTTCCGCTGGGAGATGTCAATCAAAACATTAAAACTGAATATGTTTTTTCAAGATGTTGTGGACAGAAACATGTTAGAATACACAGCACAGTGAGAATACTTAACTTGCCAGAGTGAGAAATTGACTATTATTCCAATTTTTTCCAAGTGTTGGACTAAATTTATGCTCACATTGTATTAACAAAAGCAAAAGTCTTCCTTTCTATTTCCATTCTCTTGCCTTTACCTATAAAAATGTTTTTTACGGATTTGTCCTTGAAGGCAGCATTGCTCCTGGTTGGTCTTGTGAGGGTGACGAAACGTGCAAGAGGAGAAGAAAGCAGTTTGCACAGAGCAGTCAGGGAGAGTCCTCCTGCTTTAACTCTCAGCACCATAACTGTTAGACCACTGTGAGCGCTTTGAACAAGCCACAGTTGTTTCCGCTCTTCTGTAAACGGGGTAAAAGCTTCTGTATCTTCAATTTTAAAAGGTCATCAACACACAGGTAAGTAATAGACACCCGACAACAGGAATCAATGCATTACTTTGCTTTTGTTTAAACTTGTAACCATCTCACCTCACTGGATTCCTAAAAAGGTTGCTTGTCTTCTTTTTCAACAGATTTTCATCACCTACGATCAACAGATCAGTTCACCCTCTGATATTCTAGGAGCTTTGGTGCAGGCTTTTGTTTCAGAATGAATGTGTCTCAGACAATGGAGACAGAGGAGGATCTGCTGACTTGTCTCCACATCAAGTTATACCACCCTCAGCAGAGCAGTAAGGGCCTTTACACGCTGCTTCCTCTGGGGAACAGGATCAGACACTCAGCAGATGACCCTCTCAGGCTCGGACGTGACTCCCAGACCTGCAACTTTGCCCTGGCCGACAGCCGGGTGTCCCGCAAACAGCTCGCCCTCCTCGCTTATCGAACGCCCCAGAGCCCAGATATGCTGTTCACCATCCAGAACTTGAGCCAGAGGGGTCGACTGTCGGTCAACAGCTCAGTGCTGGGTTACCTGGAAAGGGCGGACCTCCCGGACAAGGCTCTGATTCGTTTCGGAGAGTACGAGATGTTGATCATCCGTGAGTCTGGGGAGGCCAAGGCGAGCTTTGAGGTGGAGTTTGAGGTGCTGGCGGTGCCTCCATCCAGAGAGACATGCATGTCGGTGCCTAATACGACACCTGTCATGGACACAGGCTCATATAGGATAAACAGTTTCCCAGGTGAACTCAGAGCACACATCCCCCTGGAGACTGATGAGACTCTAATGTGTCATTCATGATAAGTCACGACTTTGAGATGACTTCATACTGTCTTTCAGTTCGATGTAATACAAAGAACTGCGTATATGTTACATTTGCTTCAGCAAGTTTAAACAAGATAGATCATCCTTTGTAATGTGAAATCATAGTATTATTATGCATGTCTACAGATTAAAGCTGTGATCTTAATAGAACCACTTTTACTGATAACGTTAATACTTCAACTGTTTGTTTCTATATTTTTAACCTGAGCACATTAAAGTGTTTTTTTTATTAACATCGCTTTGTGAATGTTGTTTTTGGATTGTACTGTGTATCAGCCTTCGACTGACAGCCAGTCAAGGTGGAATTTTTTATACAGCTGTTTCGTAAAGGAGCGTGGAACGTTGACATTTTGTAAACAAAGGTTCCAGATTAGCTTGAGATAGAGCAGGTATGTCTCTGCCTGAGCTCATACTGCAGTGATAAAATGAGTTACTTGAAGATTTAGTTTCTGTTTCATTTTCTTGGAGATGTGTAGTTCCACTCATTGGGGGAAAAAGTATTCACGTATCCCTTAATTTTTAAGGAAGTGTAAGTATCAGTACCAGAATTTAAAAAATTTTTACATTACAAGAAGAAGTCTGATATTCAACATTTCCCATACAACCAACATATCAGCTAACTTATGGAATGAAATTTTGAATGAAAAATGACCAGGGGAAAAAAAAAAAAAAAAATTCATACCACATTTAATTTTTTGATTATAATAGCTTTTTTTTTTCAACTAAACAATACAAAGGAATTATTTAAAATTTGTTTTTTTATCTCAAACATGAATTTCCCTGTCAGGAATAAAGAGCAAACCTATCTTAAACAAACCTTTTTTTTTTTAAATAAAGGTTTTAAATAAAGATGAATCCCCCACTTTGGGATTTATTAAGCGCCAGTCTAACTTTCACCAAACTTCACTTATTTAAAAAAAAAAAAAAAGAGGCCAGAGCTGACAGACAGCAGTCAGCTACCGTATGTACCCTTGATAAAGGGAAGATCCATTTTCACGGTTTTCATTTTTCAGCACTGGCCAAACAAACTGATTCAAATTTTAAGAAAAAAAAAAATCGATTTATTGCCCAGCCCTAACTGGCCCATATATTACTGTAAAATTGGATTCACCAGCACGTTAATGTGTTGAAGTATGTTAATATTCTTACCTGTTAAGGTAACTACAGCTGTTAAATTATTAGGTGGAGTAAAAAGTAAAATATTTTTCCTTGAAAGTGAAGTGAGCTAAAGATGTAAACAATTGAAGTATCCAAAACCTACACTAAAGTAATTAAGTTTTCTATATTTAGTTTCTTTCTCAAACTTTATTTCTGGAATGGCTGGACAGGCATGTCTGTCAGACATCCGATAATGACCAAACAAAACAAATGACTGCGTACAGATAAGCAAATGTCATTTTCATTCATTTAGGTACTAACATATTTAAGTTAGCTGGTCCTCGAGCTTACACTAGCAAAAGTCAAAGATAGGGCCACACTTGTCAGGTATCTTGTTTAAGTCAAGTCAAGAAACTCGTATCATTTCTAAATCTGCAGTGTGGTTAAAGAAGCCTAAACATGACTAGAGTGAATATGTAAGCTGCCTCCACAACCCGACCCAAGATAAGCGATTGACAGTGGATAGATAGAAAAGCAAAGGAGATTATTAAACTAGCAGATGATAAGAGAGATGAGAACAAGAGTCATTACTGTTTAGAATGCAGCGTTAAGCAGGTGGCGGTTATTCCAGTCAATCAACACCTATAAAACCCCTATCAACACAGCAATGACATGAACCGCCTCTTGTGACTTCTCATAAATGAGCAAGGGGAGTGTCTTTCAAGGATTGTAAAATTTGACTGGAAATAACCTGTCAGTAGATAAGAATTATATAATAGAGAAGATTACGCTTTTACTCTTTGGCATATCTGAAGATTTCCTTCAAATTATAATTTCATTAACCGGCAAATTCTTTCATGTTTTCTTTCCCCAAGTAGCACATCTAAAGTATCTGTCCATCTGAAGATATATCCTGCCTCTGCTTTTCACCCAAAACATGTTTGACCTTCCAAATTATGCAGCGTCTGATGTTTCCTGCCATCATCTGCACCAAGAGTTAAGCTCTGACAGCGCTGTGCAGGGGGCATCTACTTTTGAATAAGCCAAGTTACGTAGTGTCACGTTAGTCGTTGCTGATGAGGCAAACTTGCAAATTTTAATCAAATGACATTCATGGTTTTGCACCACATGATCAATTAAATTCAGTTTTTTAAAAAAGAAGAAATGAAAAAATGTGTATTTTCTAACATCATACTTAATCTTGCATCCAGCCTAGAACTTTTTGTTGCCCACATATTACAGAATCTTAACTTTACACTGAAACTTTTCACAGAAAACTTTCTCCCATACCGTCACCATTACAGATTGTTAAACAGCCCAAATACTACAGAAATGTTTAGAGCTCCAGGACAGGAAACTACGGGAGCCAAGAGCGGCCATGGTCACTACTTTTCTTTTATCATTCTGTTATCTTGAGATCACAAAAAAATAATTTCATCACGGCATAACGGCTCGTTTTCCCATAACAGAATTTAAAAAAGCCTGTTGTTTACTCTTTTTTAATAATTTTTTTCAGAGATCTGGAGTGCCATCAGCTCCAGCATGTACATGGCTCTTGACACCTGGAAGCATACTCGCTGAAAATGTCACATGACGGAGTATCTGTTGATCAGACTGTTCTTCAATCAAGATCTTACACAGGCAGAAATTGCACTGCATCTTTCTGTAAGAGATGACATTCAGATCAGTACTCGTCATTTGAGGAGAACGCTCGTCCGGCTGAAGCTTTACAGACGATTGCACTTCAGTGATGCTGCTGACAGCGATCGTGATGCCAATTCTGTGATCATTCCGTGCACGTGATGAAAGCTCACTTGATAAATCATCACATTATCACAGGAAAACACTTGTTATCCCGTGATAATTCATTCCGTTATCACGAGAAAACAAGCCATTATCCCAAAATAATAGGATATTTTTCTGTGATTTCAAGATTACAGAATGAAAAAGATAGTAGCAACCACTGCCGCTCTCGGTTTCTGTAGGAGACAGATCGTAACAACTACACTACATTTTTCGATAACCATTTTTCGGGGGGTTTACAGCAAAACTAATACAACAGGATGTCTCTAAAACATCGATTTATTGATGTTCATCATGTTTAGACTTACACTGGAAAGACAACGTAGAAACAGTTCAGAGAATACATTTTAGTAACAAGTAACAGCTTCAAGTATTTGTTTGCAACTGCCTATTTGCAGTGAGCAACAGGACATTGGTATAAAACTGTTTACAACCATAAACAGTGGCTCAGACATTTATTTCATGGCAAAACTAAAAGTTTTATATGTAAAAGGCAGTGGAATTATTTTAAAAACATTTCAGGTCATAAGGACTGTACACAAGTCCAGTCACAACTAAAATACTTAATGATAAAACCTACATCCTCCACTTCATTAACAAGAGAGAGGGTTGTTTAAAGGTCTCTTGTAGGTGGGACAGACAGGGTTAAGGTTGCAGCAGTGTTTACACACTTGCTGTTTTTATTCCTTGACAGCCATTGCAATTTAAAAAATACATATTTTACTGTAAAACCAGAAACTGCTATAGAAACATAAAAATCACACACCACACATTTAATTAAGCCCTTTTCTGTGAGTTAAAGATGTCTTTAAATGTGAATCAATCCAAAATTTGACCAACTGGACTGATGTAAATGATTTTTTCTCTATCATCCCTTATCAAATGCAGAGAACAATGATGTGACCCTGCAGGTTTTCGGGGAACGGATCATTCACTCCAGAGCAATGGACCGTTTCACTGAAGGATCACATCCACCTCCTGCAAAAAACACAACACTTTAAGTCCGTGTGAGACATTTCTATTTACTTTCTTTTTTCTATTATTTTTAAATGAGCATTGAGTTAACTCTGTACTGCTTTACCTTCAGCTTTAGTCCAACTGATCCCATCTAGCAAAGTTAAAAGACCACAAACTCCGGTGATTTCGCACAACCAATTACAGCAGACAGGCCTGCAGACAAAGAGACAGGGTCAGAGATCTGACTCCTAACTGAGTTAAGACAACCTTTTCAATTCTTTTTTCCATTTCTTAACAGGCAGCATTACCAAATTACTTTTAGCATATTATTTAATAATTATTAATTTCACTGGGCTTGATTAAAATAAATCCCTACCACATTACAGGTTCTTAAAACTATCATGTACTGGGGAAAAATTACATGTTTTCTTAAACACTGGGGAATATTAAAACAAACAGTTCCAAAACAAGAGGGAGGAAAGAGACAGCATTGCATGAGTCGCTTTGCAGTACAGTTTAAACAAACCCTACCTCGTCTCGAGGATGGTGCACATCTTCCGAAGACGACTTACCATTAGCTGGCATCTCCTGCATAGAGTCTAACAACCTATAAAGAGCACAAATACTAAGAATACCAACACTGCATGCAGTTTGTGGTACAAATATGAAGTAATATAGAAAATGTGTTACAGACAATAATGGGAAGTGACTTATGACTGAAATTCAATGAAAGAAATAAAGAACGCAAATCAAGAATATAGAAGAATTGTCGCAAGTCGACAGAAACATTGGCCATCGTTAGGCTCAGTGACTTATTTTAGGTGAAGGAAAACCTACGTACTGACTCAACACAAGGTAGACCATGGACAAGTTATCGAAGTAGTTTGCTCTCCCACTGTGCCTGAGACAATACGCAGCACCCAATGGGCGTAGTGCAAGATCGGGTGTGGCCAGTAAATAATTCAGAAAAATTAAAAGTAGGGCCCGACCGATATACTGCTCTTTTGCAGATATATCAGTATCGGCATATTTGTTCAACACTAAATGCCAATATTAAAACTGTTCATCGGCTGAAAAAAATAAAATAAAATACTTGGCCTAGTGATTTAAAATGGTGTAATCATGTAATGTGTCCAGCAGAGGGCGGTCCCTCATTTAATTGGTAATAAGTGAAGTGTTTACTGTTTGGTGTAATGATGTTTGAAGTAAAGTTTATTAGATATCCTGCCTCCATTACATTTATGTCACACGTTTGATAACTACATTAAAAATATTACATAGAACACTGGCTGATATATCGGAATTTTCTTACTCCCGACTATCTTTATCAGCATCAACCCCAAAAATCCCGTTATCGGTTAAAGTACATTTATTTAGCTTCATTTTTTAGAAATCAAGCCTTGGTTTATGCACGGCTACAGAATTAGTTCAGTTGTATACAATTTGAAGTTTAGACTTCCTTTGTCATTTTGTCATTAGTTGCTCAAAATTATAGGCTTATCCTCGCCTGGCATCACAAAATTGCTTAAATGAACATGATTATACGCGAAATTGATCACAGGTCAGAATAGACACCAAGTCTCACATTTTCCAGCATTTTCACCGGAAGGGAACAAGACTGCGAAAAAAATCACCTACCATGTGTCAGGCTGATAATTCTGAAGGGTTTGAAAATTTAAAACTGACAGCGTGTTTAGACTTTAACGTCAGGGGATCACTAAATATATATATATATATAAATCCAGTGAATAGAATCCATGAGACAAAAATGCCTAACCAGCGAGGAATAATGTCACAGTTAAAACGTCCTTTTTGGTTTGATTTGTTTATTTAAAAGCCTTCAAATGAAAAGCAACCTGTGAAGTTAATAAAATCATACATAAACGATGCTAGATTCTATTGTCGCAGGAAAAAGTAACATAAAAAGTTTAAAAAAAAAAAAAAAAAGCAAAGCAAAAAACAAACACACTGGAACTTTTGATTTGTCATGCTAACATGTATCGCACATCGTAAAGATTACTGTACAACCTGCCACACCAAGTTTATATTTAAGCATCTTTACACTGAATTTTTGTAACTTATTTTGATGTTTTTTTGTCATCAACCAACAAGCTTAGTCTCAACAAAATTCTGTTTTAAAAGACTTCACATATTTTCATTTAAATGACTTCCCTTATTATGAAATTAAGTCACAGTTTCCCAGAGGCCATATCATTTAGAAAAATGAAGAGCAGAGTGTATACGGCCATTTAAAGGTCGGCCTCCCATTGAAATAGACTAAGCACCTAAACCAGCATCCTATTCTGCAAACATTTTAAGGATTTGAACAGTGAAACAAGCAGAGGAACAGAAAAGGCATGAACAGCTCTGAAGAATACGTGAACTGTAGACATGGTATCGTATGTTTATAAGTACGAGGCTGTCCGCAAAACAGTATCTTCCAGTAAGTCTCAGGCGAACGCAACGCAATCCGCCATAGACGAGGGGGATGTATAGCGCCACGTGCATCAGCAGACAACGACGATCTTGTCATATTCTAAACCTGGAAAGAGAGCACACCAAACATGTCAAGGAGCGTGTTTTACTCAGGATTCGCGCAAGACTGATCTCTTGTATTAAAGCAGCAATATTTTACGATTCTATCAGAAATGTTTAATTATTGTATAAATTGTTCCCTTGGTTGGACTAGAGGTGCAGAAATTAAGAGCTCTGGATTATGATGATGGTTTTAAGTGTGATTCTATCTCATCTTATTGATACAGCTCTCTAGAAAATTTCTCACTCGTGCCTACTCATCAATGTATCATGTGATTTATGATGGCATGAAACATCCACACTCCAGTCTCACCTTGTGTTACACTCTCTGGGGCCTAATAGCCTGCATATCGAGGCGGCGGTGGTGGCAGTTGCATTCTCTCAGAGTAGGGGTCCCTGGGACGAGGAGGTGCATACATTGGAGGTTTGGACACCGGGGAGAGTCGGGACCGCTCATACGAGTACCCGTTACCGGCTGATGGTGGAGGCGGAGGCGGTGGTCGTCTGATGGGGCTTCTGTCCCTGATCATGGAGGACGGAGGAGGAGGCGGGGGCAGACGGCGCTCGTACGGATCATGGGCTCTAACCAGTGCCGGGGGAGGAGGCGGGGGAGGGGGAATGGCACTGGAACGCCTGTCACCATAGCCTGCAGGGCCATAAGGTCGGGCTCTGAACTTCTCATAATAATCGACCACCCTGTATCCTTCAGGATCGCCATAACCACGGTCGGGGTAAGGCGCTCGTCTCGGGGGAGGAGGAGGCGGAGGAGGGTAAGCAGGCATGCGGCCTCTGTAGGGAGGCTCGGGCCTCTCCATCGGGTAGCGAGGAGGATAATAGCCACCTCTGACTGGCGGAGGTGGATAGTCTTCCTCCTCTGGTGCCCCTCTGGGTCTGCTTTTTGATACCTGAACATGTATGCGCTTTCCTGAGAGAAAAGAACATTTGTTTCTCACATATGTAGAAGAGGCTGAAAATAAACAGCATGAAATCACCCCAATTTTTCCATCCCTTCATTCACCGGGTGGCATAACCAACTGACTTACCCTGAAACTCTAAATTATCCAGGCCCTTTATGGCATCCGTTGCCTCCTCGGAATTGAGCATGTGTACAAATGCAAAGTTCTTAACGATGGCACACTCTGTGACTGTGCCATACTCTTCAAACAGCTCACGGAGCTCTTTATCGAAGCCTTTCTCCACATTGGCTATGTGGAGTTTCACAGGGCCCTGGTTCTTCCCTCTGCTCAGCTCGACGTTGATTTGCCTGCCGTTGAGCGAATGGAGATGGAGTTCCCGGATGGCTTTGGTGGCTGATTTGCGGTCTTCCATATGGACAAAAGCATAGTTTTTGTACTTGGCACATTCTGTCACAGTTCCATATGCAGCGAAAAGAGCTTCCAATTCCTCCTTCTCAGCATTTTGAGACAGGTTCCCAATGAAAATCTTCACCATTATTGCTCCGGTGCACTTCTCTACAAGGAGGTATAAATAATACATGAGAAAACAAGGGCAACTATGAGGTAATGGAAGGTAACCAGTGAGAAAACAAATTGTGAATGTATAACGTCATATCGGGAAATAGAAAGCTTGAAATCAATGCGACTGTAGGCTGAGGCCCACCGTAACTTAGCCAAACTGTAACCACATCTGTCTCAAAGTTGTTCGTCATTACCTTCAAAGTTACTTAGTAACTTAAGTCAACGAGTCTAAACGATTAAAATGCGGCGGGCCTTTTCTTAAAGATAAAGTTGAATTAGTTTCCGCGTTCTCTCTTCCTGGTCAGAGAGCTAACGTTAGCACGGCTCATTTCATTTGAAAGGCTGTTAGCAAGCTAGCATTAGCTGCCTGGTGATAGCCATTTTGTCTCACCTGAACGATAAAATTCGGTTAACGTTAAACCGCTCTGACGTTGTGTGCAGTTACTTTAGAAGACTATCATATTACAGTGATAATGGACGCAGAATAAAACCAAACACAATGATAGAAAAACGCGATTACGACACACTCACAGCTTGTGATAGGCGCCACAACGAGGACTTCTTCTTCTACGGTTACACGCTCACGCTACAATGGCGTACTGCGCAGCCCCACAACGAACTCCAAACTACCAAGTTACGCGATACAGGCTGGCGAGATTTGCACAAGTCAGAATCTGATTGGTTGATAAGCCCGTCCCTCAAAAACTGCGGACTATGATTGGCTAAATTTAAAGCTGTGTTTTATCCAGGAAATAGTTTTTGCTTTTATGTTTTTTTTATCTTCTTTATTAAACTCTTTTAAACACAGTTCACAAAGATTCCGAAAATGAACTTTTTCACTATATCAGTAAACACAAAAGACAAAATAAAAACAAAAGAAAATTAAAAGGTAAAAAATAAAACATAAACGTACACATATTTACATATAAGTTAAAGGCGGGAAAGGGCAGTACAGTAAAGAGGGATAAAATTGTTAAAAAAATGTATTTCAAGTTATTAATAATGGATATCTTTACTCCATACAATTCATTTATTCTATATTTTGTAAAGTAATTTGGGATTTGGGATATATGGGATGTCAAAAAAACTTTTTTGTTTGAGGTTATTCTGGACACAGAGTCAAATGAAGAAAACTTTAGGTTAAGAAAGTAACCCCAGTTCTCTAAAACGTGTGAGAGGTATTTCACCACGGGACACTGCCAGTGATGTGTTGTTGTTGTTTTTTTTTAAGGGAACTGGGGAATGTGCACGCAAAGTGTAACCCTCTGGCATGAGGTAGGCCTGCTTTTACAAAAACATGCAAATCTGGTTTCTAACTGGAGACAACTTACTTACATTTCTGAGCAGCAGGCTTATCTCAAAATTCAAATAGAACAAAACTGTCCCCCAATCTTAAAGCAACTGAAGGCTATTCAAAAGGAAATGTTCTGATCAATCATCAGTTTCTATCAGGCTGAGTTGTATCCTGTTGATCTAAATTGTTTACATTGTGTCCAACTTAAATCCAGTCCAAAAATGATTTATTCTTTATTCAAGGCATGCAGCCTTACTAAATCATTTACACACATGGGGAAAAGAATAAATAAAAAAAACTATGACAATGTTAGAATGGGTTAAAATAAACAAGGTGATGATGGCATCAGCCACTCAATTACCATTTCATCAAGAAGACACATTCTCACTCAGTCACTTTCCATTTGTTATGCAAACAATCTAAAATGTGTTGCGTCACAGGACCAGTGGTGTCAGGACCCTTGGTAAGACCCAGAGTAAAAATGTCATGGCAACAATGTCTGAATACTCCACTGCAAGTACAATTCCTGCAGTCAAAACCTTACCTGAGTCTCACGTAAGCATGTACTCATTATCAGCGACATTTCAACTTCAGGTATCAAAAGCAAAAATACTCATTGTGCAGTAAAAATGCCCCCCATAAATTTTACTGATGTTCATGAGCTCAGGAAAAAAAATCAGCTTGTGCTGCCCTAAAAAAACAGAAAGAGTATGACTAATTAAAATCAGAAAAGAAATGAGTAACTTTAATTGTCTGGCAAATATGATAGGGTTTTTCCAACAGTTTCTAAAAAGAAATGTTTCAGAAGTTTACACACCAAATCTAGAGGATTCGACTGTAACAGTTGGCCTAAATGTCCAACAGAGGGAGACACATACTCACAGAAGGAAAGTGGAGTTTCTGTCTCTCGAATGTGATATTAATAAACTGGCGCACAACAATTTTGAATTTCACATCAGCTTTCAAGTAACCTTTCAGAAAAAAGAACAAGCAGTGTTCTAGATTGACTAAATATAATAATTTGTTTTGTATAAAAAGACAATGAATAACATAGACCAGCAATTTTTATTTGACAGAATAAGTGGCCCTGTGTCTTGTGGCTGTTCATTGATTTTTTATTTATTTATTTATTTATTTATTTATTTTCCATCAAAAGCCTAACTAGGGGCAGGAGTTGGAAACTAGCAAAAGCTATAATCTCTGTATGCAGAACGTCAGTCTTTTCAACTTGTTTGCACAAGCGGTTGTGGTACTATGTTGACCTGCACTGTCCCTATCAAATAAATGAAATAAATAAAATAAACCATCAATTGAAAAATAAGAGTCTCTGCTTTCACAAAGCTATAAAACTGCTTCACTACAAGATGAAATCAACACGTTATTAAATAAAAATGGTAACAACTGCAGGTAAATCACAGTATGACCTTTACTGGAGCACAAGACGTAAGGAAAAATAGTCAAATAATCCCCTCAGACCTTTTTATGATTTGTTAGAAGTAAACTCATTGAAATAAGAAGAAAGACAAATTTGCTAATAGGCTAACAGGAGCACTGACCCCTAAAGCTACTTTTGGCATTAAACACACCCTTAGAGTTTTTCAGTTTTAAACATCTGTGGCAGAAAATAATGCATAACTAGTTATGTGTAGAAGCCTTACTGAATTGTGGAAAAGATCTTATTTCTACGCAAAGTCTGGACTTGATTTTGGAGATTTTCCTGCAGGGTGGGGTCTTGCAGTATGAGATCAAGTCTGTCATGAACTTTGCATGAGCTTTATGAACAATATGATTTAAAAAAACATGTATGTATAGTGGTTCATTTTTTCCCTTATAGTTTTATTGTTTGATCATTTCTTTTTAGTATCAGCCACAGTTCTGTCTTTCTGCCCCACCTCGTTCACTGCAGCAGTGGGACACTACCAAGCTGTGTGTTTGACAACCCACTATTTAGTCCACTGAATAATTCGTGTTGCCTGGCTTCAATCTCCTCCACCATCGCTGTGATTTCCTCTTCCGAAAAGTTTGATTTTCTCTTTTGTGCTGGCATTATACAACAAGGAATCACGAGGCAGGTGCCGTCAGTGTAAGTTGTTTTTGGATTTATAGGTCAAGGGCGGGTAAGTTACAAATGGGATCAATCCGCCCAGCTCGCCAGGTATCGAAGTTTTGTCATGGCCCTTCGTGTCCCATCCAGACACACAAGGTACTCTTTGGCGTCAGGCAAAGACACACAAGGGTTTTGTAGCAGAGGCTTTCA
>JAPXVT010000017.1:4914180-4924723 GCA_029823135.1 Acanthurus reversus | reverse complement strand
ATTGGTAAAAATCCTATTGCTCACGTTCTATTTGCCCAATCAGTGACGCTCTCTGAACTCTCTGTCCTGATTGGCCAGTCTACACTGTGCTTCTTCAACAGGTGACGTCAGTATAAGCTGAGTAGCGGATCAGCTCTTAGTGCCTTACGGTCTGACTCGCCCCTGCTGACAACGGAGTGTCTGCAAGTGACGCCATCAGTCGGCTCGAGCTCGAGCTGAGACGGACCAGTTTACTTAGTTACAACTTTCCCTGCAACCGTTTTGTCTTGTTTCAAACAGGACTTTAAAGAGCGACAACAACATAAATAAAACACCAAATGCAGCTTTAATACAAGTGTGGAAACACTGTGGATCATTACATAAAACAAAATAACATCAAGAAAAATGTAGTAGGTCAATGATAAGGGAGCTGATATTGGTTTTAATTCCCTCTTCCTGTTGTCCTTATTTCAAAATAAGAGTGCACATATACTGAAAATGGCTTCTTACAGTCTAACAAGTCAGCAGTCAAACTGCACTGCAGATGTCAAAGTTAGCTAAATGAGAATTAACGGGATGATTTAAGCCTGACGACATATTAATCTGGATTACGCATGTTTTAAGAACAGAGTTCTCATCGTCATCGTGTTTTCATAAGTCATAAGAGTGTGTTTGCTCTTCTCTGCATGACGCAGTCCACGGCGTTCCCCTCTGAAGTGAAGGGTCTGACCAAGCGGATCCGAACAGTGTTGATGGCCACGGCCCAGATGAGGGAGCATGAGAAAGACCCCGAGATGCTGCTGGACCTCCAGTACAGCCTGGCACGGTCCTACGCCAGCACCCCCGAGCTCAGACGAACGTGGCTGGACAGCATGGCGCGAGCACACCTCAAGAACGGAGACCTCTCTGAGGTATGAACACACACACACACACACACGTTGGTACATCTCATGTTTCACTTTGTGTCAGTTGTTTATCTTTCCCTCTGTGTTTTTTAATCATCAGTAATGTGCACCAGCAGGACAAGCAAGTCCTGTATTAGCGTCTGATCACGTCATGTTTCCACATTGTTTCGTGCAGTCTTATCATCCTTCCTCTATCAAGTGCAACCATAACCAAAAAAAAAGTTTTTATTTTGGCGCCCACACCAAAAAAGCAAACACCTCGCAGACTGTCTAACCTACGTGGAACAGTCCGGCCTGTTCACGTGGCTTTCACAGTGAAGTGAGGTGTCGGACGTGGAGTAGTTGAAGGAGAATTTGTTTTGGCAGGAGATGGAACTGATAAGGAAGCCACAAGGTTTCAAAACAGGACGGTATTGTGTGTTGCATAACTCCTGGTCCCTTCGGAACACAATGATAATAGTGCATAATGAAATATTAACCTATATTAAAGGACCTTAGCCAGGTTTCTCCTGCTTAATAAAAAGTCCAACAAACTTAATTTGAAAAGTAATTGTGGGACTCAACTGATTCTGAGTTATTATTATGTTTTAAACAAACGCTGTTTGGATAAGAAGAAATTTCCTACCACTGCTTTGCTTGAATTGGATAGAACAATATAGTGTCATTTTTTTAGTGAAGGAACATTCTCTCTTCTTCCCCAAAGGAAGTTCAAAGGTCTGGATTGCACAGAGCTTCAGCCAGCCTGGGTGGTCTGGTGAATGTACTGTTAGCCTGAGGCCACGAAGTCAGTTTCTATTTGTATGTGTTTGTTTACCGTTTTTTATTAAATGCACAGCTTGAAAACAGGATGACGAGATGACAGTGCAGCAAATCTTTCCTAAAACAGTGATTAATTTTGATTTTGTTTCTGTTTTTCTAGTCTGTTTTATCGTGTTTTTCTTTTGATTTTGTTTTCATTTCAATTTGTCGTTTAAGTTTTCATTTTATTTCACTTACTACACCCGTGAATTTGAATGAATTAATTCCTGCAGGCTAAGCAGAGGACGCTGTCGCTTGTTAGTAAATCCACACAGCGAGTGACGTTTTCGAGCTTCATGCTCTTCTTCAGACTTCAAAGACACAGAGAAGATGCCATATTGTAAATGCACCCACTAGGGTCACGTGATGGTCACATGATACCAGGGAAAGAAATATATAAAATTTTCAGTCATAACAGCTGTGACTCTCTCATAGTTAAAATTGTTCTTGTAGTTTATGTATTCATTTGTTCATCATATGACCCTATGGGGTACATTTAAAATATGGCGTCTTCTCTACGTCTTTTAAGTCTGAGGAAGAGCGTGAAACTTCACTCCTCGTGTGGATGCACTAATGAGGAGCACGCCAAGTGAGCAAGTGTGCCGATTTTTCTTTTCCTTTCAGTTTGAGTTCTGTTGTTTAGTCTAGCACCTGCCCTAAAGGGGTTTTGGATGTGCGCACTGTCTTTTGTTTTGTTCAGCACCGTTGTTGCCTCGCAGCTCGAGATCGATTCCGATTCCGTGGAGTTTACATGTTCTCCCATCCTTTCAGTTTCCAGTTCCCCCCACTACCAGCACACATACATGTGGCTCTCCTGTCAGTGCTTTTGAGCGCAGCACAGTCCTAAACATGTCCCGGAGCTGGTCTCCGTTCGATGGCTGCCCACTGCTCCTCAGGGTATATAATAAATAAACAGGTATAAACGGGTACACATAAAAACGTGTCACCGTTCAGGCCAAATTCATAAAACTGAAAAACAGAATCATTTCACCATCATATATAAAATGAAAGACTCACTTAACATTTTGACATTAAATGCCATTTGGAGCTTGTTTGGAATTACTAAATGAAAAAGCATAAAAGAAAAAAACGTAAGTCCAAATTGCATCGTTCTTTGATAATTTAACGAGTCAAAGATGTATAGCATGTCAAAAAAAGACACAAGTTTAACATTTAAGTTGTTATCAGCTGTGCTAATCGCCTTTGAAGTAACTGAAGCGGATTGCAATAAACGAGCAAAGAAGACGGTAAACTGCTGAAAAACAGCAGAAATGAAAACAGCGTTTTTCAGGCGGCACAGGCCTGTTGTTGTTTTCAGGTGTGTGTGACAGTGTGGTATATATAAGGGTATATTTAAACTTCAGTTCCGCCTTTGACTCCTTGAACCTGTGGCAAGATTTCTCCTCTCACTTTCATGTAAAGCTGCATGTTTTCACTCGTGGTCTTGTGGTTCTGCTTTAGAAATGTTTGCTTCATCTGCTGTGTTTGTTGTCTCCACAGGCGGCCATGTGTTACGTACATGTGGCGGCGCTGGTTGCAGAATACTTGCACAGGAAAAGTAAGTTCCTCTGTCCGTCTACACACGCACACACACAAACAAATATTATTCTTATCGGATGCCAGGCAGTGTTTGGTTGGTTCATCCAGCTGAAGATGGACTTAAGTTAAATATTTGGATACATCAAACTGCTACCACTATGAACGAGTTAAATTACATCCTTAAATGACACAATGAGGACAAGACTCCAGACTGTAAACACACGGTGCCGCATGCTCTTAGAGAGCGTTGTGCTTTTTCAGGAACATTTGCCTGTGCTGGCAATAAAGGACAAGCCCTTCGGTTCCCTGGCTGTTGTTAGATACAGCATGCAAACACTCCCCAGGCTGATATCTTTAGACCCACACAGTGACATCTCGTAAAGAACAAAGCCTCACAATACTGTTTTTGTTCCTACGTGTTTTTATCTAATGCAAAACCTGCCGTTAAATAATCCCTCTAAACAAATGTGAGCTGCTGTTTACCTTTGTGGAAAGACAACGGACAAAGAGATTTCGTGAGGTGTAGCAGCTGGCTGACAGCAAACGCTTATCTGTCAAAAATTTGTTTGCAGCAGTGTGGATGCAGTGTCTCTGCTGTCTATGTGTAGTTTTTTATTGGCAGGTCCAAACAATCCCACTACTGCCCCCTAGCTATGATAATATCACCAGACTCAAGTCAGGATATGATATTATAGCAATTTCACACTTTTGGGGAGTGTTGGCTTGCTCGTCCTGTGCTAGTACGCTGGTTTTGAAAGCATTATTACCTTTTGTCACTAAAAGGAGAACTTGGTCAATGTTAGTCTCATCTATTAATTTAAAATTTTCAGTCTGTTCTTCTCACTTGCATTGCAGCAAACAGGATTATCAAAAAAACAGACTAAGCAACACTATCATAAAAACCTGCCAATCCTGCTGACTGTGAGCTTAACGTAGCACCACCTAGTGGACTGAAAAGGAAGTAGATTTTATGAGCGTAACAGTTTTATTCGTATTAACAAAAATAATAACAGTAATAATATGTGTAATGAACAAATATTGCAGGATGTCTGTGTATTGATACAATATTGCCACAGAAAATATTGCAGTATTTTCCTCATCCATACTGTAACTTGCAACGGCGTATTGCGGCCACCAGGTATTTTTTGAAAAATAAATAAATTAAAGAAAGAGCTGGAAGGGCGGGGATAATTCCTCACTGTAAATCTCAGTATTTTCAAATTTAAAACGCAAATTTACGAGAAAAAAATTTTGTCTGACGTGAAGTCACAAATTTGCGAGGAAAAAACTTGCAAATGTACGAGAAAAAAAGGCGGGAAATTAGCAAGAAAAAACATGGAAATTTCTGAGACAAAAACGCACAAATTTACGGGGAAAAAAGTCGGAAATTTGCGAGAAAAAATTCACAAATATATAAGAAAAAAAAACTCAGAAGCTAAAAAAAACCCCTTGGAAATTAGCAAGAAAAAAAACGTGGAAATTTACTAGAAAAAAACTTGGAAATTTGTTGGTTTTCTCCGTCAAGGATGCAAACACGTCCACACATTGCAAGGTTGGGAAGACATTGCTTGTTTTGTATTATGCCTGCAGTGGAATATCTCATCAAACTCTACTTTTTAGCTGGAATTAGCAATAAGTAAATATTTGTTATTTTAGTCCATATCGTCATAAGCATCTGGACTTTGAAGAGACATTGCCGTAAATTGCACGTTTAGAGGAAAACATCATATTGACTTGGATGACCTAGTTGTCTTTGTTTATGATGAACTAACCGCAGTGGACATGTGGACAGTAACTGCTGGTTAAGCTACATGCCATGTGTTTAATTTGTAAATCAGGAGGTTTCAGAGTACAGAGTTGGCGCTGATCAGGTGGGTCAATGCGAAAGAAAAAATTAGGGACCGCATCAAATTGCAACTTTAAACTTGAAAATTTTGAGTGTTGAACTCAGAAATTTACCAACCTTGTTTTTTTTTTTTTTTTTAAACCTACAGTGGCCCTAATATGCCGTCGTAGTTGCTGCATATTTGATTGTGATATTTTATTTGTATTCTTCCTTTTACTTTTTGTTTTAAATTTTAATTGTTCTTGGAGCCAGTTGCTGTGATGCTGCACCCCGTTTCAGAAATGTCCTTCCATGTGAATCAGAGTTTTGTCTTCGCTGTTTGTTCTGCAGAGCTGTTCCCCAGCGGACTCGCAGCTTTTAAGAAGATCACCTTAAATATTGAAGAGGAGGCCGCCATGAAGGAAGACACAGGAATGCAAGACGTCTATTACACCGAGGTGCGGCCATCAGCGCTGGATTTGCTTTGTGATATGAGACAATGTGAAGTGCCAAAAATAACTCAGGCAATAGTTAGTCATATCAGAGAAAACACTTTGATGTCACGCACAACAACTGGCCTGATTGTCGCTGAGTTCTCCATATTCATCTTAATTCAGACTGGAATCAAAAGTCTGTGTTTGTTTTGGCTGGTGATCAAGTAGTGAGTGTTCAAAACTCTCATTTGCTTAAAGACCGCCTCTAATGTCTGGCCAGAGTGCTGACTGTTTCGTGCTAGAAAAGGTTGTAATTTTGCCTGTTTTTGATGATGTGTCGAGGCCAAGTTCAGGCCAAGTGTTTAGACTACATTTAACATTAGCAAACTTTGGCTTGTCATGCTTTTATTTCTCAGAATTAGTATCAAAAGTAGCATTATTTTTGCTTAGCTGCACCAATGATGAAAATTTGAAATGCCTATCTAATTCAAATCTAAACCCTTGTTTTTTACCTTGATGACTTGTTGCTGTAAATGTGCATACTTGTTAAATCCCCCCGTTTGTTATTCCCTTTTTACCCCTTTTTAGGAAGTCTTAGTGGAACACCTCGAGGTCTGTGTGGAGGCGTTGTGGAAAGCCGAACGCTATGAGCTCATCACACACATCGCCAAACTTATCATCCCCATCTATGAGAAGCGTCACGAGTATGAGGTACCGTAGCAGCTCCCTCCACTCAGATAAATGTCCTACGTTAGCACGCAGCCCGTGTTTCTTGCCTTTTAAAGTGAGTCAACATCACCGCGTCCTCGTGCTTAGAGCGGTCGAGTAATCAAGCCTGTGGAAGGACTTTGGTTTACAGAAACATTTTTTCTTGATGTAAATACTCTGCGAATGATTTTCCACTTTGACTTGCACTCACAGGAAAGTCAGCTTCATTTCTTTTTATATTGTTTACTAGCAGGTCAACCTGCTGGACTGTCTGACAACATATAAAAACATGATACTACTTCAAGCTAAATATTTTCAGTGTCGCACCCTCACATTTTTGGAATGCACCTTAGTTCTTGTTGTGAAATGCTTTCCATAGCTCCTCCTTCTTGCTCTGGAGCACAACATCAGGGTAGTGTAAGTGGAGGAATCCTTCCATCCATCCCAGTATTTTCCACCACACTTATTCTGTTTAGGGTCAAGGACCTCAAGGCACAAACCCTGTCAGGTTGTTCCGGCCTGTCACAGGGCACATTTATCAGGAAAACCACATCTTCTTGGTGCAATGCAGCAACACCTTACGCTGATTTCCCTCCTGCTGATGGGGAAAAACAAACTGTGGGACACCCTTAGGCCATATTTCTGCCTGTTCTGTGTGTTAACCACCGAAACGCTCATGCTTTACACACAAAAGATCACCTTTCCCACAAGCTGTATAATTATCTCATGTGAAGCTGAGACGAGTGCCAAAGCTCCCTGCAACCACTGAGCACGATTTTTTTTTTTCTTTCAGTTTTCCTCTTTTCAGCATCCAGGCGCCGATTTATGTTTTTGCCCATGAGTGCTCAAATCAACGCCTCCTGCTCCCTCTACCATTAAAAAAAAGAGAGGAAAAAAAAAACACGCCTACATGTTTTCCAATGCAAGCAGAAATGGGAGCAGACACACCCGCAAGAGAAAGAGAGACAGGGTCACTGTAAGCCTTTAAAACAGACGTAATTATCTGATTGTGATTAAATAAGTAGCTACTTAACCATTAATAGCTACACACCACCAACCGCACGGAAAGTAATGACTCCAACTTCACTGTGTCACACAGTTTTACACCCATAAACAGCGTGACATCACAGGTGGCTGCAGGCCAGTTAAACAAGCCGATCAAGTTGAAAAAGACCATGAAACCTCGAAATACAAACAACTAACCATCAACGGACACTTATTTCTCACAGCAAGAAGGTCTTGGGTTCGTTACCCAGCTGGGTTAGAACCTTTTTGTGTGGAGTTTGCATGTTCTCCTCATGTCTGCATGCATCCCCCCCCCCCCCCGATACTCCAGCTTCCCCACTGCAAACACATGCGTGTTAATTGGTGACTCTAAACTGCCCATAGGTGTGAATGTGAGCGTGAATGGTTGTTTGTCTCCATGGGCTCTATTTTTGTGAATCAGGCGCAGCGTAGGCGTAGCGAGTAGGTGTAGCAGAATCTTTTTTGGCAATTTTTTTGAACCAGGCACAAGGTGCGCCTTTTGCACATCAAAGACGACAGCCGACTTCAGTCACGGCCAATCAAATCAGCTCCTCTCATCAAATTCAAATCCGCTGTGGCGCAGCTCGACATGGCTGACGAGGCAGCAGACCGGCTCCGCCAGCCAAACTTTATGCAAGAGGAAACTGATATCCTTGTCCGGGAGGTTCAGGCTCTTAATGGGAATTTATTTATAACATCACTGATGCTGAGCAATGTGCACGTTACGTCACTGATGTTTTGTTGTTCAAAGCAGAAACATTCCGGATCAGTTTAGGTGTTTCAAATCTGCAAACTTCACAGGTAACGTTCGGCCTGTTCTCACACGGCAGCGACGATCACGCACGTTAAAACCCACAAACCTCACAGAGCACAAATCCCTTCCTGATCAGACACGAGCCTTTGTTTGTTTTTACAGCTCTTCATGGCTGAATCCAGACCAGAGACTGCCTACATGTTCCACCTGTCCCAGGCTGATTTTTGAAGTTAAAAATGATTTAGAATAAATGAGCAGCCACGCGCCCTGCTGATGAAGGAATGTGACATCAAAGCTGAACTGTTTGTCGTGAGCCGAGCGTGTACCATAAGTTCAGTGTTTAGAAGTGAAAAAAGTCCAAATTTATTGAAAAGAAATGGATCAAATTATTTCAGAAATTCACAAGATATTTTTGTCTAACGAAAATTTCCGCTTCAACTCATGTTGTTGGTGTTTTCCCTTAAAACCGCCATTTACAGTTTATTGCTCTCCTGGGTTGACTGACAGAGACAAGAGAAACAACGGGATAGGAAATGGGTGAAAAGTTTATTTGAAAGTGGAAAAAATAACCCAAATAACTGACTAATCATAAAAAATATTGACTCTTTTCTATTAAATACAGGTACTTGTATGTCCGCTCCCGCTTTATATCCGCCGTGGCTGCATCATGACGCTCAGCAACTGCCTGATTCACATCCACTTCAATCAAAAAAGAATCAACTTATTATTTTACATGATTCATTAACTATTAACTATTGAGCAGTTATGGATAATGAATGAATGAGCTCTTACAGATTTCAGTTATTCTGCTATATTTGGTGCAGCTAATAGCATAGGTTTTATGAGAAACAAGTACTCTTTATTTATGGCCTATTGATTTATTCGTTTTCCGTCCCAGATCCTGTCAGAAAAAGTGTTAGGCTACTTCTTGCAGTCGTGTGCTTGATGAAAAAACTGCCTGTTTCCTCCATGTTCCTTTTTTCGTGTCACATTCTTGTTTCAGTTCAGCTAATCAAATTTGACCCCTCAGGTTTTTCACCTAAAAGCCAATTCCTGCTTTCCGTGTTCGCGTGTCCGCAGGGGTCCGCTCCAGCATGCACGACGTTAAAATCGTCACCCACCCTTGTCTGCGAGGGTCCGCGCAGACTACTCAGCGTACGTCCACATGCAGCCCAAAATTTGTTACCACGCAGACTGTCTACTTTGAGAGGGCTCCAACTGCGCGTAAGATAAAAGAAAAGAAGTGCAGCCACTAAAACTGTTATCTTTTGTTTATTCTGCTGCAATCTGTGGCGCGGACCTTTGTTTTAAGCATACCCGAAACCGTTGAAATGTTTGGATCTTCAGGTTCCACCCCCGGGCCCCGCTACAC
The DNA here is from genome assembly GCA_029823135.1 of Acanthurus reversus. Taxonomy (NCBI): domain Eukaryota; kingdom Metazoa; phylum Chordata; class Actinopteri; order Acanthuriformes; family Acanthuridae; genus Acanthurus; species Acanthurus reversus. The sequence goes on along the minus strand of JAPXVT010000017.1, from coordinate 4,915,383 downwards.
GGCACACGTGGGTGCTCCCGGGTCCAGGAACCCACGAAACTGACACTTATATTTCAACAAATGTTGTACTACGTCGTCATTTGGGATGGACACACACTGGAAATGTATACGTGTGTGTATCACAGCAGTGTCCAGTAATATATACAGTGTATCACATGAATGTGAACAAAGATGAATTTTGCATAAGTCTGTGAGGCGTTACGAGCTTGTCTTGTTTTTGCAGAAACTGAGCCGACTGTACGACACTCTGCACAGAGCCTACAATAAGATCATGGAGGTGATCCAGTCCGGCCGCAGGCTGCTCGGGACGTACTTCAGAGTGGCTTTTTACGGACAGGTGAGTTCTTTTGTGTCATGTGTGAATGCAGTGACAGGTGCACGCACGGTGCAGGTGTGGTGCACACAAACAGGGCGGCTCTTTTAAAATCACCTGTGGAACACAAAGCTAAGTTGGTGCCTTCATAAGGGTGTAGTGATGAATCACTTCCCTTTCAAGTGTCGAAAGTATGAATCATTATTCCGCTCTGTTGAGTCTGTATAGAAAACCTAAAAGCCTAACATTTCTCAGTTCTAAGCACAAATGGACATTATGCAGCTCTGTGTTGTTTCGGTAGATTGAGGCGAGCAATTCCAGTAATGCAAATCTACAAGTACAACAAGTACGACGCAGGATGTTAAGTACTATTTTAATGACTGAATAGTTCAGAGCAAACATAATGTGATGCCGTGATGCTGAGTATTAGATTCCACACTGTATGCCCATCCGTTGTGCAATCCAATGAACGGCTGTCTGAACACGTCTCAGTCGCTTTATATACGATGCACAAGCACAAGTTCACGAATGCCTGAGAACAACTGAACCTTCGCCAAGCACCGCCCTGGAATGCAAACAGTCCAGTCAGAGCGTAGCATCTGTGCGGCTGTACTCCACTGAAGCTCACGCAGTCTTCTCAGGTTTTTGGTCATTTTCAGGCTGGTTCTGTGGATTTCGAGCTCGTTGTGATTAAACGTTTCTGGGACACTTTTTAAAATGATGCTCATTATTTGGCGAGGTTCAAAACAGGTTTATGTTTTTTACTTTTCCAAGATCAAACACTGAAAAGTGAAACGTTATGCTCTGGGCGGGACTGTTCGGGTGTCCTCATTCCCCGTTGAACCCCTCACAGTTTAACAAGCACAGCTACGTCTGCCTCTGTAGCCATG
>JAPXVT010000017.1:3928096-3940566 GCA_029823135.1 Acanthurus reversus | reverse complement strand
AGATTTTCAGTCTGTCTGTGGTCCACACAGACTGAGTCGAGGCCTTGTACTGAATGTTTGTGTTGTTCAGTGTGTCGAGCTCTTCCAGTGTTTTACCTCCTCTACTACTGCAGAGAAACGGGCATTTTATTTTTCTCGATTTTTGGCAAAAACATTACCATATCGATTTCTAGTCATTGAATCATATCGTATCATGTCACTCTACATGAGCCCATATCGTTCTTGTATCGCATTGCCAACCATGTATCATAAAACAGTCAAACCTGGAAGCGGCTCTTTCAGCTGCTTCAGGAAACAAACAAATAGCTGTTTCTGGGACATATGCTGTTGTTTAACTTTGTGTTTTAGTGTTGGTACATTCGGTGAGTTTCTCAACTGTAAAAAATAAGTGTTTATTGTGTTTTCTTCTCCGTTGTTTTCAGCTAGTGGTGATGTCAGCATCAAGCTCCAGCTCTCAGGACTGCACCATTCATCATTTATCATGCTGTGGCACATCGTATATGATTGTAAATATCCTTATTATGAGGCTTAATGTGCAAAAAAACAAGCTTCTCCTTTAAGGCCACAGTATGCTTAACAAGTGGAACAAACTGGTTGAAGTGCCTCCCAACAGTTTAGTGTCTTCCAACTGTATTAGCATTACAAATGAAGGCGCGGCAAAAGCGCACATCAGTGAGACAGGCAAGATGCCAAATTGCTAAAACAGGATAAGCTGCACATTTTCAAACAATCATCAAGCAATCCTCATGTTGCAAGCAAACCATCAGCTCAACAGGGCTTTAAGTTTTGGCATAGAGTATTTTTATTCGATATTTCATTTAAAATCAAAACACTGGCTAGAGATGTGGAATTAAAAACTATTTCTCTCTTGAAATCACTTGGTTAAATGGTTTTAAATGTTAACAGCTTCTTACAGACCAAGTCTAAGTCTTATTTACAACACTGCTTGTTTACAATCAGGTTGGCAAACTAATTACCATTTGCTGTACTTGATTTAACTTTTTCCCAATGTCTGGCTTTTGAATCTTTCTGAAAGCCCTGACACAGTTTATCAAACCGTCAGTTTATCCTTGACCCGTCTCTGCCTGTTTATTAGCAGAATGACAGAGTAAATGGATGCTCGGCGAGACAAATCACAGCAGTGTTCCCTCATCCGCTCAGGCGATGTTTGTCCTTGCACGCTCATCAGCATGAAGACACTGGCTGAGTAAAGTTTGCATTACGGACATTTGCTGGGTTGGAAGCAGGGTAATGATGAAAGGCTTTGACACCACATGCTCCCTGCAGTCCCTCCAGCTGCCAGACACAAAAACAGTCATCAGAACAGTCAACACCCAACCCCCACTTCACCTTCTGACCTTTGGCACCTTGACTGTGACAGAATTTGTGAGGTGAAGCTTGTTTGTGGGAGAGTCACTTTAGCACCTCTGACATCACAAATCTACTCCGTTAAATCGCTGATGTGTGTAAAGTTGTTACTTATTACAGAAATTAATTACATGCAAGATTACAGCTTTTTTCAATACTGAGAGATTACAAACGTAAGTATTAACATATTTTGAATTTTGACCACTGACTGAACACTTAATCATTTTCCTTACAAAATGCTAGTGAGTAGGAATGCATAATAATCACTGGTACCAATAACTATGAGCCAATAATTGGAAATTACATTATTATCTATTATTCCTGTAATTTAATGATGGTCTATAAATATGGGGCCAAACTGCTTTCATGTCTTCTCGCCCTTTTCCATTGGTTCTTAGTCACAGTGGTCTTCTGTAGGCCTTTGTCATTATGTTTTATGTGCAGACTTCCTGTTCGATGAAAGTCTTTTCTGTAGAGTATCTGATTTGACAGATCATGTTAAAACATTTAATTGCATTTTATTCTAATTTAATTTCATCTTAAGTGAAATTCTCTATAAAAGCCAAAGTAATGTTTATACATGTAATTTAATGTACTAAAAAAGTAACATTTAAAGAGTGAGCACGTTTGATTTTGTTGTAATTGTGGTGTCAGTTAGATTTGGTTCGATCAGAGCAATGAACTACTGAGTCTTTCACTACATCTTAGGCCGAGTCAACACGTACACTGGTTTTTTTAAAGCGGGATTTTTCCTCCTTTGTAAAAAACACGTCCACGATGCTGACGTCCTTCCAATTCCACCCTGCCTGTCAACAACCAACATGGACGACGAGAGATTGATGTACGAGGTCGAGAAGCAGAACATTTTGTATGAGCCAGGACACCTTTTCTACAAAGACATCCTCAAAAAGGACGAAGTTTGGAGGGAAACTGGGGAGCTGTTGGGAGTTACAAGTTAGTAAACAGTCCTCCAACTGTGTAGATACAAGGCTGACAAAAGGTTACGTCAATGAAAAAAAAAAAACTCAACTGCTCCTTCCACTGCAACTTCACTTGTAGTCAGTCTGAACAATATATCGCGCTCCATCCACTTGAGGTGTTTCGTGTCGCGTCTAGTTAGGAATCGATGTCACACCTCTGTTGCTCAAAATGGTTTATGTGTAAACATGTCAACAGTCCAGTTAGCAAGGTTGATGCCTTTACACATTAGTATGGATACTTTTCTAGGCAGAAATTGTTCCCTCCTGTCCATAATTACCAAGTAATGGATTCAGCAGACGTGTCTGTGTGCCAGTGAAGTGGTGGAGAAATGCTAAATTAATTTGTAGACGTGTCAGTAGTCCCAGCATTGCTATGCTAACCACACAGCAACCTGCACACGTCCACCATCGTTGTTGTTCTTTCTAGTCCCACATGCTCATCACAGAGAGCTACAATGGGCATGCACAACCTGAGGTGTGATGTAATCATTATTAAATGTTCCGTTTGACATGTACACACTAATAAACCAAAGCGAAGTTTTTGGAAAAAATACACTTCAGCAGGTTTTTTGATAACATGTGTAGACAGGGCCTCGGCCTTGTGTTTTTTCTGGAGGTTTTCTTCACTGAAATTACTGAAACAAAAGCTCACATCTTCATTATCTGGCGCCTTTTGATTTATTTATTTATTTATTGTCTGAGGTCACCACGGGTCAAGCCCACAAAAGGTCAAATGTGAGCACCATAATGATGGCATTTATTCGCTGGGCCAAAGGTCATTTTACAAGTCCCCGCAGCCCCGGGTGCTGCTGTCTGACTCTGTCCAGGTACGAACACGGGGAAGTGCTGGCTGCTACTTCAGCTAACAAACAGTCATTCACTGCAGGGACAGAAAGCACATGTGCTCCACTTCAGGCTCACAGAGACGCCACTTTACACTCGTTCTAACCGCCTACCTTCACAGTCTGGCATGACGCACTACTTTGACTTATGGGAGGCGACCGAACGCTTCACATTAACTTTTCATACTTCTTCATTTTCAGTAGCAACAGCTCATATTTATTTTAAAAACTGAAATCTCTGGAAAATTTGATTTGAGTCCCACACAAAACTGACCATAATACAAATCTCTAGATGACCCTCTATTTCAATGTAGCTACACATGACTTCTGCTGCCATCCAAAATATCTTCATACCCAAAATATGATGTCAGAAACATTCTTTTTAAAATTGTACAATATTAAGATGAAACAGGCATCAGGTTTTGTGTTTTATCAAAGAAATTGAAGTAAATGTGAAACATCTGAGAAGTGCACACACTCGTGAGCATGAGCAAGACTTCACAGGCACAGTGTCTGGGCTCATCCTTGCCACAGCTACAGACAATCCCAAAAAAAAACTGAGCAATCATCATCATCATCATCATTACTGCAGAGGGATATTCTATCTCATTTCCTGGCTTATACTAAGCCATCAGTTCTGTTATGATGCAATAGGAGCAGATGGCTGAGGGGACCATCACCCATGGTACACAAAAACACAGAGGTCACACACTCTCACTCTGCAGCCCCTCTGATGGACCGTCAGCCATGACACTTGTACCACAGACCTGCATCTGACCCTTAAACTCAAAGGTTTTTTTAAGTTATCAGCCACAGCACAAACATCTCCTGCTGAGTTCGGATTGCTTATATGAACTTGAACTGCATTTATTTGTAGTTTATGCAGTTAAATTTACACAAAGGTGACATGAAAACTATAAGTGAAGATTTAATGGCAGAAAAGTCATCCTTACTGCAACACAGCACTCTACTAGTGAACTTTACTACATTAAAAGTGTTTTTTAAGATTTAATTAAGTCATTAAAGGCATTATTTTGGACCTTAACTGACTTTCTGACTCACACAGTGTTGTAAAATATACATATTTCAATGAGCAGAATGGCATGGACAAACAGAAATACTCAATGAAGTTAAACAGATTCAGTTCTGAGTTACCAGGCTTGTTAAAAAAAATAATACCATGAGTAAAACCTTTTAAACCACCTCACAATCCTCATTAACCCAGCCAGTAAATCATGGTGGGTGTTACAGCAACAAAATGTGACCACTTTGATGTTAAGTCCAAGTGTTTTAGTCGATAGAAGGTGTGAAGAGATCACTTAGAGACCAACCGCAAAGTTACAAACATCCCCGCGTCACAGCGGCTCGGAGCGGCGCGGTGAGCCCGCGGCGGGTTCACGCTGGCTGCCGCTGTCTCTGCCGCTGTCTCTGCAGCTGTGTTGCGCCCTTTGTGGGTGAGCAGCGCTGAGAAACCTGACACGTTGTCAGCCGATGCCAGAGCTGGAGATTTCGTTTCATCACTCCGCATGTAATTACCGTTAAATGGTGGTCACACCTCCAACACAGTGACGAACAATGGCAGCTAGTGCCGCGCGCAGCCGACGGCTGGAGGATGCGTAACAGTTAGCGTCACAGGTTACAGTAAGTTTAAGCAAACCAGACTAGTTAGAGGGCTAACTTGGCGAAAGCTAACGTGGCTAATATAGGTTAACTAACCAAAGCCTGAATGGAAAAGTGGGCTAGAGTGTAACCTGCATGCGCAGCCTAACTTTATACGTTTAGGGTAAAAACGTGAACGTAGGATTTCATTACTCACCACACAGAAGCTCGGTCATTCAGAGGGAAACAAGTGAAAAAACAACATGCGCAGCTTTTAACTAATTTAAGGGAGACAAATGAGAACGAGAGGCGCTCGTGCTGAGCAGACTTGCACTCACCTTGCCCCGCGCACAACTCTCCAGACACTTGCTCAAAACGCTGGTTGACTTCTGGGAACAGCGAAGCAACTTTTCCCGTCTTGCACTCAGTGTATCCACTCTGTCCGCAGTCGGCGCTTGTGAACGCAGACAAATTAGCCCAGAAAGATAAGCTTACTTCTCGAGGTTACGAGATCACAAATTCCATTGTTGTTCAGTCCAGACTTGCAAATTTCCTCTCAGGCATCCAACTTTCACTAGTTTACACACCCGACGCCTTGGCTGAAAACAGAGCCGTTTCTCCGCGCAGCGCCGCGCAGATTTTTGGTTCGTTTGTCTCCTCTGCTTGGCTTCACTCAGCAGGTTTCCTCCTCCACATGTACCCGGTGAGCAGTGGAGGGAACGGTTTGGTGCTGCGCTCAGCGCCCGGCAGCTCCCCACAGGCGTGAAAGAGGGTTTGGCAAAGAGGGATAGATTGTGCTGCCTTCAAGTGCTCCTCGTTTTTTCTATAAGCAAGCGGGCTAGACGGTGAAAGCAGATCGCAGTACTTGTAAAATTTGTCGTACTCAGTCTTTGTTAAGTTAAAATCAGTAACGTTACCCTCAAACTCTTGAACAAATGCAGACATATTGTGTTAAATCTGCCAAACGCTGTTTGTAATTCTCTGAAATAGGCCCAACTACATTCACTATGTATATTTACGTTATTTAAATTGCAGCCATTTTACCTACTGTCTGTTTATTTAATTTCCAGTTGTTTTCTTTTATGAGTTCAGTTATTCTGATATGATTTAAGGCTTTTAAGTCCTGAATGTTTTTTAATTGAGGGTTTTTTTTTTAAAATTAATTACAGTGTTTTTATTGCTTTGGCTCTTTTTATCAGCTTGTTGTGGCACTACCTTTGTTATGTTTGTACCTCTCTTTGCATTGTTTTGTTTGACTCCATGTCATTGCAAATGAGGGTCACCCCTCAATGATCTCTCCAGTATAAATAAAGGTCGACTGCTTGTGTGATTGTTGTGGAAATGATGTAAATAAATTGATGGTGACAGACAGATGAAAGTCATGTATTCAGCTTTGCAAAGACATGTGCGCAGTGTGTACTGGGTGTGATTTTCAGAGATAACTGCAAGCAATTAAACAAAAAGTCTGATGGTCAAAGACACAACCCATGGTGCATTGATGACTGATTAAAACGTGCAGTACTCCTAAACACCACCGCTCTGCTGGGCTTTGGTAGTGTATTTAATGACTCTCAGTTCAAATGTTTCCACCAAACCAGAGCAAGCATGTCTCAAGAGCCACTGCAAATCTTGTTTGTTTTTTTTGTTTTGTTTTTGTACAAAATGAAATCTTTGTCCCATTGGAAGCACCCCAGGCATTGACTATGAAGTATGATGATATTCTCTGCCATTGAAAAGAGATAAGTCAACTAGCAGACCAAAATCTAAACTGTGTCCTGAACAGCAGCAACAGAAAACTGGACTCGACATTGTTTTACTTCTCATGTCTCTTATAGACTGTGTGATGGATGGATGTGAGGTGTCACTGTTTGTGCTGGTGAACATGAGCTTTTACTGAAATCATGCTGTCATATAGGCTACTGGTTTATACTATGGTACAGTTAAAATGTTCTGCAATGCAGCATTTGTCTCTTATTTCCCACACTACGTGAAGGCAGCATTAGCTGCTGAAGAAATGACTGGTGCAGGACAGACCCCTTCTGTTCAACTGGAGACATGGTTCAGACCCCAAAGTTTGTCTCTTCAAACGTCTATTTAAATGGACAGGTGTTCAGTTTTCCACTAAAGCACCAACAATAACATTTATTCAGAGGGATACATTCGGTGAAAGACTCAAAGCTATGATATTGATATATTTATGTAACTTTATTTGAAATTAATGTCTCTCTCCAGGACCTTGGTGGGTGCATGTCCTATTATGACTTTCTAAGCTCACATAAAAAAAGAAATGAAAGTAGCGCTGCAACGATTAATCGAATAAGTGATTAATCGATCAAGTGATTAATCGATCAATAGAAAATTAAACGCCAACTTTTTGATAATCGATTAATCATTTTAGCCATTTTTAAAAATAAAAAAGGAAAAAGAATTCCTTGCTTAGTCTCTTAAATGTGAAGATTTGCTGCTTCTTTGTGTCGTTTATGATCATAAGTGAAGAGTCTTTGTGCTTTAAGTTGTTGTTTGGACAAAAGAAGCAATTTGAAGACATCACATTGGGCCCTGGGAAATTCAGATGCACATTTTTAGCATATTTTTTACATTTCATGGAATAAATAATTAATCAATTAATCATAAAAATAATCATCAGAATAATGGATAATGACATTAATCATTAGTTGCAGCCCTGAATGAAAGGCATGTATAAATACAATGATTTCCTCACTATCTTTAAACAATCACCATATCTTTTTAAGCATCAAGGTGATGTGACTGGATTTGAAACAGGTAATGTTTCCTGTGCTCGGGGATGTTGTTCAGCGTACATTCTCTATCTGCCCTCTGTTTACAGAGGACGTATCACGCTGTGAGACATCACGCGCATATCAATGGAGACCACACAGAGATCGGCACACACTTAGGTGTCTTCGTCTCTCTCCTTCTGCATCTTTGTCCCCTCTTGTGAAAAGAAACCTTTTATCTCCCCTCTCCTTACTCTCCTGTAATGAGGACTGAAGCCAGATAAGCCAAACGCACTTCAAAGATCACTCACCCCCGCCCACCATGAGTCACTCCTTAAAACCAGCCCACCTGAAAGACAAGACTACATCAATGAATCTACTATGCTTTTTTTTTTCTTTTTTTTTTACAGTATTTTAGGGGTGTACTGATATGTTTTTACAACAATATGATGTGTATTACGATATATGGTTGGTGATACAATACAAGAACGATATGGACTCATTTAGAGCGACACAATATGATATGACGCAATGACTAGAAATCGATATAGTAACTTTTTTTGCCAAAAACAGAGGAAAACAAGATGGCTGTTTCTATGCATTGGTAGAGGAGGTAAAACACTGGAAAAGCTTGATCACTGAACTACACAAACATTCAGTGCAAGGCCTCGATTCTGTCTGTGTCGATCATAAATGTGGACTGAAAATCTCTCGTCCCCCTGATGCTTCCCTGCCATGATCAGCCACCATCTGGAGCGACGCTGCCGACACAATATGCATGCGTAGAACATTGGAGAATGTACTGGAGCAACGTTTACAACAATTTACTCCAAAACATACAGTCAACTTTTGATGTGTTAAAAACAAGGCACAAATACTTAGTATCACTACAGTCTATTTTTTGCTTTGAAAAATGGTTTTGGATCGATACAAGTCACCCCAGAAGGATGCTTAATGTAAAACTTAATGTAAAGTGATGCATCGATACATCAGTGTATCATTACATATTTATTTGGAAGACTGGCATCGTGTCAAAGTCAACAAATGCCTCATTTCGTTGTCTGACACGTCGGTCTATAATTACCAGTGGCTGTTTAGTTGGAAAGATATCTGGTGACTGTGAAGACTTTAACATAAAAGTGACTTTATCTTCATGGGCCTCCCTCATCCACCCATCAGTTAGTCGTCATGCCTCACGATGTTGACACAACATACAGCCAATGCATTTTTGTCATACCTGCTCTAAACTCATTACCTGCTGTTGGGGAAGCCTGACTCATTTGCGATGAATATCCTTCGACACAAATGATGTCTCTTATGTTTCTAGCGTGGTGTTTACCACAGAACATAAAACTAGCGGAGAGAAGACAATCACACAATTAGTAGAAACTTTTAAAAGTCTTGTCTTTTAGAAAATCATGTTAAAAGAAGCAAATCTTTGTAGACAAACAGTTTGACTGAGCAGCACCAACAACAGAGATATTAACCGATGTAGAGAATGTCAGCATCAACTTTAACAGCCAACATTAGCATTGTATTAAATACTGTATGTGGGTAGAACACTCTTTTTTGACATAGTATGATCATATCCAGGAGTTCTCGGGGGACCCACGGTCTGTGTGGCTGCTTGTGTCGACCTGTGTGTACATTTGGTAGCACAGGCCTGTATTCATAGCAGGGTGACACAGACGTGAGTTTGAAAAGTGGAAAAGCAGAGTGTGAATGAGCGTGCCTGTCTGTCAAGGGCAACACACTGTGTTCATGTCCCTGTGAGAAACACTGAGCCATTCATCTCCAAAGTTCACACACACACACACACACACACACACACACAGAGCTTTCGTTTTCATCACTCTGACCAGCTTGTCTGTAGAGAGGAGCGGGCTGGGCGGGCAGAGATGGAGGGTGGAGGATGGGAGGCTGGCTGGTCAGCGATGGTTAGCTGGGGGAGGTGTGTAGGACAACTAATCCCCCCCTAACAACCTTTGAGTACTGTTTTGTGATGCAATGCATCCTGGTACATGTAAGCACTGCAAGAATGGCAGTGTGAGCAGGACAACTCAGAAAACTCAGCTTTCTCTGTTAATATAGTGCAAACTAGGGAATGTATTGCTTCAATTGACTATAATTAAACCATGAACATTGATTGGACATATACATGAACTGTGGTGGACTTTCCTTTTAATAATAACTAAATAATAACTGATGGGAACGAAAACAAACTCAGCTGTAGCCGACATTTCCTACTGTTTAAACATACACTTTTCTTCTGAGGCTTCATGGAGAACATCTGAGAAGAAACTAATGGTAACACTTTCTCTGAAGCTTATCTCTATAATGCATCATAACACATTATGAAAACACTTGCAATGTTTTAAAGGTGGTTATGGTTAACCCTTGCCAAGCTTATAAGATTATACAGCTCTATAGGTGCATTGTAATGCATTATAAGCATGTTCACAATGCATTATAGATTGATGCTTTAATTAAAGTGTTACCAGAGTTTGTGTTGGGTCACTCAGGATAAGTCTTCAGTACGGCGTTGCTTCCTTGGTGTTACGTTTGACATGACAAGTTTTTCACATTCTAACATGGCTGCTAGCAGCTTCAAATGTTGGTAACTGCATCCTCTACAGTGAATATTCCTTTCAGCACTGCAGCCATGTCGCATTGTAAAACAAGGTAGATGCTGTAATTAATGCTGCGGAACAAACTGCTCATGGCCTAAATGAACAAGGAAGAGAAAACTTTATCCAAAGAAATCTGTAATTCAAATAAAGTATCCGACTCCTAAGTGAACACAATGAGAGCCCAGTTCTCTGAGTGGGTGTGTGTATGTGTGCTGCATATTTATTCATCTTCTGTAATCTTTACTCCTGAAAGAAAGCAAAACTTGCAAGACTAATTTCTACAGTACATCTGGTGCAGCCCCCCCTCTGCTCTTGCCCACTCTGGTCGTTCAGTCAGCCAGTGGAATCTCAAACACGCTGTTGACTTCTGCAGGAAATGCACTGTTTGTTCTTTTGAGATTAACTCCATGCCGATAATGTCATATTTGCTAAATGGGTCTTAGAGCCTCGATTTCGGGACATCACTCAGTCAGACAGCTAATGAATTTGTTGTATTGATTATAATGCCCGGGAGCCCCGACTGGGAATTATGAAGTGTCAAGTACTCATTAATTCTAGAGAGAAGTTGGCAAACATCATTGACTCATTCCATTACACAAAGTCCACATATAATTGACCTCCTGGCTCATTGCTTCACAGAGTGCTAAAGTTGAAAAATTCTAGTTTTTCAGATCCTTTAATATATGTATATTTTTAAGTTTTTTTCCAGTAGGGAAGCTTTCTGATGGTCCTATCTCTGTAGCAGGATCTCTCATGTGTGTGAAAGGTTTTGCTGATGTTCATTTTATGCCTACTTAAAGATAAAGGGCAAAAGTAAGAGTTTTGATGATGAGGAATGCCTGAAGCATTTCAAACCGTGTTTATTCATATGCACTTACATCAAAGGCCTCTTTGTGTTTTTCATAATTTCACTTGGCATTTTCCCCACAACTCTACAGAACAGAGGCCTGAGCGAGGAAAAGGGAGAAAGAGAGAGAAAATAATTGGGCTTAAAAGTGGATGGATATTTCCTTTTATGTTCTAATATAAAGAGACCCTAATTGTGAGTGCTGAGATATCCCAAAACTCTGCTTTATCATCTCGCTGAGGGTACACAAATTCTGCACCCTTCATGAGAAAGTGCTGCTGTGTGTATTCTATTCTTCTCCTACAAGAGTGCCGTGTAGTGAAAGACTCGCAGCATATTTTGTTCTGAGCATCAAAAGTCCGTTCCAGTGCTTCATACTTGGTGCCGCACAGTCCCTTCATGTCAACTGTAAGCTACTTGTTCGAATCATACAATCATCAAAACATGTTCCTCTTCATGCTTCGGCAGTGACACACGTTTTGTCAAGGGACATCTCTCAGGAGCAAACCTGCCAACATTCACCGCTCTGCTTCAAAATATCAAGTCACCGTCTCTCGGTGACTGTAATGTTTTCTGTGAGCTACCTGCATCTGGAATTACACACCTTTGCAGTGCATCTGCAACAAATGACTCTCTAAAAAGACACAGTTTGTGTTTCATTTGAACTCTGTAAATCCACAAATGGTTTAAAGCTCATATTGCCCTGACAACAGCAACACTGGGGAGGCATTGTCCATGGAGCAAAATGCTCAGGAAGCTAGAATACAAGCACTGACATTATTATTTGCTGCATGCAGTATCAATAAGATATGTATTGCAGCGATGTAATTATTTCAGTGCAAGCTTGCCTTTGTTCCCTTTCTATCGGCACCCTTCCCCCTGTCGAGTGTCGTAAAGTTCATGTTATTTGCATGTTAATTAACATTTAAAAATGAGGTATTTATACACGAATGTGCCTCGTGTTCAAAAGGCTGATTATCACATCTCACAGTTTATACCTCCACATGTAGCGATACCCTGTAAATTAAAAATGTCTCTCTATAATGTAGCTTTGTATGAGAACTTTAAAGGGCACGAAGCATGTGAAGTTTCAAATATGGCTGTTTCTTAATCCAGTCACTTATTTATTTAGACTTGAGATTTCCATTTCATTTTGTTTCAGTGGTGCAAAATGATCTATTTATCCAAAATCGACATATGAAGTCAGGTCAGTTAGGTAAAAGAGTGTCAATCACAAAAAGGATATAGTATGTAAAATACATTCAGCTGAGTAAATCATTGTTTAGTTTAGTTTATCGTTTATTTGGGAGGGACAGTACAAGTTAATGAACATTACTAAAAAAACATGGCTGTGTAAACTAGCCAGAGCGTAGCCATGGGCTCATTTCCGTCCGTTATACCATTTATATGTTCCCTACAAGCACAACACAGTAAACACTAGTGCTAAAACAACAGCAGATAACAAA
>JAPXVT010000017.1:3784262-3797139 GCA_029823135.1 Acanthurus reversus | reverse complement strand
AAATTATGCAGGAGATCAATGTCGGTTCTGAGACAAATAAAATAAGTGCACAGAAAGGAAAGCATGCTGGGTTTAGACAGAATAGCAGAAACGCCTGAACAATAAAATTACGCTCAATTAAATAGACTAAAGTAAAAAATCTAGAGCTTGTCCATAACAGTGCACTGAAAAAATAAAATTTTTAAATAAATTATCAGTACTCATTACAGTTAATTTAATAAATATGCCACGTCTCAGACAGACAACCTTCGTTATAAGGTTTTTTCATTCGACCATTAACCTGTCTGGCCAAAAAGGTCAAATTCAGCAGCACTGTAAGAACTCTGCTTTTTAAATAGATGTGTTCTGTGGTGTGGGAGTGTTATAATGCCAGATCTTAAATGAGACTTTCTTGTCAAGAACCTGTCAAAAAGGTGTTGATTAAAACTCTATGGCATTGTTCTCAAAACATCATTTTTTATTGCGCTGCATTGAATTGTACCATAAAATGCAGAGCTTCTGTTACTTTGTCTACCATCTGTCCATGTCATACTATTAACATGTTTAATGATCAATTAAAACAATACTTGTGAATTACATCAAATATCCACAGATAGATTTTGTTACCTCATGGACTGGTGTTTTGTTCTACTTTAGTCACAAAGGAGGATTTGCTAAACATCTATGTGCCCAGAAGAAAGTGGTAAGCTGAGAGAGAGCACAAGCTTCTGGTTTTCGACAGCATACATTTGGATGGACTTTTTTCTGAGATTGTCTAATCCTTCCTCTAGGTTCAGCAGTTCAACCTTGGTGCAAGATACTGACACGTTCACCCTGGGTATCATTATGACAGCATTTTTTTGTCTCCCATGGGACATTTCCACCTGGCACAGTTGCTTTTGTGTTTGTGTGTTTGGATGTGTTTATTAATGCGTAAATAAATGAATGCTAGTCTGGAATCTTTCCTCTCCATCAGCACAGAATACCTCCACCGGCTTTCCCTCTTGTCTCTCCCTGAGATCTCTATCTGCTGTGATTTATCTGATACGCAATCTCCCTCCATTTCTCTCTTTCTAGCTTTTTCCCTCTGTTTCCCCTACTCTCTCACCAATACTTCCTCCCCTGTTGCAGTCCAGTGCGTACATTACTTTTTGCACTGTTGGCATCTTCTTCCTCAGTTTTGCTTTTTTTACTGCTGTGACTCCTCTCATGGACCAGCTGTTTTGATGTCCCCACATGTCACTCTATGTTTTTTAAATATTGCACACACGAAATGCCCAATGCTCTTAAGAAGAAAAAAAAAAAGCTGACACTGTGAGGTGTATATATGGTGAGCACGGAGAAGATAATCATATGCAGAAGAGGGGGGATTGAAGTCCGAGCTTGAAAGGTATGCTTATTGCTGAGAGTGCAAGAGGGTCAAAACACAAAAGGAGGGGAGGATTAATAAGAAGAACGAAGCGTGGATGAATAAAATAAAACACCGAAAATGTGTCTGTACGGATAACTGAGGAGGAATATTCTTCATTGAATTTGTCAAATATTAAATAATTCTATTTAAGCTGAGTACCCACTGCCCCCCTGGATAATGTGTGTATTGCTTGTTTTTTTTAATCAGGTAGATATTTTTTCGTGGTTGTGCATGTATTTAGTGTGACGTGCAGTCACACACACTCATCTGTATTGCTTTACATACTCCTTAGAATCTGCTTGCTGGAAGCATATTCGTCGGTATAAAGAAAAACAAATAAAAAACTGACTACTGTATGTGTGTGTGCGCGTGTGTGTGTGTGCAAACAATAAACCCAAAATGCATGAGTGCCTACCATCATTCCTGTGTGCATGCTCTCCTCCTTCTTTTCTCTGTACTCATTCCCCTCCCACTCTCTCTCTCTCTCTCTCTCTCTCTCTCTCGCTGCTCCGACCAGACACACAAACACTCTCTCTTTCTCTCTCTGTCTGTGCTCTGCCCTATGTATCATAGTCACCGTTTGTGCATTCAAAGGATTCGAGTGTGTCCACCTTTCCCTTTCGGCTCTATTTCCGCCACTGACTCTTGGTTTTTGCCTTGCCTAGTAGAGAGCTGCGCGTGTGTGTGTGCAGTTGGGGCGGTTGGCTGACTTGATCGGAGGAAAAGGAGAAGGGAGAACTGTGCGGGCAGGAAGGATGCGCTCGTTGCTGCAGCTTCTGATTCAATTAGCATGAATTTCACAGCAGAGGCAGCAGCGGCAGTAGCGGCAGCAGCATCGTCAGAGACTCTCAGCAAGCCAGAAGAAGCACCTTGTGTCGGAGCCCCACGGAGAGGAAGAGAGACTGCTTCTCATCTGCCTCCCACCCTGGAAAGCAGTGTTTGAAGGGGCAGAGAAAAAGGAATCAGATTCTCAAAGGGTGAAGAGCAATTACAAGTGGGACGGAGCTTGGTTAAAAGTCTAAGGATTTGAGGATTGTTGAACTGGACATCAACTGCTTTGATGCTGGTTCACAGCTTTGGTTATGGTTCAATCGCGTTAAGGTGTCTTCTTGGTGCTGCTCTTCATTCCATGACCCATATTGATTTATTTTGTCAGAAAAGAGGAGAGGGAATCCAGCACTGCCGCACTTGGAAATAGCACAACGTTTTGCCCTCCTTCTTGCCAACCCTTTTTTCTTGCCAGTCCTGTATTCTGTTTATCCATCTCTTGTTTTCCCGCTCTCGGCTGCAGACTGCACGGGTTCGGATCTCCTTCAGGGATTCAGAGCCCTGAAACAGGATTTGGCTGCCCCTTCATTGTAGCGTCCTTGCCTCTGCTCTTATTCTTTGCCTCTCCCTTTTGCACCCTGGTTTAACTCTTATGTGTTTTTCTTTTCTACTGCCTTCCATTTAAGTTGTCTCCAAAAAAGCTCCGAAGGGATGTCGGGAGTCTTTTTCTTTGCGATGGAGGCTTGGATTATGGGTGGAGAAACCCTCTAAAGCTCTCCCCAAGGCGAAAGAAAACCCTGTCGAACAATTAACTCAAAGAAGCTGTACACAATATATTTTTCAGGGAGCTAAGATGGAGTCATGTGTTTGCTAAATCTGTGCTGCTAAACTGTGATTGTTTTTGGGAGCCAAGGAAGTTGCCTGTTAAGCAAACGAAGTTTCATACAAAAGGTTTAATTGATTTAGGGGAGGAGTGGAAGTTGTTTTGGTTCTCAAGGATCCAATCAGAAGCTTTTGGATATCGACAGCAGACTGTATGAGGATTTTGGGGTCTTTCTTTTCAGGAAGGATTTTGTAATTTTTTTTCTGCACCCTTTTTTTTCTCTTTCCAATCATTTTTGGGATTTTCAAACAAGGATCTTTTTCTTTCTTGGCTTGTTTTTTAAACCTGTGTTTTCTTTGTTTTTGTTTTTTTCCTCCCGCGCTGGAAAGCAGGGAATCATGGGCCCTGGATTCATTTGAGATGCTCACTTCCTGTTTGTGTCGTATGAGGGGGAGGGGCCTTCTGTTCATTTTGGGCCCTGCCCCAATGGAGCAGGAGGTGGAAGTGGAGGTGGATGGAGGTTTGCTTCTGGTACCCAGGCCAGTGACGGCATCACCTGCAGTGTGGGCCAGTCCGGCCTTTCTGTTCAGGCTGGTACTCTCTCTGGCGCTGCTGGTGTTCCCCTGCCCAGCTGTGGCTGCCAGAGTTTCCTCCTCTCTGAGTACCACCCACCACGTCCACCACTTTCACAACAAGCATGGCACTGTGCCCATTGCCATCAACCGGATGCCCTTTCTTACACGTGGGGGCCATGGTAAGATCATCTGTTAACAATATCTTTCTCTCAGACAGTTCTCAAAGTGATTGGCTAATGATCGACCAGTGATCTTGCTGAATGACATGCAAAAGCACATGTGTGAATTTGGCTTGGAGGAATGACATGGACTTAAGGGGTCAGTGGCAGTTAATTTCCTTCAAGGGGTTGATTTATGTAGGCAGTGGGCTCTAAGTTGAGTACATAAGCCCAGGCAATTGGTTCATCCATTTATTGATCTCTGTCATGACTGGAAAGACTGAGAGGAGCCAGGCCTTGGCGACCAACCTCACTGCCTCAGCTCCCCGTAGACTAGCGTCTCGATTCATGTCGCCGAATTGGCATAGGATGTTTCCAGAAGCTGTTCCCTTCTGGGCTTTTTGCAGCACATCCCCAGCCAGCTGGGTCCTGCTACTTGCCTTTCAAGCTCTTGGGTCTACTGATGTGTTGAACTGTGTCCAATTTAAATTCATGTAATCACCACCCATAGTGATTGTTGACGCATGATGGCAGCAACTAAAAGAGAATGGCCTTGACTGGTTGTTGAGATGCTAAATCTCACGTTATGTGTCATGGTACATTGTGTACTCGACAAAATCCATTGATAATTGCCCGAACACTCCTTATTTTGTCCTACTTTCTTCAGTATATGTCTTTGGCTCAGTGCTCTGTGGTGCATCAGTTGCTGCGCTGTTCTTAGCCTAAGCTGTCAGGGACAAGGCAGAGTTTCACACTGATGATTCCTTTGATGTTCCCCAACCCGAGCTTTTTCCTCTGCAATTTTTCCCCTCTTTTTTCCTGTATTTATTTCCCTTGCCCCTTTTCAACACCCTGTACACACATTACTTTGACAGAAGGCTTATTGATTCCTCAGCGTGATTCTGCACGTCTTTCCATTTTTTAGTGTTTCACTAACAAGCCCTACTTAAGTCTGTCAGTCAGTCAGTCTGTCTGTCTGTCTGTCTCTTCCTACCTCGTTCCCTTTTCTTTTATCTCCCTTGCTCAGAATATCTGGCATCTGAATCAATCAGTTGGGTGTCAGACGAGCAGAGGTGCCTTACATAGCTCTCTGTGGTCAAATGGATGTTCGGGGCCTCTGTAGACACTATCAGCACACATCATCTCCCTCAGTGCTCAGTACTGCATTGGTTGTCCAGTAGCTATCCACATCTTCTTCAAAGCCTACACCTACAAGTGCACAAATCCTCAAAGTCAATGTATGATTGAGGGATAACCTGTGTTGTGCATGAGATATGAAAGAATGTTCTTGGTGTCTTGTCAATGACAAACTGATGTGCCAACATTTTTATGGTAATGATTTGTGGTATAAAGGTTAACCAAATCCTTGGGGTCATACTCTAGGTCTTAAATTATTTAATTTCTTTCTGTGATTTCATTGTTTATATTTTTCCTGATTTAGATAATTAAGCTAAGGTATTTTTATTGTTATCATACTTTCTTTATCAACAAAAACATCAGATTGTCAAGGAGTCTGTAGGGAAAATCAGTGTGTTTCTGATAACACTAACAAAAATGCCTAATAATAATGTAAACATGATATTTTAGCCTAAAAAATGCCCTAATTATGTAAAAACATAATTTGCACTGCCATAATGTATGAGAGGATGCATAGCCTTCCTTCTTTGTACATCATCTGAATATTAATAAAAAATTAATAAATTCAAATTAATCATAAATATAATTTTAATTATGTTTTGAAACTATGTAATGTAAGACATGTCCCTCTACATAAAAAATACATTAAAAAACTGATAAATAAATGCATATGAATATATGTGTATTTGAATAAAAGACTTCAACATAAGGGAAGCAGAAGGATCTCTGCTTTTTAGTCTGAAGTGTCGAAAAAATCTTGATCAATAACAACTCAGATGAGCTTTTTAGACTATGGCTTGTTACCCATCTGTGTTGTTGTCAGTGCATATGGGAAGCTTTAGTATGACAATTTTTGTTAAGTGTCAGAGAAATCATCATTCTGGTCTCTTCCAGTAATTGAAACAGAACACGAATACTTTATTTCTTTATGTAGTAAGTTTCGTGGCAGCATTTCACCCAGATGTACACTTTTTATGTTATTTTGAATTAAACTTCATAAAGCAAATGCTTGATCATAAGAGAGAAACACTGAGTTACAGCACAAAGGCTGTTTTATCTTCTAAAATGGCAGCTCGAAATAGTGTCCCCTTCTTATGGCTGTTTTTTTTTTTTTTTAATTTTCCTGCCTTCTCTTCCGTCTAGCTTGGATAATTGGATTGCACCTCTCACATCTCGAGTTGCTAAGCTGTTTAAATTGACATAATTAACATAAAAATGTTCTCTGGCACTCTTTGGATTTATGGCTGTCAGAAGATATTGGTCTGCAATAGAAATTGTCTTTTGCCCAGTGAAAAGGAAAGGCTATATTTCTAAAGCAAACTTAGAGCTCGAGCCCTGGCTGGGATGGCAACCCCCACTGTACAGGCCTGCCTGTCAGTAGCCTATGTTTGTTCTCATATGCTGCAAATTTGACGGATATGCATAAAGTACATGTTCAGTGGAATAGCAGCTTAGCTAAAGAAAGATGGAGAAGTTATTTTGTTGGTTGGTTGGCGTTATACGCTGTTCTTTTTTTTCCCCTGGCAGTATGCTTTTGCAGTTACTAATGCCTACGCCTACACAGCAAACACCGCTGTTTCTCATTCGGTTTGTGTTGTTTTTAGTAGCACACTTCCAGCTTTTTCATTATCAGCTACAAGACAGCACACACACACATTAGAACCCTGTTCTTGTATGGGGAGTCAATTTCAATCACCATGATAAATACTTGCATTGCAGCCTGGCATATCAAGTCCTTGTCTGAAAGACC
Organism: Acanthurus reversus; assembly: GCA_029823135.1. NCBI lineage: Eukaryota > Metazoa > Chordata > Actinopteri > Acanthuriformes > Acanthuridae > Acanthurus > Acanthurus reversus. The sequence goes on along the minus strand of JAPXVT010000017.1, from coordinate 3,790,538 downwards.
AGCTCTCCATGTTTTGTCAACCAAGTGGCACAGCTTATTACCAGCACTAATACCCCACTCAATGATAAGAGCCCACTTGCTTCTGAGCCTTTTCAGTAGACAGTTTCTAAACTAGGTGTCAGTGTCACAACACTGTAGTAGAGCCCTTGCCAACATGCAAACTCATATACACACACACTACCACCACCTTGGTCAGACCTGACGTCGGCTCCGAGAGCCATCAACCTGCCAGCGCACAGTATGCTAAGCAAGTCTTCCTGTTTACCAGGAAGGAAGGCACCTATCATCCATTAAGCTGTCACTGTAGCCCTGAACCCACCCCTAGGTTTCAGCATATCAGGTCTATGAGATTCAAGGCTCAAGTGTTATCTGCTGCTCTCTTCCCACAATGTCATTATTATGCTACAGCTGTCTGGATAAGCTCCTGCAGGGCCATCTTGCATTCCCTTCCTCGCATACACCCACCCATCTTTGTACTATACACACATGCAGCACAGCAGATAGAGTGATTGCAGTCATTAACAACATTTAACACATGTAGAGAGGGGAATTTCATACTTCATGTGGACTGCAAAGAAAATATATTTTACCTAATTGTTGCAGTAATGCCACATATGATCATTAAATGGGGCTTGGCCTCCTTTAGCATAGGTGGAACCATCTTGGATGAGTGGTTGTCAGGAGACGTATGCTGAATCCTTCTTGCACCCATCTCCCTCCATGTCTCTAAAGTAATCGGTAACAAATATCAGTAATTAGACAGAATGAAGGGGCCACAGCCTGGGACCCACCATTTGCAACTGATTAAAGGTCTCAATTGTCACCATCATTTGCTGTGATGGATGAAGAGCTGCCCGATTTGGAAGGCTCTTTCAGTCCGTCCGAGACAGCGGCCAATTGCAGCCTTCGAAATGTAAAGCAGTTCATTACTGCCTATTCAGATGCTGAAAAGTCTCACCCACATTGCTCTGATTACAGCTAATTGAAGGGTCTTGACCGCTGAACTGTGGCATTTCACTGACCTGTCTCAGCGAGCTTGCACTGACTTCTCGATGTGATGTGATGTGATGCTTCTTGTTGTGAGGTAATTCTCTCGTCTCATTACCTGACCTGTCTTGTTTTGAGTCTTAAATACCTTTGTGGGTCTATACCTCATTATGCTTTATAGATGTTTTGCATTTAGAATACTTCCTATGTCCCTTATAAGAAATTAACAGTACATGCATGAATACGCAAGTACTTTAATGAAAAGCGATTGCACTGAGGTGTGAACAGCCTCCATCACTCCAAATACAACCAATAAGCTTTTGCTTAGGGCTTGTTTGTATGTGTGATCATCACTCTTTCGCACCATTGGCGCGACTACAGTTCTGTTGGTGTGTCTGGCTTCGTTCACTGCGCATCTATCAACACATCTGCGCTTGCAAACATACACACACCTATGCACACTTTTCATGACTCCGAATCGGAGACACGGAAAGGAAATGTTTGCCATGCAAGGTAATCCATACCTGAACACCCCACTGCATTGGGCTAAAGGGATTAAAAAGCTAATTTTGATTCAGGCTGTCTTTGATGTTTTAGATGGAGAGCTTCCAAGAGATTTTACTGCTGGTGGATCACTTTGTCCTTGGCAGTGGACAGAACATATCCACTTGGGGGTTTCATGACTGGGCCTGGTGCGTGTATCCATCCACATTTGAACATTTGCATTTGCCTGCTAACACTCATATGGTAGCATGGATATTATAGAAAGACTCTCAAGGTTGAAACATCTGCAGTGGCTAAGGGCTGAATTTAAAAAATCATCAGCTGGGAAACCAAGGAAAAGTGGACAGTCTAAAGGAATTAAGGGGTGGAAGAGACTGTTAAATTTGATGACTTTTTTTTTTTTATTTTTGAGGTTTTTTTCCCCATATTTCTCCCAATTTGGATATGTCCACTTCTCCCAGTGTCTCCTCAATCCTATTCGCTCAACCCCCACCTGTCGACTTGGGGAGGGTGTAGACCAACACTTGCTTCCTCCTTGACAAGCCCAGCCAACCAGCTGCTTCTATTCACCCGTCAGCGATGTCGTGTCACCCACGAGTCCTCAGGCACGTGGGAAAATCACGCTACTTCTCTCAGTTCGTCTCCTCACTGACGGGCACCCTGACCAACCAGAGGAGGCGGTAGAGAGCTACCAGGAAATATACCCCAAGTCATACCCCTATCCCGATGAGCACAGCCAATTATGCTTGTAGGGCCTGATCCTGCCAGTGGGTAGTGCAAGGTTTGAACCAGTGACCTCTTGCACTGGAGGGAATAGACCACTGGACTACCCGAGCCCCCCTAAAACTAAACTAAACGCGATCACTTCTAAACATTAAATGATTTAATATTCAGACAAAATACATCAACAGCTATTATAAATTACCCAGGCTAAGTAGCTGTTGGGCATCACACAAATGATTCTTTTATGTTCAAACTTTCACCCTGACCATCAGAGAAAAACACATCAGTTGCACTCTCTCAAAGCAAAGCTTTATTTACTGCTGGGCTGGAAATGTCAAAATATGACGATATTGCTTTGCTGAGGTTAAGCAAGTTAGATTTTTATTGTTTCTTACAATCAAAATATCAGAAATCAAAAACTAAAAATGGAAAAAAATTCAAGGTAACTCTAAATGTATTAATAGCACAAAACTATAGTGTTATATGCAATCGATGAACACAGTAAAACAAATCAGTTACAGCTGTTTGAATGATGGCAAACATGTTTGTCTACATTAAATTATAATGTTCTATAAAGTGCAGTGATGGGGTTTTATACTTGACGTACATTGTGTGTTCATGTTAATTACAGGGTTGCTGTGGTGGATGCACTGGCACCTCCTCTTTCATTGGTCTATGATAATCATGGCAACCCACCTCGCAATGCCCTCATTGTAATTGGAAAGATATTGTATATTTAGACATTTTTGACCTTATTATATAAACTCAATTTTTCCTTTGTCAGCTCTGGCATGCATTTTACCTTTTTAACTTGAGCATATAATTACAGTAGCAATTATTTCCAAAGTCATCGTTGTCTCTGAGCCGCTCTTTTTTCACTCCATGGTCACATTTAATTTTCCAGTTGAGTTTTCCCTCTATCTTTGCAGTTACCTTTAGTTGATTCTAAGTTTATCCTCTTGACCTTGTTGTCCTCAAAGATTCTTTTTATTATTCTGATTCCTCTTGCGTTGTCTCTTCTTTCGGGCTTTTAAGCACTGCGTGCCACGGTCCTCTTCCTTTGGGAGAACAGTCGCTGTTTGTAGTCCTCTGTACGTGGTTGTTTGCTCGGCTCGGCTGCGCATGCATACTGATGAGGTCAGCTGCTGCCGACACCGATCCATTCGCCCCACTCTGATCAGGCAGGGTCACTACCCCCCTAAATCCCAAGTCGCAATCCCGCCTTTGCTGAAAACCGCCCAGTGTGTGGCCCTCTCTTCCTGAGTCCTGTCCTTTCCTTTCACCAGTGGCCTATATCACTGGTTACTGTGCTAATGGCAAGCTGCTATGTTTGATAATCACCACTTTATCTCTGGGCTGCAGGAGGAGGTCAGGTGCAATGTGTCTATGTGTCCATCTATGTGTGTGTGGGGATGCTGAGGGGGAGAGCTGTTGAGCGCTCTCCCTTTGAGAGTCAAGTCACAACCCCTCTCTTTCAGAGAACGCCATTAGTATTCATTATTCTCCCTCCACACCAAGTCCAAGGCGCACAACCACATGCATGGACACGCACATCGTTATAAGAAACAGAAAGGACGCCTCAGGTGTTCTTGCCAGTTAAGATAAGCTTGCTGGTTCAAAATTTTCTGTCCTGCTCCCACGCCCCCACTCTCCAAACCCCTTTTTACACCCGAACATTTGTGCTGCTTTGAGAGGAAACGCAGTATACGCCAAGTGTGCCAGGTTACACTCTTCCAAGAAGCTGCCAAGACAGGAGCGTGTCATCAACTTCAGTTAGTTCAGAGACTTTGGAGTATTGAGTCCACCAGTGCGGGAGTTAGTTCAACACTCTCTTTTCAACAACTTTTTGGTCTCTTGCTTGTTACTTGGTTTCAGTTTGGTGCATTTTTGACATTTTATAAAGTGTAATTCAGGAGTGGGTGTATCAAGAAGCACTCTGCAGCAGTTTGAATCCACGTTCCCATTGTTTGATACCAGTAGCTGTCCTCTCAATGTGTATATTGCTCGTGTGTGGGGGTATGTGTTTGCTAGCATATGAGTGTCTCTTTGGTGGTTGTCTTGCTTATAAGTATTTTTACTCCTCTGAAATCTGTAGGCCAGGGGCTGAAGTGGCCCCTGTGGACGTGTTTCCTCCTTTTATTCCTCAGTGTTACTGTTTTTACTGTTACAGGCCACTGTTGCCTGCTGCACAATGGCAGCCTCTGTCTGTTACTGGAATGTAAGATCAGCACACCAATTAGCAGCTGGTGATCATTCAGAGACTACAAAAGCACATAGAACAGGATGTGAATAGAAGTTTACTTAAGAGCTTTGGTTAGATTTTTTATCTAACTTTTATCCAGATTTGTGTTACTTTAAATGCCAAAAATGTTTACTGTAAGTTATTGAAATGCCACCAAAAAGGACTAATATGATAATATTCTATATAATAAATAACATGTAGCATCTTTCTGGTGGAAATTTTTTTTTAATCTCATCAGAGAGAAAATGTCCACTGTATCTATTGATCTAAAAATCTGAATATTAAGTCGTACTTGAAATGATTTTGTGTCCTTATCCAGAAAAGACAAAAAAGTGCAATGTAAGTGTAATGTATTATTATTATTATTAGTGGTCGTAGTAGTAGTAGTAGTTACACCTTTTTATGTTTGGTTTCTAAATTACTTAACTGTGAAAATTAATAGCCAATTTCATTTGCTTCAGAGTATCTTCAAGTCCCCATATTTTTTTTGTTAGTGTGAAACGGAGCACAGGAAAACTCTTGTTTTGACAAAATAAAGCTCAGAGTTATTTGACATACACCAGCACACTGGTCACCTCTGCAACCTTACTGCACGCTGCTAGCTAGCTAGCGAGCACATCATCCCTGCCCGCCTGCCAGTGAAATTGATTTCTTGCTCTTGTGTGCTTGGGTGCCGACACGAAATAAGGTGTCATACACAACTGCAGAGCCAGATGAACACCTTGTGCCCAACACAGCCGTTCATAGCTTTTCCATTAAAATGAAGGACCGCGTGAGGAGAGGAAAGATAGTACTTTGCCCAGCCGAGGTGCTGGGGATCCTCCTCCGCCTGGGGTATGATTAATGCCCCTCCAAAGCAAAGGAAGCCATGCCCCAATCTATATGTCACAAAAATAACTGATATGAATGGGAATGGCATTCAGGCTCCTATTATTTGTTGGTTGCCTATTAGTCTTTGGTATTTTCACTGTTGATGTTGTCAGTCACCTTTGCCACACACTGAGCGATAGCCAGCCTCTGTAAAACATAGAACTGAGGCTGAGGCTCTGCTATTGACACTGTTTGTTGTCTTGACCTAGAAGAGTGAAATCTTTAGTGTACAGATCTCGGCAATGTGTGTCTCTTGGCAAACTAAAGCAGTCGTCCATCACTTGAGGTAGTTTCAGCCCCCACTGGACAGTTAACTGGAGTCAGAAGTATATAACAGGGGAATTAAGACAGATGATTACATAAAATAGTTGTGGAATGTGGAAAAAAGACTGATGCTGATGATATACAAAAACATACACAAATGTTCCTCGTTGTGCCTATTCCTATACAAAATCTATTTTTTTATAATCAGATTTTTGTTCGTGTTAATTTGCAGCCTTCATCAACAACAGTGTAGTGCAATCTCAGCATCTCTCGGGTTTTAACAATAAACTGTTTCCTCCTTGTGATTAAGCTGTCTGAAAATGTGTTAAAAGTTAGCATTTAGCTCAGGGGAGGTGACACGGTTATTCTGTACTGTGGGGTGGGGATGTGCTCTCATTCCCACCCACCTTCCCTGCCGAGGCACATGAAAGCACCGCGGGCACATCAGTGGGAGTGCATCATGGCGTGGGCAACGCCTTGGCTTTGTAGACAGCAGAGACGACAGGGCCAGATCTTCAGAGGGTGCAGTTATGTAAGCCCCCTTTAATTATTTAGCCCTCAGATATTAAAGCGGTGCAACTTGGGAGCCCGCGCCTAGGATTTGAGTCTCCACTGGGAGTGCTCACCATTAATAAACAAAGTGGCTTGTATTATGCATGACTGATGCTGATGCCGCCACCTCTGCC
>JAPXVT010000017.1:3750684-3761823 GCA_029823135.1 Acanthurus reversus | reverse complement strand
GTGGTAGGACCGTGAAGTGGTTGACGCCCACGTGAACACATACAGATTTTGCTCTGCTGCCTGGAGTTCAACATGTTGAACTTTTTGCAGCAGCTGTCTTGTGGTAGATACAGATACATGTGTGAAGCCCTTCCCTGTCATCGCCGCCCTGCACTGTAGCGGCAGCAGCCACTTTCAAAAACACCTGACTTCCCAGAGGAAATTTCCAGCAATGAGGCTGTTTTCAGGATAGTTGATGCGTGGTGGTGTGAAAAGCCCTTTATTACTTCTAAGTCATTTTGAATTGCTCCTGAACTGTCCATACGGTGTTTTGATCCGTGCTGGATGGAATCTAGTTGCCTTTCATTAGTTAACGTTAGCACAAGCTTCCACTAACACGCTGCAGCAGACTGATATTTTGGCTGACAGGCATGTGTTGCAAAATCTCCCATGTAAAATGAGTAGCAGAATAAGTTGCAATGTTTACGGATATTGTGTTTTATTCCAACAACACAGACAGCAGCTCAGACAAGCTGTGTGTTAGGTAACAATCCTCTGTAACTCAAAAGTGTACTACTGCTTACCTTAACCTCCTAAACACAGTGCCTGTGAAATGGTTCATTTGATTTATTATTTTTCTGCGACGCTCGATTTCTTGCACACCCAAATCATGACCTTTAATAATGCCGTTTGCACCAAGACAGGACGATTAATAAATGAATCCAACAAAATTCCCAACATCCTTGAGATTGGTTGACATATTGTTAAAATAGACACGTTTAGTTTTAGTTTTTAAAACAAAACAACTTGAGACATTTTACTCATACGCATTCGTTCTCTTATTTATGTGACACTTATATGTCTGAAAGTCCAGAGACAGAGACTTATGAACTGTTGTGGTGTTACACAAAATTAAGCAGTTATAAATTACAACAAAACAATTTATGGGTATTCTGAAAATTTGACAGTTGCACTTTAACCATTAAAACAAATCTTCTATGGCCTGTACAATGTCAAGCGTTTCAATTTTTTTCCTACTTTATATGCAGGTATTAAAATATTGAAATATTTTTTTCAAGGATGCGTTAAGCCGAGCGATTACGGTTGTGGTAGTAGTACCAGCAAGAATTTCAAACTACTCTCACCCCTGATAGGAGGCAAGACATTATGCTCTGTACCAAAGTTTTGGATAACATGAAGCCTCACTGCGAGGCAAAGGGAAACAATTCACATCATATTAAAGTGTGTTTGTGTCAAAAGTTGTAGCAGAGATAGAAACAGATTGAGAGAAAAATGCTCCAAACGACTTTCTCCTATGTCACATTAATAAAGCTCGGGTGTATAATGACATTATCTGCTCCCACACAGTCAAATGCAAATCCCCCCTCAGAAAGTCGGCTCTCATTGTAACACGTGTTCACTCACCTAAAGCGCGAAAGCTGTTGCGTGTCGGCCCAAGAGAGCAAGATGGATCATCCGAGTTGAGACCTCAGACGTTTCTATTCATGCCACCTCTCTCTATAGAAGCTAATGGATTTTCCCTGCAGCACATCTTTATTGTCTAATGCACAATAATGTCTTGGATGTTTTATGAGCTCGACCTAGCAAGCAGACAGAGAAGAACGTAACGCCAAGGCTGATCGATGACTAGGTAGTTGATGGATATAACCATATGGAACAGGAAGGTTGATGAGGGAGATGGGAACAACGCTGCGCTGTGGTGCAGAAAGCTACATTAGATGCCTAACGCTGTTCTTCTGAGAGACATCTGGGCTTTATGCATGGGACATGGATTTCTACGTGTTATCAGTGCTAAATTATACATATGAAATATGGGAATGACTTGCTTGCTTGAATACATCAGGACGGAAGTGGCCCTTGGTTGTGTTCAAATCTGATCTTGTTGTTTGTGCACATAATTCGTTTCTTTTTCTGCCTCACATTGTATTTGTTACATTTAAATGCTGCGCTGCGCTGACATCAGCTCGTGGTACGCAGTATGTTTACTGTCACTTGTGTTCATGTTTTTATGTTTTTATGACCAAGCTCGTATACGAGGTTGCCACATGAAACAGAAGTTATAGTCCTTCATACTACAAACAGAACATACACAGATAATGAAATGTATAGAACAGTAGGATAAGATTTACAAATGCAATATAGTTCATATCTGCATGTATGTACATGTATGCAGAAGAATTCTGTAGTACATATTTCTGAGTTTGTGTGGAGGGAATGTTGACAGCAGCAACAAGATAGTGATGAAGGTATGATAGGCATTTTCACATTTAAAGTTCGACATCCAGGAAAAACTTTCTGTCGGCTTCGATTGCATTTGAGCATCAGGCAGCACTGATGTACATCACAGAGTTTGTCTTCCCTCCTCCTGCCGCAGTTCACCTGTCAAGTGCAACAACTTCATCCAGGATGTTGTGGCGGAGACAGGTTTCTTTTAAAGTAGTGGACACAACAGTCTCTTATTTCCCGTTGCTTGACCATCCTTGTTCCCAAAAGCCAGCAAAAGGAGACTAGCCAGGAGCAGCTTTATTACAAAGCTGAGTTAATGGCTCTTATCCGGGCTCTCTTACCTCTCCTCCTTGGGCAGTCTGGCTGCTCTGGCTGGGACGTCAAACATGCTGTGAGCAGTTATTGTCTCAAATAAAAAGTCTGATGCTCTTAATCCAATCCTGGGCTTTCATAAGCATACAATGCTTGCAACCCTAACAAATTTAAATCTGTAAAACTTGAGATAAAGCATTTCCCTCTTAAAGCATTTATTCTCAAATACAAGGCATGTCCTTGTGTATATGCATGTGGCTCGGAGTCACATTGTACAGAAAAGGATGTAAGCTCAGCAGTGCGTAGCACGAAGGAATGGTTCAGTGCTACTGGGGGAGTGGATCTGTACCTGTCTCTTTTATGCCTTCAATGCTTGGCTGCACTAAGCACCCATCTGTAGGAACACATTGGGCGAGGCAGAGATGGGCGGCAGCTGTAGAGGAGATAGGTAGCAGTTTGATGTATCAGAGAGAACGGAAGTGGCACAGCCAGGACGGCATGTTGTGTGCGTGGAAACAGAGAAATACTCAAACTTTACTTATCCTTACGCAGTGAAGCACACATAGCTGTGCAGTGGACACGGTTTTACAGTGAAGGTAAAAGCATTCTGCTCTGAATTCGTAGTTTTAAGTTCACACCAGCTGCTCAGTACAAACAGCCTTCTAATTTACTGTTGACTCCTTAAAACACTTCAAACAAATGGCTAAATGTTTTGGTAAAACTGGCATGTATTTAATTATAGACCTAAAGAGTTGTACTTTATAGAGTAACTAAACCCCTAAACCACTTTATTCAGCTAAAGACTGAGGCTAAGAAGTATTCAGTAGTGTTTTTGATTGATTCAAGTCAAAATCTTGATATTTTCGTGCAAATTAACTGACTTCCCCACATTCAGTCATGAATGTGTGTAGCCATCTAGCAGTTGAAACCCGGCTATTGAAATGCAGGTGAAACGTGACGTGTCCCGATCTCGCTTTCGTCACCAGCCAAGCCCTGCACCCCATCATCACCTAGGAAGCAGTACACACACACACACTCGCGCGCACCAAGAAACACACACACAAAGCCACAGATTAGTGAGATAAAAGCTAAATCCATCCGAGTTTCCCAACAGCCCCCCCCACTTCAGAAACTTAGATGTGTTGAAGAAATGAAGGGGTAACCGACTGGAGTTTATTTCACTTTCTCTTTGGTAGTAGCGCGTTGCTGTTGCAATATTATTGCAACAAATGAAAAGGAGTTTTTTTGGGAAATCCACACCCAACATGGATTAAAGCAGCACTGGTGAAGTTCACAGCCTGCACAGCTCCAGTGCATGTTTTGCACTGCTTTTTTTCTCGAAGCCTTTCCTCTCATCCCTCCTATAGAAAGTCACGCCCCTTCCGCTGGACCCCATGTGACCTTGGAACGGAAAAAAATATGAACATTAGCCAATGGGGAAAGAAAAATTTTTTTGGATCCTGTTTGACTTGTGCCCTGAATTACACGTATGATGTTCGTCAATTTAAGTAACAATTTTTCATGTGAGGAAAGTCTCTGTTTGTCTTCAAACAGTTGATGTATTAACTTGTGAAAACACATAATAATAAACACAACAACACCAGTCAGGTAACTCATCATAACATTTTTCCTCCTCTGACTCACGGAACCAATTAACTCCTCCTTCGAGTAGCTGCAGCTCTCAGTGTGACCCGATTTAATGGTTTTCACCTCTTTTAATACTTTCCCCCTCGTCCTGGAAAAACGCTGTGAAATCTGCCGAGCTGACGGCCATGTCTGGGTTGATGACATATATTGTCTGAGACAAGACAGTACGCTGAGTGATCTAACAAAAAATGTTGTTTTACTTATTGTTTGACGACAACATTTGACTTAATTTACATAAAAAATTATCTTTAAGTTGTCAGCCATCAAATGTGTAATTCAGGGAACAAGCCAAACCAGATCGAAAAATTATTTCTCCTTCCATATTTACTATTGTTCATATTTTTCCTGAATTAAGGTTCTGTGGCCTGGAAGAAGAGGGGTGTGACTCAGGCACTCTATTGAACCTCTGCCAAAAAATCTTTTATCTTGAGGATCCAAATGTCTTTTTGAATGATATTGTGTCAATTTTCTGTAAACGCAGAGGTTCATCCTCGTACTCATGGTGGTTTTCACAAGAAAAAATTTACCACCTGAGGAAACGGTGTCAGAACTAAAGGTAAAGCGCTCACTTTGATTATTCTGTTATTGTCTTACAGACTAAGAAAAGCCCCTCTATGACCATTTTAAAATTTTAAAAGATGAAAACAGTCAGGAATTCTAGTTAGCTCTGTGCACAAAACGATGGCCTTCCACTGTGGACGGATCAAGGCAAAGACCTTGCCCGCAGATGAAGTGAGATAAAGTGATGCCCAGCACGCTAACAGTGGACGTTCCACTGCTGTGTTGGATAGCAGATGTTAGATGATAGGATGATTATTAAACCCAGTTCTGGTTTCCTCGCCGCTTTCAGGTTCCACTGACTCGGCTCTATCTTTCATTCCGAAGCCCCCGTTAGGGTGTCTGCAGCCTTCAAAGTCACTGGTCTTTAGCTAGCCAATCCTCTTAGCGCCAGGAAGAGGATCTCCCTTTGGCACTGTGCTGACGTACGCAGCATGAGACCTGTCAGATGTGTGTGAGGTGGGATTGTGTGTGTCCCTAAGAAGGCTTTTTATTACATATAAAAGTATGCAGGTTTCAAAGGGAAGGTGATTCCGAAGTCAGACAGCCATTACCATTTTAATATAATTAATATTGTAGAATTTTTCATTCATAATGGATGAAGAATGACTCTGTGTGTGTGTGTGTGTGTGTGTGTTTGAGGGTCTACCAGCAGAGGCAGTCCTCACAAGCTGCAGTTTGCCTGAATCTCTCTTATCTATACAAACAGCCATATAGTGCTTGCTGATTACGCTCATGAATTTGGCAGGCCAGATGGGCAGGATGTCTCTTTCAACAGGCCCGATAATCTCATCGTCACATTTTCCCAGCGTTTTAGTGACGCTGTTAACTCCTGATAATGACCAAGAGACAGCGGGATTTTTATTTATGCCCCCAATGGTCAACACTCGACAATCAGTCTCTTGACATTTGACTGCCAAAACGTTTATTTTTCAAATGTGCAGGTTGCATATCCTCAAATATGAGGATCTGTTCATGGGTGTCTCTTTGTCTGAGTGTGTCTGATGGCTTAAAGTGCCAGTTTTCATGATATAATAACAGCAATTATCACTTTGGGGGGAAAGGAAGGGACTGTTTATTGGTCTCAGGATAGCTTGAACAAAGCTTGCTGTGTTTGTGTTGCTCCTATCTCTACGCCACACACAGACGTATTCGGGCAAAAAACGGGTGGGACAGGTTGGGAAATGAGGGGATTTTATATTTGCATTGGATGGAAAGATATTTTGTTGTCTGTCCTTCAGTACCATCCTTGTCGCTTTTTTGTTTTTTTGCTCATTCATCTCAATGTATTGGTTTTTTAGGAGTCAGTAAGTATAAACAGAAAAATGATGAAGATAAAGATTCTTAAAGGTAGACAGAGAGTGAGAGAAAGTGGAAAGTTGCGAAGAACAAAGTAGAGAACGCAATCCTTCGGCTGTGAGAAATAGAGGCAATAGAGGTCGATGATGGAGAGGAAGTCATCGACGCTGTAATATTCTCCGGTATAATGTTTAAATGAAAGAACTGTGGTCTCATTCAGGCTAGATAGATTTAGAAAGAGACTCTGGGGAAATGCAGAGGAGCCGGGGAAAGAGTGAAAGTTCTGATGGACTCTGATTCACTCAGAAAATACAAATCCTTTCAATGAGATCCATTTTGCCATCAGTCATTGTTATTTCAGAGACAGTTAGGCCAATCAGATGTGGGTTGTGTGTACAGGAGAGAGAGTTTCTGTGAATTAGTGTGCTTATAAGGACACAGGTAAAGGTTATGTAGCACGCAAAAGAAAAGAGCACTTTAGCCTAATGCACCATGCTGCCTGGCGCGACAAACGCATTTCACACGTCTCTGCAACTCACATTAGACCTGCATATTTTATAAGTGTAATGTTTTTTTTATCACATGTCTATCTCCAGCTCTCACTTCATATTGACTTGGTCCAATCCTTCTGAGCCGCCATATGGCCTCTGTTTCTTCATGTGTTCTTTTTTTATCCATCTCTGCTTTCGCTTCTATTTTTCAACCTCTTTCATCCCCATTACTTCCCTTATGCTTCGTGTTGCGCTGCAAAATCAGCTCACGCAATCCGTCTTCTTTCATTTCTCAAATATAATGCACACGTTATCGAAATATAAGGCTGCACCATGCAGGATTTGTTTTGTCAAATTACACCTGTACGATCAACATAATTCACTAAGCCGGAGTGGGAATGAGAAATTGAGACTGCTTTGATTCAGATTTCAAATGGATTTATTTGGTCTGGTGCGGATACACTAAACCAGGGCAGTGCTACAAAATTACAGTATGTGAGAAAAGTTAAAGGAGGTATTGGTAACATTTACATGTAGATGGACAAATAATTTTTAAAAATGACACATCCACAGTTTTTAGAAATGTGCAGACTAAGTATTGCATTTTCCTCAAAAAATTACTGGAATTGTGAATTAATTTTCTCAAATGTCTTGTCAGGTCCAAACTGATAATTTTGTTGACCTATTTAAGATGTCAAAAGACTTGTGAGTCAATAGTATAATAATATTTGTATCATGTGGTAATTCTGTGTCGTCGGTTAACAGGATTCTCCCTGGTGATAGTTTGTTGTCTGTAGGACCTCGAAACAAGTCCTCCAAGTTTCTTTATAGATAGATTATTGTCTGTCATTGGCTATGTTTACATGTGCAAAATTTCTTCAATCCAATCATAATCTTAAGTGACTAGAGATTCCTCCTCCGCCGTTTACGTGGACACTGATTGAAGTGATCTGACCTCGATGTGCGCTTCCATGCATCAAGTGCTTAATCAGAATAAACCCTTCTGACAAGGGTTGTCATTTTTTCTGGAAACACCAGAAGAAGAAAAAGATTTACTTCCTCTTGTGTTGTAAACAAACGGCGCTGTTGCTGCCTCATCGCAGCATGCCTTCAGATATTTGTGTACAGGCTCAGCAGGGCATTCTGCCCCTGGAAAAGCAACGATAAATGTATTTTTCCAAGACAGAGAAGTTCATGGCATATTCCTAGTCTCAGTATAATCTCCTGTGAACTGCATCACTTGTCATGGCTTGGACATAAGCATTATGTAACATTAGGACACTCCAGGCTGAGTAGAGGAAACCAAGACCAACTGCTGTGTCTCCTCTCGTAGCCTCGCATTTGCCTCTGTTTGGGCCAAAAATTCGCCCTTGAACACACCACAATGACTACACCCAACGGTCTGCTAGCATGTACGTTCTGTGCCTGCGCGCCTGCGTGCCTGCATGAGAGATCATTACTCTCCATACCAGCAGGTGGCAGTAATCTCTGACATTGTGATCAATAAGGGAGGAAATGGAAAAGCTAGGAGATCCCCAGACAAAACATATCGGCTCTTGTTTAGCTACCTACCTTGTCTTCATTCTCCACGCAAGTAGGTAACGTTAACATTAACGTGAATAATTCTTGAGAATGCCTGAGCTGCTTCCTCCACCCTTTGTACTGATTCGCCAGCTGAACAGCCAATCAGAGCACTCTCTCTCACTACTGATGCCTTCTAATGGCCAACGTTGATTCAACATTCTCTGTCCGCTCTGACGAGGTCTGACAAGGCCAACTAGTACCGATGGAGCGGGACACAGTGGGCCAGCTAGGACCAAATGGGACCACCAACTGGAGCTGACCTGTGTCTGGCGGGACTGTCAGCCTGGTGTGTCCTTACCCTTAGATGGAGGACAGCCGTAGCTTCGTGCTTCTCGCCACCGAGAAAGGACGCTGTTGCATGGCGTGAGCTCCAAGACGCATTGATAAGTGGGACAATGCAAATGTCTATGCCATCATGGCAAGCAGTACAGATCATAGGAAAGCAGACGGAAAAACGTGAGCTTTCCCGTCTCGGAAACGTCAGCAAGGATAATTTTACCCCAACCAGGGAGAAATGATCCAAACAAGTGTGTACGTGAACACCAGTTGCAAAAATGATCGGCATAAACCGCCCCTCTCGTCGGGAATAAAAAATCTTTCCGAATGGGTCATATCGGAATCAGAATTTTCCAAATGATGCGTTTACATGAAGCATTATTATTCCCATTAGGCTTTTATTCCGTTTATTTGTGTCCATGTTAACATAGCTATTGTCTTACACAGTGACATATATAAGTGTTTTCCGATTCAGCGCCAATTTTTGTCGATAATTTTTGTCAATACTTTTTAAAAAAAAAGGTTTTAATACAAGTCTCTATTCAACCATTCCTACGCACAGCTATACACTAATGGAAACACAAACCACCACATTCACACACTAACAGAAGAGTCACCTTGAGCAATTCAGGGTTCAGTATCTCCATAAGAACAATTCAACATGCAAACTTGAGGAGCCTGTGATTGAATCACTGTCTTCCCAATACATGGACGACATACTTTATCACCTCCACTATGGCTATTATAAAAATGACTTGTGGTAGTTTTCTGATTTCCCTTCTTCTTTATATTAGAAAGGTAAGAACCAGGTTTGGTTCACACAACTCTGACTCCTCTGATAGGGACAAGAAAAGATGGTGGTCATGGTTAAATGAAACCTACATTTCAAAGACAAAGTATGTTCTTCGGTAACAAAGCTGGAGAGTTTGAACTCACATCCACCCACCACAACCTCCTCTCTTTATGTTACCGCTGCTCTTTAACAATGTCACAGTACTTTCATCTTTACTTTTCACAGAAAACATAATCAAAAGTGGTTTAGGTTTGTGACCAAATAACCATTTCTGACTTTTTTTTTTTCTGTTTAGCACAATTATGCTGTCTGTGTCTGTTGTTCCTGTGACTCAGATCTGAAGCAGTCAAAAACCACCTGCTTTCATGCTGCCATTTGAAACTATCACCATGTGAAGAAGCCAGTTGGTGTCTGTCTCAGAAATAATGGTGAGGGTAATTCTTTGTCTGAGCCTCCTCTATGTTTTTCTTGAAGTTATTATCATGGGAATATGCTCGCGCCATGTTGCAAATTCTGTTTTTAGCACCAGTTTCACTTTGACAGGACCTTGTTAAAAGCAACTCCTCATTAGATTAAAGTGACATGTGATCCTCATGGATGGATAGCTACTGTATATGTAGTTCTCTTTGCTCACTCAAGCTCACTGATGTATTCTGACATATCCAATTTAGATGATTTGCCCATGTGTATACAAGATGCTGCAGTAAAGACAGTGATAGTGAACCATTTCTTCCAACATGGATACTCCATCATGGAATTATTTTGCTACATTTTTCAGCAGATACCATTAGAGTAGTAAATAATATCAGTAAAAACAGATAATTCTACAGTATCAGTGTATAATAGATGTTGAATGTAGAGTTGCAAATAAAAGTGCTGTGATTTTATATATTTACTATAGCATAAAAAACTCATTTATTATTTATTATTTCAGAACGTGTTTTAATCTTTATGTAACTAAAAGATACTTTCATACACACCGACATTCATATCAATCTAACATTCACACCACAGTAAACAGCCTCCCCACTGTCTCATCCACAGAGTGCATGTGATGAAGCTGGGGCCGCTGCATTGCTCAGGGGCCATTAATTTCCAGGCTGTGCTTAACGCACTTGGTGCTCTGTAGGGAGGATGGCATGTATATGTATGAGTTTTCAGGGGCCAGGAAAGAAGCAAACAAGCGAGGGAGGGAGATATGTGGAGAGAGGAATGAAGACAGGCAGCTGGAAAGAAGGAAAGGGAAGGGAGGAGTTGATTACAGACGGAATGAAGGAAGTCGAGGCATTGCAAAAGGTCTAGTGGGATGAGAAAGAGCAGGAAGAGAGGAAGATGGAAAAATAATAACATTGCTTCGTTCTAGACACATGGCTTGGAAAAATGCAATGAAACTGCAACCTGAGGCAAAGATGCCTCAAAAAACACAGCATGCACTATGAAACCACATGAAATATAATTTCTAAGTATTAATGTCTCTTAAACTTTCCACACTTGGAAAATGGCTAAGGTTGAGTTAGGCAACTGCACAGCATTAAAGTGCAAAATTTAAAATTTCATCGTAGTGGTGAAGTCTTTTGGCACCAGCTTCAGTCATTATTAACAATTAGAGTTTTTCCACCGAGTGGGGATAAGACAACAAGCTGTTTAACTGGAACTCTGAAGCAGTCAGAGTTTAAATGGCTGCTAAAAATTTAAAAGCAAAACTAAAACACAAGTAAGAATTTGATGAAAGATGCGAGGCAAGTTTTAATTCCGGCTCCTCTGGTCTGCATGTCAGCGTGTCCTTGGACAAGATACTGAACCCCAAATTGCTCCAAATGGCCGTGTTGTCAGAGTGTGACTGTATGTGTGTGTGTTTCTAAGCAGTTCGGCTTTTGGTGTGTAAGCTTGGCATTAATGCATGAACGTGTGTGTGTGTGTGTGTGTGTGTGTGTGTGCATGTGTGAGTAAATG
>JAPXVT010000017.1:3729777-3742974 GCA_029823135.1 Acanthurus reversus | reverse complement strand
CAGTTTATTAAGTGGCACATGAAAATTTTGGGCACGGAAAAAATGCAAAAAAAAAAAATTGGCTTCGGAAGTTTTATCTACCTGTAACTGATTGAATAAACTTCAAATACATGTAAAACACTGATTGCTCTAATTACATCTATTTTTAACTAAAATTGTTGCCTGCAAGTATATCATGTGACACTTAATAAACTGTAGTCAAAGCAGATTTTACTGAAGGGGGAGTGAGTCAGCACTGCTGCAGACCTGATGAAATATTGATTTTCAAATTCATTTCATTAGTCAACAGTCTACTTAGAGCAGCTCGTTTGGATCAGTCAGTATAATCAGTGGTGGCAGTTTCAGTCTGACTTAATTTCCAGACTGACCTGATTCTGAATCGTATGATTAACACATGTGAAGTTAAAGGTGTATTTATACTGTACACACGTTTCCCAAGGCTGCTACTTACTTTGCTGTGTGTTCTTTTCAATTGTCGAGATACACACCGTCCTTTTTGTTGTGATCGTCGTGAATGATGATATAGAAATGTTCAAATGCCAACTTCAATAAGACATTGCAACTTAAAAACACAAGAGGACACTATTGGCAACAAATTTAGCTATTTATCGTTCCAAAAACGAGTTATGTTTTTATTTCTGTACCCATGAGCACCACTTTTGCAAATCATTATGCAAAGCAGTAGATCTCCTCTGGAAACAGGACATAAACAGTGCACAATAAAAAACAATAACACTCGACTTCCTTGTTTCTGAGACGCAACGGCCCGACTCACATCCAGGCTGTATTTTGCAAATATTGGATTTACCAGAACGCACGACAGACTAATAACCTGCATTATAATGGAGTATGCCCATGATATTGCTGCTCATTCGTTTGTGATATAGTCAAGTTTGGACCCACTGCGCGGCAGCCCGTCTCTCACACAAGTCATTATGCTAAGCCGATGCAGCCAATTTGGTCTCAGTTATTCTCATGCCTGCACATATCAAGACGCACACACACAATCACAGACACAGGCGTGACGAGGTAAGAGAGGCAGTAATAAATGTAGGCCACCATATCGTGCAAAGTCAAATCTGCTATTAATTTAGCGAACCAGGATGTAAGTAGAATGTCTTTCTCATCCTTCCAACTACATTTGCTGCTTTTACTTTCAGGGAAAATGAACAAATGCACTGTTGGATGCACTGTCTGTTGGCAGCCCTGATCAATAGGAGGCACGACATGTATCCTCGTCTATCTGTACATGCCGCGGTGTTACTTGATAATGGTTATAATGAGGGATCCTCATTTAACCAGGCAGAGGTGGTCTGTGTTTTGATTGGCCCAAAACGTGAATTTGAAACTATTTTTCCCCTGCCAGGGTGATATATGCATCATTTGCTGTGAGAAACATTACCTCCGCTTTATCTAAGATATGTTTTGGTAGCGAATTCCAGGTACATGAATGTGTGCCTGTGTGTGTTTGTACGTTTGTCCTTGACAAAGTCCTATTTCAGTCGTGCACCCAAGGCCTCCGTCAGCCAGCCAAGGTTCGCCTCAGTTCAGCAGATCTCAGTTGTCAAATATTTTTCTGTTGTGCTTCAGCCACCAACAGTTAAATTGAGGGGAAAAAGTGAACCTGATATACAAAAAGCAGAGAAAAAAAAAAATCAAAATATTTCTCTCACTGCATTTGGCACCAATGTGGCTGTCATTGCTTTTCGTCTTTTTCCTTTTGTTATTTTTTGTTTTCTGTCTCCCTCATCAATGTTTTGATCGTTTCAGACCCGGGGATGAAATAAAGCTGTTTCTCTTGCCAAAAGAAATACATTTCTCACAACACGTCTTGTCATGACAAACCAGTGCCATTCCCATCTTGGAACAAATGGTCCTCTGGGTGCTCCAGGTGCTGCTCTGTGGGTATCCCTATGAAAATGCCAAGTGCCTCATTGACCTCTTTCTGTTCATTATGTCCCACTTTAAGTGTCAGTTTCTGCTTTGCACAAAATGACCATAATGTATCTGCAGGGGGCCGATAGGGCTCTCGATCAATACCAATTACTTAAGTATTTTTCAGCCCTGTAACAAGATTTTTTTCCAAGCTAATCTTCTAATTTTTACAATGAGGAGTTTGGCGTTTCAAGACCTAAATCCTCAAGCAGCCCTTAGGGGAGATAAGTATTGAGTTCTTGCCCAAGGACACTCAAGCAGGCTGGAGGCTTGTTCACTAAATGGTTTTAAAATTCAGGAGTTCTTGCTATAGAACAGTGTATCCAACCGTAATAACAGCATTAGAAATTCATAATTAATGATGCATATGCATACAAGATTAAAATACCGTCCTTTAATTCAAGAGTGAAGCTAGGCTGTCAGCGTAAATGTAGTAAAATGTAGCTGCACCCTTGTAGGCAGCGTTTTTGCTACCTACCAGGTCACACTGTCTTACTGGATATTGTCGAAGCCTCTTTATAAAGCTGTAATGTCACGTTAAATGTCAGGGCGAAAAAAGATTTTTTCTGCCCTCTAGAATCCTCTGTAAATGTACTCACACAGCTAGTCCGTCTCTGAGTGTTTCCTCTAGTCCGCTGCCTTGCCTGAGGGTCCTCAGCCCTCGTGGTCCTTACGCGATCAATAAAAAGAGAGCCACTTTCGATTATCTCCTCACCTCCCCCCGATCCCGCTTCACATCAAAGACAGTCGTGACGCAAATGTAACCACATATAATACAGTGTCCCCTCACTATCCTACCTTCTTTCACACAGCGTCCCTCTGCCTCGCTCTGTCTACTCTCCCTCTTCGTCACACACTTGCCCTTTAATGTTAAACTTTGCTCTCAAAGCTCCACGGGCCGCCTGAGCGCAAAGACAAATGTTTCCCATCCAAATGAGAATTGATTTTTCTCTGCAATCAGAGGTTCGTACATTTTCATTTCGATAAAAAGCGGTGAGGGGCGTCGTTCATTAATTACTGTCCCCATGGGGGGCTGAAGGGCAGGCAGGGTTGGGAGAGGTGGGTGCTGGCCAGTGTAGACCAGAACATCATGTCGTTGTTGGAGGGGTTATGTTTCAGCAGGAAGTTGGGTCCCTTGTGGATGAGATCTTGCCACTCATTACTACTAGTGCGCCCTGGAGTCCACTTGATCAGGGCAAGGTAGTGAAATGATAGCTGGATTCAGGTTTTCAACACTCTACAAAGGCCAATTCCATTATAACTAGAAACCTGAACCCATCTTCCATACAAGGATGTGATCTCGTGGTGCTGCTGACATGTAGAGCACAAAAATGAGAGTGGAATGAACTGAGACCGTCATCATTAAGTGATCACTGAGTGTCAAGAAAGGCTTAGAGAACTGGGAAAGGAGAGAGAGACAATATTACGTGAGGAAAAAGTCAAATGAGTGACAGTGTGTGTCACACAGACAGATTGAGTGACGAGGAGGAGGCTGAGGAAAGTGGATGTCGAGGGCAGGAGCCGGAGCCAAACTTAATGGCCTCTGCAGCGACGAGCAGCGGCGTAAATCGGCCTATAAATCCATGTGCTGATGCACCAGGCCAAGGCTTGGCACCGTCCCCGGCCAGCAGTTAGCGGTTGCTTTCCACCTGACTTCCCTCATTCTTCTGGCTCTTATTTCTTTCATTCTACCTCTTGTCTTATTGTTCCTGTCATGGCACAAACATCTGCGATTCTATTTTAGTGAGGCTAAATAAAGATGGTAGCAGAAAAAGACGATTTCACTTCAATCCAACTCCAAGGTTCTATACACAAATATCCTATTATCATAAAAACTTGAATAAAGACCTACAAATGATAAGAAAGAATGACCTTGGGCATAAGAATTTTCAGCTTTTAGCCACATTACCCGTGATTACACCCAGCTATGAGCTTTGTCACATCAGCTCTTGTCTCTCTCTCCCACATTTCCTGTCTCTCTCCACTTAGAGATAAGCGCAAAACCATCGTTCAAAGTTTATGTATGCAATGTCATTACATGTTTATAATAAATTCAACACACTTGACAGCTTTATTGCAACACAATGCAGCTGATTTAATTTAAGGTGCCATATATATGCTAGTGGCAGACGTGCACCTGGACATCAGTTTACTCTGGAGAGAATGCAATCATAGCTTCTTTGAAGCATCATTGCTTTAGGAGGATACAAAAAAAAAAGAGACTTGATTTGTTAAGACTGGATCCAACCCTGGTGGTGTTTGGCCCTACAGCCTGGTGTTGTGTGCTCATTTGAGTTTTTTACTCATCCTCAATTCTCCCCGGTTTGGTATTGTCAGCTGCGCTGTACACTGATCTGTCTTATTTCCTTCTACACTGTTGGTGTGTAGAGAATTTTATGAACTGATGGTGAAATGGGCCATCTTTTCTGTTAGCTGTTGTAGTAAAGATATTTTTGTGGACATAAATGTAGAAGTCATCTTTACCGTCTGAGTACTAACAGTTTATTGTGTCAGATTTTATTATTGTCCATCTTAAAACAACGGTATGTTACTTTGACCAAGACCTGTAGCTTCAAAAAACGAAACTTTAATACGTCGCACAAAACAACAGTTTTAGTCAAATGGGGTCATATTTCATGGAGAAAATGTCCTCTGGTTTTCCCTCTGATGTCCTATGACTGCTCTGCTTCAGCTCTGTGATTCACAGAGGTTCTTGAAAGCAACATGTAGGCTGCCTGCAGACTGAAGCTGCAGCTGCAGAAGTAGGTAGTTACTGGGGACAGTTCCACTAAATAAAAGGCTGCAGACAGACAGACTAAGCAGGAATAATTCTTTCTTGCTGACATTTTTCTTACAAGACATGCAAAAACTAGGGAGAACACTTGACATGCATGTACCATCTTGGAAGTACACGCATATGATGTGTGCAAGTGGAGCTGCTGACAACAGTTATGACACTGTCTTCTATTTTTGAGACGATGTAGCTGTTTGACATGTATGTAGGGCATCGTTCTCACACCTCATTGCATATGCATCTTACCCAAGGCAATGTGTTCCACAAGGCACGATGATGAAGCCAAAGGCGTTTACATTAAGACACATGACACACGTGATCATCACCTGTCCGCTTTTCTGGGAAATATCAAAGCGCTGGAGCATTTACTCTGTTCTGCAGGCCGCTGGTTCTCTGGCTGCAATTTCCTTGTCCAAAAAAAAAGAAAAGATTATTTGAAGGCTTAAAGATTATTTGAAGGTTGTGACTACAGAGACAGGACTGTGCTGCCATGTGTGTGTGCTGTAGCAGTGAGGAAAAATGACGACTCCCTCTTAGCCTTTATATCCCTTGACTTTTTCTGCGTAGTGGCTCGATTTTTCCTTCTCCTCTTTTAATTTGATCATGAAAAGATCCAGTGACATAAAGGTACAGGAATCACCTTTCCCTGCTGTATTAATCGACTTAATCCCTCCTTTCTCACAAGAAAATGAACTCCTTAAGGGCCTTTGTAATGCTAAGCTTTACCCAGATCTATAACATTTAGAAAAGCGGGGAGGATTCACCCCTGTGGCTAAATGTGGTGTATATCTGTTGGTAGGCTGGACTATTTAGACTAATTGAAGCTCAGCATGGTGTTTGATAAACAAGCTGTTCCCCCGACTGCATGCGACTAATAGAATCTCCACAGTTGAATTAATAATGGCACAATAATTTAGTCCATGTTTATCTGTGACACCGGGGAATGAACAAGTGGGGAGGACACTAGGCTGCACAAAGGGAATATAGTCTACAGTTTGGTTTTACTCTTTAACGACTCGTAGTACTTTAGCCCTAATCTTAACCTCTGAATCCCAAGCAGTTTTGGGACATTTTTTGTTTCTGTCACAGTTTTACTATGGGCTCATTTTATACTGCAGTATAAAGTCCTGCAACTCTATGAATTTAGGACAATCATGGCAAGAGAAAGAAGTAACAATGTAGTGACGCTCTAAATCATTAAAAAAGAGAAATCAAACACAGAATTTCCCTGATTTTTTAATTTACAAAAATTGAAAAAAAAGAAGAATCAGTATTTAAGACATAGTTTTAGGAGACTTCAAGTCTGAGGAGCAAAAGAAAAAAAAATATTTTTTTTATTATTATCATTATTTTGGTGGCTGTACATACTTTACACTAAATTCTGCCTGTGACCCTGTAGAGGGCTGTATTTAGGCCCTCCTGCCAGGCAGCGCTCGAGGTTCACTGCGCTCATGAATTAGAGAGAGGCTAGGGAAGTGCCTATCTGAATCAATCATGGCTTCCGAGTGCACAGTAGAACACTGATGTTTTTGTTTTTTACAGAATGTAGCTGGAGCAAACAGTTTGTGTTTGGTAAATAAAAAAAAACAACGAGAATTTGATGAAATGTCACAGTTTTAAGTTTGATTTATGCTTAGACCTGGTTACGTGTCTGACGTCACACGTGAGATGTTCGGTGACCGTGGGAAGCCTGAATACCTGACGATTTAAACAGTTTTTAAAGTTTCTGGCTTATTTATGGCAATCATTAAAAAAAAGTGTTTTTTCAGGCCTTCAGAGGTATTCAGAGATAATATGATTGAGCTTTTCTTTTCAGATATGTTGTAGATGTTCACTAACTGCAATATCAGTATATATTCAAGTAAAAAATTAAAAGTTTTGTTGTTTGTTCCATGCACAAAACCTGGTGAAAACCCTCGCTGCCATAGAGTTGTTTGCTCCTGAAGTGGATTTTCCCTTCAAGGACTGCTGTTTTCAACCATAGCGTAGCTTTGAGTGGCGACTGTCGAGTGGCTAGTTGGTTACACGCTGCCAAGTGCCACCTCACAGATTATGTGTCTGCAGTAGAGTTGCCCTTTAGAAAAGTGGAGGATAAGAGTCAAACACGATAGAAAAAAAACCTGTGGCAAATGGATACATCTCCTCTCAGGCCGGTGGTGAGCGGGTGGGGATAGCTCGGCTCTGTTTGTTGGTATGTTTTTAAATGCGCTGTCAGTGTAAGACCGAAGGCTGTCATTCACATTTGATTGAAGCTGACATTTTGGTGGCGTTCACCTCCCCGCCTTCCCTTGATACATGGAATCAGCCGTGGTTTGGAGGATTTCCATTAGTGGGCGGTTAGGTGTATTAAAACGATTCCCAGGTTGATTACAGTGTTGATAGTCTGTCATTCTCTCACACTCAAATGCCAGGCTTCACAGAGATTTCCCTCTTTTTCTCCGTTTATCTGCCGTCACTCCCTCACTGATTGTTCATGCTGAAAGCCTTCCCTGTCTACATGGCAGGAATTCATCTGTCCATAATCACCTGGATCCTCAAGTTTGTCACTGCATGTTTATAGCTCATGAATGTGTGTCAAATCGTGTTCAAGTGGGTGTTTCACTTCCCTCTCCTTCTGATTGGTCACACACCTTCATGAGATCATATAAATTACGGTGCTTTCTGCCGTGCGGACAGTGAAGTGGCGCATCATTTAAGGTGAACTACAGGTCGTCATAACTTCAGCATAGGGTGCTTATTATTTTCAAGAGCTCTCTGGTTACAATACTTTTTAATATTGCTAGGTTCCACAAAGGAGACAGCAGTTCTGAGTACTCATGTCTGATTCGTAAAATTAGCTGATTTTTTTTTTCCACTGTTTTATTAAAATAAGGAAACACTGTCAATTAAGTTCAGATAAATCAGTGTTTCAAATCATGCAACAAAACTGCATTCTATTCATTTCTGAAGGCAGCAGTTATGTTTAACAGTGGCTCGCCAGCATTATAATAAATAGAGACATACTGTATTCACAGTTGGTTGCGTGTGTGACAGCTTACCGAAAATATTGATTCTCCTGTGGTTTGTGCACATTTGTAGCGAGTGTGTTTGTTTTTATATATCTTGATTTGTCTTACACTTTAGATACTGAGCCATACACACAGTACTGGCTGCTAGGCATTATTCTCACTCAAGTAAGTATGTCTTTAAAGCATCCATCTATATTGCGTTATGAACATACTTATAATGCATTATGCTGTATAATCAGAGTTATAAACAAGATTAGGGTTAACCCTAACCCTAACATAAAACCATGGCCATTACTGCATATAATGCATTGTAAGTGTGTTATAATGTGTTTTATATGTTCATAATACGATATAATGCATTATAGAGAAAGGCTTCATAGAAAGTCTTACCAATGTTACACAAAATATGATTATAATAGTTCCTTTGTAGTTGTTATGTAGGTCCAGAAGTGTTTCAACAGTGTTCTCTCCGCTCCATTATGTTTTGACCTCAGTGAGAATATGACACCTGTAGCTCACTGTTGTATTTGTAGCACTGAACGCCAGCAAGATCAGAGTTTATCTCCTGCTGTGTGGTAAAGGATATTGCTTTTGCTGGATGGCGTAATAGCAGCAGACATTTTAATGAAAATCTCTGTTTTCTTGAGATTCTAATATTGATAGCAGCCCCGTTACATGTTTGATCTTTTTGTGAGCACTGGCATGATCTGTGTTTTTTACAATTACATTTTTTTTCAAAGGACATGTTCAAACATTTGACTATCTTAGATGTAGGTTGGATTGGATCACTTCAGTCTTTAGAAAAGAAAGCCCAGCATACTGCTTTTTCTAAGCTGCATAATTTATTGATCTGCAGGTTATCTGTGGGTTATCCTGTGTTAGCAAGACATCACGTTTACTAATTTATGTTTACTGTTTAATTTATGTTTGTTCCTATGTTGTTTTTTCTTACAATGCTGTTTTGTTCTTTTTAATTTACAGTGTCTTTGAGTACCTTAAAAGCACTTTACAAAATATGTATTATTATTTAAATTTTTATTTGGAGTATAACTGAACACGAGAGCTCCAAAAGGGGAAAAGATGGCGTTACATCTTATCATTCAGGTTTCAGGGATTAAAAAGGTGACTCTGCCCGAGAGAGGTGGTAACACTGTTGAATATTCTAAATAGAGAAGGACTCTCAATATTTACTTTAAAAACTTAATTCCCTAAAGAGTTGAGTAGTGAGAGCCTATGCTTTGTTATGCTTTATGAATTTGGAGATTTAATAGATTTGTTCATTTTATGCTCAAGATGCAATTGTTTCATATGAATATAAATAAATTTATGAAGCTGCAAGGCCAAAATCTAAAATTTTTAGACGTGCAATTTCTGTAAAATATTCATGTAAGTAGAGTTAATCCTGTGTGGTGTTATATTACTTATTTGTGAATTTTTTTCTTTGTCTTGTGCTTATTCGTAAGATTTTCCGACAGCAGAATAATTGTCCAACACCTGTGCACACGGATGGGGCGGAGCACTATCTATTTAATGTCATATTGTACAATTGTTTGCCACAATAGAGATCAGTAAAATGTGCTGTTAGAAAAGGGTAGTGTGCAGGATTTACTTTCTTGAAACAACAATAAAAATAAAATCCTCATGGATCATTTTTTCTTCAGTGACCCATTGGCATGCTGGGTATGAAAAAGGAGCAAAGACTAAATGCAAAGCAGTGACCCAATCTGTTTGAGGATGGAAAGCAATTCAATCTTAAGTAATTCCGGGTTGAGTGACAGGCCTGGCGAGAGGCCTTGATTTCCCCACAGCGTCGTCGCTCCATCTTAAAGCTAACCTCATACATAAAAAGACCACCAATTAGGAGTTAGTCAGGGCAGCCCACCATCCTGGATTATGATCCCATAATTGAGTGTGCTGGAGGTCAGTGCGCTTACTCTCTGTGGGGGGGGGACTTTATTTGGGAACGTCTCTCCAACAGAAGGTGATGGCTTGTTAATAGCTGCCAGCTTCAGGCAAAATTGCCTGTCAATGAAGGTAATTGGGCACATAAGCCATTGTGTGCACTGTCATTCTGTCCACATTCAGACGCTCTGTTAAACCATTTTTAAAAAGGCAGTCAGTTATATGACAATGTTAAAGCACACCTGACATTTTGGGTAACCCCTGGTCAAACAAGACTTCAAGCTGTTATTTTAGCAAGTTTTCTTATTTACTTTGCATATGTCCCTTGTATAATTGGTATTTAACTATTTAGCATATGCAGGTTAATTCTCTTGTCAGTGCTTTGACCACAGAACTTGCTTTGAACTGGAGCTGTGCCCTGGGCACCGTGCAGTGGCCGCTCTCTGCTGCTCAGGAATTGGTTTGATGCAGAGAAGCAGTTTCACTACATTGCACTCAGCGTGTTTGTACATGGCACTAAAAATAGTTGTTCTCCTTCTTCTTAATTGTCACATGCACTAAGTTCATTTGGTGTAATTGGGCAGTCAGTGTAAGCGGATGCCTTCTTTTGGGATTTAGCTGAATCTGCCCATCTTTGTCACCGCACTGCACACCAGTGTTCATCACTGGCAGTTTCTTTATCACATCTGTGTAGCCCAGCTGCCTGTTTCGGGTGGGTACCCACATTTCCCTACTGTCACCAGCTATAGTATCTCCTTCTTGAATATCTCACGCTGGGTGATCACAGGTGTCCGGCACTGCTTTATTTCCCATCCTTCCTGACGCTTTAATCTACACCCATGTGTTCCTCTACATTCAGTCTCTGCCTGTGAACTTGCAAGTTCTAACCGACCGGTGACGCCAATCAGGCTAGGTCTGGCAATCACAGAGTGACGCTATTGAAGGGAAGCTGAGAATAGCACGCAACAATCGATAGGCAAGCAGTGAAATTCAAGAAGAGGGAGGAAATGCATAGCAAATGCAATTGGTGCTTTGGGGTACCAGGAGCCACTGAGGCAGGTAGGTTTTAAATCTCATATATATTAATACATGGGTGTATTTTTTTATAATAAAGATCAATGATTAATAAAAACAGCATAAATGAGTGGGTTTGTGTGGTTTGCTGCAGGTAAGAACAAGCATTGACTTACATATTAACAAGAAGTGAACATTTATTCATAAGAGAATCTCTAAATGAGAAAGGAGAGATTCAACCAGTTTAAACCTGAAGGGAGAGAGTAAAGAGAGGGACTCTACCCTTCAGCCACACTTCACCTTCATAGCTCCCATAATCCAGGAAACACTCCGGTATGAAAAAGGGAAATTGATATGCAAATCGGGAAAACTGTAAGACCGCAGACGAAACTCTGTTTCTGGGACCTCTCTGCTGAGTGTGTACATAAATTACAGAGGGAACTCAGCCACACAGCTTGAAGACACGTAAGTGTATCATTGAGCCGAGCTGTTGAGAATTACCACCCTCTCTGTCCTCAGCTCTTGACCCCATGTTCCTCTATATCTAACCTCATATTTCTCTCTCTGCCTGCCTTTTTCTTTCATCTCGCATCTTCTTTTATTTACCATGTATCATTTTTGCGTAGGCCTGACCCGGGACCGTGTCAGCTGCTGATTGAAGCCATCAATTATTTAACTAAACGCAACAGAGTTCGGGCCAAAGTCTCCCCTTCAACTCCTGCCACTGACTCAACTCTGAAGCTGCCTTGTGAATTATTCACCAGTGCCCTCTCTTCCCCTTGGCTACAGACCTACAGAGCTACTTCACTTTTGGACTTCATTGGTTTTCAGCCTAAGGTGGCAAATAAAGCCTTAGCTAATGCACACACCACTGCAGGTTCTTTTTGATTAACTTCTGTTGGGGATTTATGTTGCTTTCATTAGCACAGCCTAACAGAGAGGTAGCATAATCCTATGGCTTTAAAATTATTCACATTGGTGTGCAGGGGTCAGGGCCTCAAGTGTGGTTACCAGGAAGGGACATGTGTTAGCTAGTGCTGCAATATCCTAAGATTGACAGCACAAAGAAAAAAAAGAAGCCAGATCATAGGACTGATAAATTATCTGAGAAAAGCTTGATGTAGGAGGCAATGGAAAAAAAAAAAGCATATTTCAAAAGAAGCTTTTTATAAAGCAGTGTCTAGAGATTTGAGACGAAAGCAAAGTTGTACATAACCTCTGTGGGGGAAGGCTATCATGAGAGGCTTTGTCTATAATGTCTATATATTCTCTGAAGCCAATCACTTTTTGCATGGGAACAACACCAGCTGTGTTTTTAAGCACTGGTGCGTAGGTGACAGCACGGTCAAAGAGTGAAGAGGGCTTGGGAAGGGGTGTGTTGCTGGTGGGAGATGTCTGGATTTACCCTTTAAGTCAATATCAAGCACAACAGTGTGCACAGTGCGGCCTCTTTGTGTAGTAAACGTGAAGGCAGGCCTCTCGCTTTCCCCAGGACTCGACTGCTGTGAGGCTCCCTGAGGCTGTGGCGCTGGAACAACACACATGTGCACACACTCACACAGCCAGACTCCATGACTACACCCACCCATCGAGTAGTGTGCTCAGATTTTCTTCCTCTGGAGCGTATGCAACCTGCCCACTCATTCCCAATATAGCTTAATAGCCTTATTATTCCGAAACAAGATTCATTCATTTTGGGTTTCCAGCTGAACATATTTTTTTAGACTGATACAGCTATAATAAAGCTCAGACCTTAGAGTAATAAAGATGTAAGGTACAACAAGCACTTGCTATGCAGAGCAAAAAAAATAATAATAATCCTACGTTGCCTCAGGGGAAGTTGTATAATGAGTTTTCTGTTGTCTTAAGCAAAGTTACAGGCTTTTGCTAATCTTTGCGTCTTCAGACAAGCTGTTTAAGTTCAGATAGTTGAGATCTGTTTTTTGTGCCTGTGAAGCCGAGCAGTGGAACAGGTAGCTCTCAAGTTGAGCCTTAATTAAGGACACAGGCACGTTAGCATTTAGCTCCTGACAGCTGCTTTGCATCTCTCCTCAAAAGAAAATGGAAGCATTAATGAGATGAATAGGAAAGCTGAGAGAAGGTGGTGTGATGAGGAGGGAGAGGTTAAATCAACAGGGCACTGATTTACTGAGCACGTCCATCACAGGATTTGGCAACAAGAAAATTGAAAACACGAGTGTTTAGCTTATTAGTAAAGCACTGGTTCCCATAGGCCCAACTCGTACTGATGTTTGTGTGTATGTGTGTCTGTGTTTGTTCTTTGGTTTTATAAGTTTGTAGAGGATGTGTCTGGGATTCAAGCCCAGACGTGTCATTTAGAATGGGCTGAGTGCAGTCATTGACCCACAAAGGATAGGTACAAGTAAACACCAACAGAGGGGCAGTTTACACCGTGCAAGTTTTCACATCAAATGAAACACTTTTATTGCGGTTCAAACTTCCTTTTACATGACAATGGCGTGCTGGCGCCCCTGAAACCACATACGTTTGAAACCGGGTTCCAGAGTGGAATCTTTTGAAATG
>JAPXVT010000017.1:3602429-3613866 GCA_029823135.1 Acanthurus reversus | reverse complement strand
TTGTATTTGTTCCAGTTAAACAGGGTTTAGCCAACTCTGTAATTGGCCTGCGGTTAATCCCTGCCTTTCTTTTTAGCCACTTTCAATGGAGGGTAAATTTCGTCTGCCTGTGGCACAAATTGGTTTACAGAGTGTGCATCTGTGTGTGTTGTGCAGGTTTAAAAAAATACACTCAGAAGGTCCAAACATAAGAAGAGACTGCAGGTATTCTCAAATGTCAAAAGCACAACAATTAGACGGAGTGAAGTTTACTAAAAATTTAGACTGGTGATGAAAGGTTTGTACATTAAATAACCAGAACTGTTTGCTCCACTAAGATAATCAATGATTGACAACATCCATGTTTTTTTAAACAGCCTTGGGAGACTTGGAGAGGACTGATGCACAATTAACATCTTCTAGGTTGAAGGCTGTAAATTTTTTGTGGGTGTAGCGTCTGCATGTGTGAGGCGTCCGTCTAGAGGCCCATGCAGTATGGATCGCTGTGCAAACACGTACCTGCAGAAAGCCAGATTAATAGTGATGGGAAGATGAGATGCCACAAAGAATTCATTATTCTGCCTCTTAAATAAATGAGCCCTGGGCTGCGACTTCATTGCTGCCACCTCAGATATAGTACACGCTTTAATAAGAACTGTCGGGAGGCCTGAGCCGTGAGCATGTGCACGTTCATCCTCGTATGGATCTGCATGTGCAAACCTATCTATTTTTGTTGTGTCTGACATCTACATGCATGTGTTGCAGGGGGAGATGTAAAGGTATAAGGAAGAGGAATGTGTGAATTGAATCTTGACAATAAGTGAGCTGTATGTTTGAGATGACGGGCGATTCTTTATTGCTTCCAAGAATGCTTACAGTGCACATTTGACTGTCTGCCTGCCTGGAAGTGCTTGTTATGGACGTCTCATCTTGAGTTTCCCAAATGCTCACTCTATGGATTAAGCAATAATAACTGTCTGTGTGTATCTATACTGCCATATTTTTTCCTTAGCCATGTAATAATGGCCTTCTGAACTGCTGCACTCTAAATTGGCAGCTTTACAGTCTAGTAAAGTACTCAACATAATTTACCTTTTTATGTTGGGTTTTATTCATATGAGATGCAAAGCATTTGCCAAACGTATAATTGCTGTGCTCAATAAAGCCATAGCGGGAGTTTATTTGCCTCTTAGCTCTTACAAACAATAAGGGCATTAAGTACTTTGACAAAAGTAATCTCAACATTTTTACCCTAAAAAATGTTAATGTTTCTGTCAGAAGGAGTTAAATATTTTTACTTTTGTCACGGCCTTCGGTGTCTAATCCAGACGGACAAGGCATCCTTTAGCATCTGTGTCCGATGCGCAAATCTCTCCTACCGCAAAGCCTTTCTAAACAAGTTGTTTACGTTCTTTCTAATATGTTTACTTTCTGAACTGGTTGCAGTTTGATTACGTTTAGGCACCAAAAAGTACATTCTGCATCTGTATGAGACTCCAAAGCTCAATTCCATTTCATCCCTTGCTCCTTCCACTTAGCCCTACCCCTCCATTTTGTGCGTTCACGTTTAGGCATAGGGTGTCCCAATTATTGTTGAGTTAGAGGGGTAGGGTGAAGTTTTAGGGAAACTGGATTTTTTTAGGGGCACACTTCAAACTGAGAGGTATGAGATTTGCCGGCAAGATTGCTGCAGGAACGACAAAGGCGACTGAAGAAACTCACAAATCAAGTTTTTCTCCATTAATAAAGATTTTAAAATTACGACATCAATTTTATGCTTGACTAGATCATAATTTGTGTTCAATCACATCATTTCCGAGAGAGAAGGTAATACACACAGTCCACTTAAATTAACGTTAGCCAGTTCAGAAGAGGGGGAGACTTTCCATTATCTGTCATTAACTACGGCCGATATAACCATTATTGCTGCACTGTATCAGTTGTAGAGGTCCTACACACATTGAAAAAACTTAATGACTTTGTGTCTGTGTTCAAAACATCATCTAAGGGTGTATGAAGTCATGTTATATAGCTCTGGCAAAAACATGTCACTTCCGCTTGTATGAAAGCCATTTAAGACTAGTAATGACAAATTGGGTTCTTGAAGGGGTGTCCCATTTCGTAGGGGTAGATTTTAATCACTACCCCTTGTAACTCAGTTTCAATGGGAAGGGTAGGGGTAGGGGTAAAAATGAGAAATGGGATTGGGCCCCAAGTTGTTGCAAATTCAAGTATGCACAGGAGCATGCAGGACAAGACACGTGCATTGTATTCAACATGTCAAGTGTGCAAAACACAAAGCCTGTCTGCAGACCACCAATGTAAGCTCATTAACTGATTTGTTTAGGTGCAATTCTTAGTGTAGCGGTTTACAGATTTGTGTAATATCCATAGCTCAGAGGGACAGCATAGTGAAAATGTTATGTGCTTATGTGTGTGTGCCATCCACAAAAAGCCCATTGTCACTACGGCGCAGAGAAGCATCAACACTAGGGCCTGATGACAGAGCCCTGCAGTGTTGGTCACACATACACACAATGCAGAAAATTCAATAGCTGACATAGAAATCTTTGCTACTGTACAAAATGTGTCTCTCCGTGTAATATGGCATCACATGTTGCTTTACTGTAAATGCATTTTTATCTCAAGTGTTCAAGTTCTATTATATTTGACCCTGTACTATTGAACTAGCGTCCAGCTTTTTCCTGTGTGCTCTAAATCTGTCCATTCTAGTGATTGTGTGGTCTGTCACTGAAGCCACATCATGTGCCCCCTCCCCCCACTGCCCAACCTCCCCATCCTCTTCCTGGCTCTTATTTTCTCATCATTCTGTTTGGCACCGTCTGCCATGCTTTTGTCCCGTTCTCACTTCCAGCCAAAATGGAAGCATCTGGCTCCATGCCTCTTCAGCACTGGCTGTAGGATGGTTACATTTAGCAGTCCAGTGATTGGGGTTTTGAAACCTTGCTGTTGGTGTGTGTGTATGTGTGTGTGCTTAGAGGAAGACATGAACTGATTACTTAGCTCTATTTAAACCAGCTTCTGTCTGTTTGTAGAAGTAAAAAAAAATGGCAAAATTATGTATTATCCCAAAATATACATAAAAATAACAATCATACATTGCACAGGTGAACTATTTGATCATACATGACACACATGATGTTTTTTTATGAAACCTAAATGTAAAATATGTAAATTATTGCAGCAACTTTGAAAATTCAAATTTTAGCTCATATCGCATATTGTTTGGGTTTTACCACCAGCAGTTATCTCTGGTCATGTGTGGGCGACTTTAGCAACTTTTTTTTAATATATATAATAAATGTCTGTTGTCTAATGAGGAAAAGCTATTTACAAACCATGTTATTCCCCAGTGGTTAGAGGTTAAGTGTTAGGATTTTTCAGAGAGGGAGGCTCTCATAATGTTCACTTTAGCCCATTAATTACATGAGAGAATAGGTCTGAGTAACAGCAATGGATGGTTGTTTTGTTGGTTGTTTTGCCCTGCATAAATAACCACATGTCACTACAGACTCATCTTGATAAACTCTGTAGAGAAAAACAACTCAATGGGCCTTGGGCCATTCTGTCTTGAACACAACCAAAAATTTGCAAAACAATGCAGAGCTAAAACCCCCCCAGGAGAATACAAAGTGACATACACACACATTATACTGTTGGAAAGAGTGTTTCGGCGGCTTGGTTTGCATTCACCTTCTGTTTTCATAAAGTGTTTTGAAAAACTGTTTCTCCAGCACATCAAGAACAACATACCAGCCCGCCTGAACTCTCACCAGTTTGCATTCACAACCAAAAAAAGTCCACATAGGATGCCATTTCCACAACAGTCCTCAGACTTCACACACATTGAACGTAACAACCATATTAGAATGCTGTTTATTGATTTCAGACTTTAATACAACCTCCCCCATATAACTCCTTGGAAAACCTAGCACCCTGGGCTTGAGATATGTACTCTGCAACTGAGTGTTGGATTTCTTTACAAACAGTCTCCAGACACTCCAGATTGGTGATCAGAGCTTCCTTACTCCAGTGCATTACACCGGAGTCCCCCAGGGTTGTGTGCTCAGTTTCCACCTGTTCACTCTGTACACCCATGACTGCAACTCCCAACAGGGAGAACGCTCGTTGTAAAGCATGTGGACGACACTAGGGCCAGATCGATATATTGGTTCAGTATTATACCAGATATATCTGTATTGGTGTATATGTTCTGCGATATGCACCAATATTAAAACTGTTTATTAAGGCTGGAAAAAATGCTTGGATTACTGATTTAAAATTGCTTATTTACATAGTTTGTATAGCAGAAGGCTGTCTGTTTTTTCATAACAAATAAGTGAAAAGTTTAACTGATGATTGGAATTAAGTTCTTTGGATGTATGATGTCCTGCCTCCATTGCATATCTTCGTCACATGTATTTGATAACCATATTCAGCTGATACTTTATATATATAGGCTAATATTGGCCAATATACCAGATTTCTGAATTTTCAGTGTAATCTTCTAATATCGGTATCAGCCCCAAAAATCTGATCGGGTCCTAGACAGCATCACTGTCTAGGACAGTGATGCTGTCAGCTGGAGTTCATATCGGGAGGAAATAATCATCTTGCAGAGTGATGTACAGAGAATAACCTGCTGCCCAATGTCAGCTTAACCAAAGAGCGGATTATTTATTTTACAAAAAAGTCACACACCCCTCCCCCCATCACTGTAGCTGAGGTGTACCTGAGATGGACATTATTTTTGTGAATTGTAACGGGTGTAGCCCATCGCACACTGCAATCAAGAGAGCCCATTACTGGGATTATGCCATCAAACTGACGACTTTAGCTGTGTTTTTGTTTTGTTTTCAACTGCTATCTTTTTCAAGTATCCTTCTACACAACACCATCAGTATGAACAGCTGGATCAGGTTCATACCCGCATCTTCCCCAAACACTCTAATTTGCATAAATGATGACAAGTCAGGTCAAGTGACCGGAGTGCCACTCACTCTGACTCTCTAGCTGGGGACTGATGAGTGATTGACTTTTTCATAACGTCTCACTTTGCTCCAGGCACTTTGTTCTTTATCATCTTTTCTCCTACTGTTCTCTCAGTGAGGTCCCCCTCACTCTTTTCTTTTCTTTTTTTTTTCTTTATTGCCCTCTTTTTCAGCACCCCGTCCTTTCCAGCTCCCCTATGGGAGACATTATTCTCCATATCAGATTGAGTCTGTCAGAGTGATATTGCTAGTCTGATCACTGAGACCAACCCTTATTGTGAAGGACATTGTGAGTGGCAGTGAAGGTTCATGCCACTCCTACAAAAGTACCCTGAATTTGGGTCTCTGCTGTCAGACCAGCACTCGTTAACCCACTACCTTTTGCTTGAAACAACCTTTTTCCCTTAAAAACCTATAATTTAACCAAGGGAACTACAATCACCAAAAGCAATACATCATGTGCATTTTTTTTGTCATCATTTACCTCAGTTTAGCTCACAGCAACTAAACAAAAAGCCTCCAGGACCTTTCAATTAGTGATCGCAGTTCTTTTAAACACCAGTCTCTTGGCTACAAACACCTGGCCTTCAATCATTTGACGGCTCCGGTACAAAATGTGAGCACCATTAATAAGCTTTATTACAGCACATTGACATTTCAGTGATGTCTTTTTAATTACGTTGATTGATAGTTTTGGATAGATGAATCTAGGATGGTGGGTCAGGAGGAGGGAGGGGGAGCCACTCTGACGTTTTATTCAGTTGTGAATCCGTAACCTTTCCAACTTGGAGCTTAAATGTAAATGGCAGCCCAAGGGCAATAATCATACTATATATAGACATCAATGCCATTTACATCCTCTGAAAAAAAAAACGAATGAGCCCTCCTAAGTGAATGTTACAGTTTTTCCTCCATCTGTAGGTATATATTACTTGGATTTTGTGGTCAGGGGAGATTACATGAAATGATTATGGCAAATACTAGCTGGATAGACTTGCAACATTTTGCCAAACCTCCGCCTGAAGCTGAGCCAATTCATGTCAGCTTGTACAACAAGGAAAAAAAGTTATTCTTTAAGAACATAAGATTACCCCATCATTTCTTTTGTTCTTTTGAGGATGTTTCTGTGGTTACATTTTTCTAAATGATGTCAATATTTTGACTTGTTGTCTCATTGTTGTTGAAATTAATTTGATTAAAACTCTTATGATCATTATCCTCAAAGAGGATAGAAAGAGGCAGAAGATAAATTCCTTAA
Organism: Acanthurus reversus; assembly: GCA_029823135.1. Classification (NCBI taxonomy): domain Eukaryota; kingdom Metazoa; phylum Chordata; class Actinopteri; order Acanthuriformes; family Acanthuridae; genus Acanthurus; species Acanthurus reversus. Next base: position 3,607,617 of record JAPXVT010000017.1, on the reverse strand, counting down.
TTTAAAAAATCAATTGCCCATAAAAACAGCTGGATGTTTCAGTTTCTAGACGGATGAGGGATTCAATCATTTAAAGTGATTAAGTCACCGATGCTCACAAAATTTGAATAGAACATTTGAAAATCCTAATATCACTAATGTTGTGTATCTTATCCAAAATTGTCCTCTAATTTTGCAGTGAATGAAGTAGAACATGTGTGTTGTTGAATCAGGTACCTGTCTGCTATCTTTCAAATGGTGGCACAGGGTGTGGACGGCCAAGAGAGTCTGTCTGATTACCCAATCATCTCAGATAAAATTTATGAATTTCTGAAATCTGCTCAGTCAGAGGAAGTCACTCTGGGTAAGAGCCTTTTGCTAAATGTCTCAAATATAAATGAAGTTGTTTACTGTTCTGCTGTGTCAGTGCTCTGCGTATTGCTTACTGCGCAGAGACACTCCCTGGAGAACAAAGACAGCAGCAATGCTTCACATCCAAAACTACGAATCAAACAAGATGGCCGACATGTTTCGTGTCATGATGATAAGCATTGTGATGAGTGAGGGCAGGACTGTGCTGTTCTCATTTCCTTACCTAAAATAATGGATGACTGAGAGCTGATGGTAGATCTAGTTTCCCCACACCCCGGACAGCACACATATGTCTCATTCACGTCGGCCTCAGAACAGCACATCAGCCTAAATTTATAATGTCTGACAAGGCTGCATAGGCAGATACTTTAAAATGTAGAGCTCTATTGTCCCAGCTCATCAAACGTTGCAGCCACATCAGCTTTGGGTTGGCACACTACTGGAAAAACTAGTTGCTGTTGGAGCTTTTTTTTTTAAATCCTCCCTTAATCAACATTAATGCCCGGGACACACATCTTGCATCTTACTCTGCAGTGCGTCAGCGTTGTTGATCTGCTGTGTCTTCGCTCACTGTTGTTGTTCACGCATGCTGCATCGGCTGCAGAGTTTTCCTTTAAAGTTCCCCTCAATAATAAAGTGTTTGATTTTGAAGTCATAATATTAAGCGGAGTTTGTTCCTTTTCAGACCCTGCAGGTGTGTCTCCACTCCAGGCTGGTACGATGAGCGCCGTGTTGTCAGACAAAGTCAGCCAAAGTCTGTGATCATTCTAAATTAAAAAGCAATCTTAAACTTCTTTACACTGGGCCTCTGGTTTGGCTGTCATTTATCCTAAAATACAAATACTGTTTTACACATCAAGACCCTTCAAATACTTCACAATTTAACCTTTAAATGAAGGAATTCTCTGCACGTATATGCTTGTGAGAGGTTTTATTTTGAAATACACACTGGAAATGCTGAAACTACAGTGAAAGTTGCTTTTATAATGTCAATATGTTTGAAAACAGGTCATTTCTGTCTAGTTTAGCAAAGAACCACGCACATCTCACCAAAAAAATTGGCGAGCTTCCTGAGCTGAAGTGTTGTGTCGCTGCTGATGTGTGTCCAGCATCTGTCTCCCGCGTGCTGCGCGGCTGCTCTTACCTGTCTTAATGGCCGTCAAAAAAATAAGCAGACGTGAAGCAGATGCAGGTTGTGTGTCTGGGGCGTAACCCAGAAGATCAACTTTTTTTTTTTTTCAGACAGTGTGTTGAAGATGCGAAGATGGTGATTTCGTCAATGGGACATGTATTCAATCTGCCTAAACATCTTTCATAAAGGTCAATTTCTACCTTGTTACTCACTGGTGCTGTGGCTTAATTGGCTAGAGAACAGGAGGTCAGGGGTATGAATCCCTGCGGCACCTTTTTAATTCGGCCTCTCTAGGTTGCCGTCCAGTGCCGACGTCTCAGCGACATATTGCCAATTAGCAAACGCTCTCCCTGCTACATCTTGACGATGTAACTTTACATGTCGGGCTGACGTCAGCAAGACGTGTGTGCGGTCTGGGTTAGGTGCAGTAGAACATTTTAAAGAGCCTTGTTCAGAAGACATAACAAGGATGAGAAACAGAACATCTGGTTAATCAGATTAAAATATGACCTCTGGCTAGATTCATTCACTTAAACAGGTGCACACATTTTATTACCGCATCCTCAGACGCATACAGTATAAAAGTATGTCCTCATATTCGGGTGTGTAGATGAAGTCCATTTAAACAAACATATTCATAAAGCATTAAAGTCAATGACACCCACTGCACTACTCTAATCACCCTACAGTCTGCAGAGAGCAAGTATTCCCTGCAAATCTTATCACCAAAATTGAAAATATTAACAGCCATTAGTCCACTGAATATAGTCACTATATATTTTTGTGTTACTCGGTTGTCTTGGAGTCTTATGCCTGTATACTTTTATGTGGTCACTTTGAAGCAGGAAATCAGCATGCAACAGTCTTACATTAACTGGTGTTCTAGAAAATCTTTTTATTATATACACCTTTTTTTCCTTTCATCACTGAAGGGCACTTTACATTTCTGAGCTTAAAATAACTTAATTACAAATTTAACACATCACACACACACACCTTTCCTTTACGCTCGGTTTATTTCGAACTGTCACAGACTAATGTTCCCTTCTGTGCTTTAAATAAGATTATCTCTAATATTACAGACTGCATGCAATTTACTGCGATGAATGGCTGAGCCAAATCTGTATTCAACAACAGAATAAGACAAATGGTCTAAAATAAACTCAATAGGCCTATTGGCTAAAGCGAAAATGAGGATTTGGCCAAATTATAAAACCAAAATGAAAGAGCACTGGGAACAAATATTTAGGCAACTGTCGGCATTAGTGTCAGAAAATACAAACATATTAGGCTATAAAACAGAAGGCTAACTAAATCAAATGGCAAACAAAAAGAAGCACTGATTTGGTTGGCTTTGCTTTGAAAATTAGGTAGCATTCAGTGCAGTCTATTTTTCATTTGATCACTATTTCTCTTTTCCATTTGCACTACATAGGCTGTGAACAATGGCTTCATTTCCACCAGTCAGTGGCGACAGCTGTGCGGACTAAATCTAGCGTCATGAGCTGAGCGCTCCATCCTGTCACCGCGGCACAGCAGCTGCAGTTTGCCAGTTTCACAACAGAATTCAGTCGCTATTTATAACAGCACTGTAAATGATATGACAGGGATTTGAAAATATTGATGTGAAAATATTGGGGGTAATTACTTCAGCTTTTACCCTCCCACACTCTCGTATAAAACCAGTTGCAGAGGGTTTTATCTGAAGCACTGCTCTACATCAGAGCTGGCTGATGGAGGCTGCAGGCACATGTAAAACTGATCAATGAAGTTCCTTCATGTTCTGTGCTTGTTTGATTGTGCTGCACTGAAACTTGTGGATAAAGGGTTCCAATAGCAGCCGGTCTGTGAAACTAACATTCACTATATGCCATATGTCCACCGTCTCCTGCTTATCTGGGGTCGGGTCGTGGTGGCAGTAGGCTTCTCTGCACAAAGCTTTCCAGCTCCTCCTGAGTGAGACCTTCCCAAATCAAATGAGATATATAATCTGGATCAACCCGAAGTCTCCGTCCATTGGCACTCATGTGTATATTAATTCTATACTGTATATTAAACCCATAAATGCACAATCTAGGCTCCCACAGTTGAAGAAGAAAAAGTATAATAAGCCTCGCTGAAAAGGGCACCATTTCCACTATTTAATTAACTAAACATTTGATTGATTAACTTGGAGAAGGAACAGTCAAATGGATCAACTTCAGTCTGTAAGTTGTGAACTAATCACCATGACTTTTGCCTCTTTTATAGAGGAATAAACAAAACAATTAGATGATAAATCAAGATATTTCTTAAGCTAATAATGATAATAGGAAATGATCAAAGATCAATGACCAAAGTCAAGTGAATTAATGTCACTAGAAACAAGTCAGAAAATGCAATAGATTATAATAAATAAGTATCTAGACCCATAAAACCAAAACGAATGTCTGAATTAGCTCTGCATCAACTCTTAGATATAACACGTGAAAGTCCTGTTTTGTGGTGATTAACAGCTGACAATGGGGTGAACTCCCAGGAAGTGCCAAGCATGGGTTGCCAGGGTGACAGCCATATGAGAACTGATGAAGGATCAGTGGAGCAGCTTGTGCCGTGCTCCCACAGGACGATGAATCCAGTGTCAGACTAACTGAGGCGGCACAGCACACGGTTCGTGTTGCGGTTTTGTTGTGTTCAGTGGCAGGATGCAGAGTTCGGATGCTGCAGCTCCAACCAAAAGATCCTAAAAAGTCAAAAAGTGTCACTTGATTAAAAAGGAGATTGATAGAAAAACATAGTTTATTTGCATGGCATGCAAAGACTAATAGCTCTTGGCTTGTAGCTTTTTGTCATCTTTTCAGTCTTATTTGTTCAGCTTTCAGCAGCTCTGTTAACAAGCCCAAGTCTGGTGAGGCCAAGAGGGACAGCAGAAAAAAACAAGAGCACGGATGAAGACAGTTTTGATATTCTAGGAAGTGTGTTCTGGAAGAGAGCGATCTTTGGCACTCTTTGAGGGATTTGATTTCTAATTAACTCCTTTGTGTAAAGAGATAAACTGGCCCCTGAATTTAAACTAAATAATTATTATTTTATAGAATATTTAAAGGCTGCGCACTTGCAGATTGGATTCTCATTCACACTTGAATACTAATGAAAACCAGTGGGAAACACTTAGAACTTAAAATATTAATGAATTAAATAACATAGAATAACATTACATATAACATACAATAACATACTTAAATTAACTTAATTAACTTTTCTGTAGCTTAGAACTACTGTAAACTTACATAACAGTAAAGGAAATAGCAATACATGATAACTGAACTCAAACCATAGCTAAATAATACCTACCTAATGGAAGTTCTTATGTTATTGTTTTAAAGTTATTTAAGCCCATTAAATGTTAGTCTGGCAAATCAGACCCATTATTGACTTTGCAAATTAATTCTTTTCAATTAATTCTCGCAAAACAGAAATTTTAGTTAAAGACGTTCAGAAATGGCCGTTTGTACCGTCTCCTTCCCTGATTTTACCCGAGTGAAAGCACGAGTTTACATGAGTAAGGAAAACGAATTTGATTGGGTGTTATCCAGCGGGCGGGATATTCAGTGTTTGGGGCGGGACACTGAGTGTTTCGAAGGAATTCGATTGGATGTTGTCCAGCTCGGTGTGTTTTGTAGCTAACTGTTAGCTAGTAAGCTAAATTATGGCTATGGACCGCAG
>JAPXVT010000017.1:3506018-3516647 GCA_029823135.1 Acanthurus reversus | reverse complement strand
TGTTGAAGTGTTCAGTAATCAGTCTAGATTCATTGCAGTATGTGGGCGCCATTGTCCGCCCCGTTTTATGCATAACTAGAGCCGTAAGTGTCGAATGTGGTCCCATCAAAGTGATGACTCTTTAACCCTTTGAGTGCCGAATGTCCCAACCTCTTTGTCTTTGTCTTGTGCCGTGTGTTTGTGCTGCTGAAGGTGGTTGATTCTTTAAAAAGAGAGGAATAACATAAAGCAGACAGATAGCAAAATGGAGCGCAGTCTTAAAATAGTTTCTATGTTGCAGTGGAAGCTTTGCAGACATATTTCTGATGCACTTCTGTGCGGATTCTGAGGACTGGTGCTTTCAAAAAGAGGGTAACAAGAACACATCCAGTACTATTTACAGAACAGAACTCACATTATAAGAAAGAGAGTCTGCATAAATCATTATTTTTCGTATAGATGATCTAAATGTCCAAAGCTCAGAGACTTAACAGCAAGGTTTGAATTTTTTTTTCTGCTACAATAACATGTATTTAGATTATCAGAAATTATGAGCAAGCATTAGCTTCAGGTGCTCCTGTGAATGATAGCATGTGCATGGATGAATTCGAAAGATAAAATTTGTCTCCAGGAGCAAAATGAAGTATTCATGCAACAGACAAACAAACAAATGGAGTGCCTGCATATTTATTTCATGGAAACAAAACAATCCTTGCATTCATCTCCAGCTCCTATAAACTGACTCCTCTGCTCTCCTCCGGTGCATGAGGGAATGCAGTTCAGCTGAGGGTAGTTAGGACGCAAATCAGAATTAAAAAGACTTGGGAGATGAAAGTTGAATGAAAAACTGGATCAATAAAAAATGACTTACCCACTTATAAAATGATTTTGTGCATGCCATGAAACTCTAAAGAGAATGAGCTTGAAACTGAATGCATTATTCTCTTTCTTCTATAGTTTGAAATGAGTCTGCATCCAATCATTTGAGATGACAGCATCAGAAAAGCAGAGAGAGAGAAAGGAGAGGAAATAAACAAATAATCCGCATTAAATCTCAAGTGAGGGCTTTTGGGGGCATTCTCAGAAAAAAGGTCGCTGTTAATTGTTAATTTGATTGGATTCGTTAATGACAGGTCATGCACACATCATGGACTGAGGAGGCAAGGTGGTCGTGGAAGAGCATTTCAAGATACTTATTGCATACAAGATATATTAGGCTAGATAATGAGGGGATTAGCGGACATTTCCAACTCAAAGGGTTAAAGCTGTTTGTTGCTTTGATAAGGAAGCGGCTAGAATTTAAAGCCAAGAAACTTCTGTGCAGAATCTAACCACCTAACAGCAAATCAAACTCCACCCACACTAACTGCTGAGGGCTTCTCCCGTGACTCCCACAATCCACTGCTAGCCGTGAATTGAAATAATTGGAGAAATTTTCCAGCTTTGCCCTGCTGGTAACAAATTCGGAGAGCCCTCAGTTATAACCTTGTTATAAATGATTTTTAATATTTGAATGCATTTGGTCCTGTGTGTCAGTATTTGGAAGAACTTGGACAGGTTTCAGCGATCGCTTGGGACAAAACCTAAATAAAAAGCTAACAAAGTTCTAACCACTACTAAAAGAAACAAATGTCTAACTGGCAACTTCTTTCCCTTGTCTCCTCTTCCATGCAATGCAAAACTCAGAGGGTTAAAACAAAACAAATAACTGAACACCAAATTCAAAAGTGATGCAACTGCTCTCATCATTGAAACAAAATGTGTTTAAAGAAATGAATAAAGGTCCCTTTAACATTTATTGTTTTCACCATTAAGGAATGGAACATGTTTTTGAATGTACTGTTCTTTGTATATGTTATGTGCCATGCAGGGTGAAGGGTGAATGTGTGGTGAACAGTTTGGATCATTCATCCTGTGTAACATGTCCAGTCGTGGTCCATGCTGTTTTACCAATAGGGGGGTTTGGTTTCCAGTCTCTGGTGATTTATGACATCAATGCCTCAGAGGGTCTCAACATGTTCCTAACCAGAGTGCACAAAAATTCAGCCCCATGGGTCTCCTCTCCAAGTGCCTTCAATGTTTCATCAATTCTGCAAAACTCAACCCGCAATGGAAAACCTCCCTATCTATCAGATCTCATTGGTTCGACAACAGAATTATTAATCTTTTGACTTATGTTTGTGTGGACAGAAACAAAATAAGGGCACTGATGGCTCGCAATCACTCTCACAAATCAGTATTTTAGTCACACTAGGATTAATGGAAGTCATGGGTGTCAGCAGTCTCTTGGAGGAGAGCTGTGCCAAGGCACTGCACTGCATCTTACTCTGAAGCCCTTATCCCAACTCCGCTTCTGTGTGTGAGGCAGATCAGAGTGAGCATCTCTGTCCGACTCTAGGCCTGCTGACTAAATCCAAAATGGCAGCCATTACAGAGACCCAATGGAGGGGAAAAATCAGAGTGCTGAAAGTTTTCAACAGCTCTATCCAAGCCAAAAGTTACTCAGATGTGCCTCCCCCCTCTTCGCCTTGCGTCTTTCTCTCGCCTTGAGATGGGTCTGTCATTCCAGGTTTTCTGCTCAATATATGCCCTCACTACCTCTCACTTTCCTTCACTCCCTCCCTCTTTTTTTCTTGACTGTCAACACTAGCCTTCACCAAATACTTTGCAAGCATTTCCCTCCTTCAGTGCAGCATATGTCTTTAGAAACAAAAACAATGTGTTGCAACTTCCTGATCTCATCAGGGAGCTCCACTAGAAAATAAAGATTACAAATAACCAGCAAGAATCAATTCCCCTCAGTTGTTCCCTTTAGCAAATGAGCAAGAAAGAGAATAAAGCCCCCGGAAGTATTTGAGCTGTATATCTTTTCTGGCAAGAAGTCTCTGAAGCTCACCAACAACACGGAGATCCAGCTACATGAGAGCAGGGAGGCATTAAGGCGGAGCACTACAACACTGGCTCTCTGTGGTCTAAAAGGCAAGTTGGAGAACAAGGTTTAATGTTCAGTGCTTAATGGTCTGGTGTGAGCTCCCCCATTCCCTAATCAAAAGCAATCAAGTCCTCCCACTTGGTGTGGGGCCAGAGCCCAAATCAACTTCTCCATGCCAGGCATTGGTCCAGATCTGCTATTCATCGCCCCAGCCTCATTTCAGAGATTCTCCCCCATCAGGCTGCAGTCAGTAGAGGGCAAATCCATCTGAGTCTGTCTTGCAACCCCATGATGAGCTCTGTGTCCTGCTGAGTTACTATCTTGTTTTCTCATTTGAACTCATGGCGATTTTGAGAGACATCAGGGTAAACTATATGAATCTTAACAAGCTTGCTGGGGAACAGAAAAGGGGGCTGCGAGAAAGCATTTCCGTAGCTGGATTGAAGGGGGACTTTGCTGTTATTTCTTGGTCCCCTATCATGAAATGGCCTACAAACAGCATATTCACAACTGGAGTAAATAAAAGAGAAGATTGTCCCTACCTAACCACCGTGTGATCTCTCTCTGCATCGCTCCCTCGACAGTATCACCTGGTTAAGATCTACATACAGATATAGGATCAGAGATAGAACCACACATGATTAAATCCAGTCTACCATCTCCAGAGTCCTGCACAATCTCTGCATCCTCAGCTGCCTTCAAGGACCTCAGGGCTCCACACTGTCTCACAAGGCTTTCAGTCTAACTTCATGCCGCATTTGGCTCCTCATCTCCATTGTCAAACACAATTAATTCAGTGCTCTACCCAAACCAGCCTAACTTCTAAGGAGTAAAAAAGCAAAACGCTCTTAATTACCAAAGAGAGCCTTGTGCCGAGGAGATAACTTGGGAACACTTGGTAATCGACTTTGTCAGCATCCCACCCCACCCCCATTGTGTTCCAGTCCTCCTTGACTTTTTTCCTCTTTATCCCTTTTTTTCTGGAGAGAGGAAAATGGAAATGGGGGTGTTCGTGTTTGTAGAAACACATACTAGAAATTCTGCAGGCGCATGAAGGATTTGTGAACACAAACCCATAAAGACCGTACACGCAAACGGTCCAACTTTCTCTTCTACACATCACAAAACAATTTATTGACAGAGGTAAATTCTGGGCCATCCCTCCCACCCTGCAACTCAGCTAAGAGAAAACATTTCAGATAGAAGCTCCTTGGAGCCATATGGCATCCCTCCTCTCTGTGAGATAACAGGAGTGGATGGAGGATGAGAGAGGCGTAATGATGACAGTGGAGGGAGAAAGATACCGCTCTTTCCAGCTGCAGTCCTTTTCATATTCTCTTCACAGGGATGGGTACACTTAGATCATCCTTTCACCTCCCTGTTTCCCTCCCTCCAATCTCTCTTTGCCACCCTCCAACCGTCACCTCCTCCATGTTTGCCACTCATAGCCAGGGGAGGAGTTAAGCATAGCCAAGAGTATAGTATCAAGCTGCCATCCCCTCCCCTCCTTTCCACCTACATTCTGGGGGTTGTAGCACACATACAGCCATTATTTCACAGCCTCCGACAAGCAATCTGTGCATTAGCAAGCCGAGCGTGGCCCCAGCCCGGCCCACTCCCCGACTTGGCTCGACTCAGCTTGTAATTACGGACCACAACTCATCTGAGACAAGCCATTCCTCTCTCTTTAGAAAAAAGTCAAGGAGGATGATGGTGCATCGATGCAAACTGGAAACTCGCTATTACTCCTGTTACTGCATCAGCTTTTAGGGCAGTCTTACTTTTGGTTGAAGAAGTCATCTAAACAGAATTCTGCTCCTCTACTTGTAACTTACATCAGACTGGAGTGATGCATTCTACAACCAACTGATACAACCAACGCAAAATGGGTCAGATTGGCAATCAGATTGTTAATCAGCAGTCTAATTGACAGATAATAATTGTTTTTTTCAAAGACGAAAGGCCACATCTGCTGCACACAACCACGTTTTTCGTCGCAGATGCAGCAGTAAAATCCCCTCTCTTCATCTGCACGAAATACTGATTTAAAGTTGTCTCTGCTGTGCAGTGATGTAACTCCTCCTACCTCCCTGCGCGATGGGATTGTCGATCGATGATCTCCATTAAGTATGATTGGACGATCTGATAATACAGCCAGTTGCCCAACCCTACATAGTAAGCAATTACAACCACCATGCCTGAGCTGTAAAAGCGGGCCACCTACAGAGACTCACACGTTACTAAAAGAAAAATACAAACCAGAGTAAAACCAGGCAGAACCAAAAACTGAGAGTTTTACAACTTTCGTCTGATTGTCATCGTATTTGCCATTTCTGTCTAATATAACTACATCATACATACGATCAGAAACTTTACTTGAACCATTTATTTCTAGGTAAAGCCTTAAATGGGCACTCTTTAAGTAAAGTATAAGCTAATATTACACCAAAGATCCAGTGAAAGTGGAAAAAATACCACTAAATTGTGTCTGCCACTCCGTGCTTAGGCGACTTTCTCTCTCATCTTGAAGAAAATGAACTAAGCCAAACTTGGTATTGCTCAGTGCCTTTTCACTGTTCTACAAGAAAATATTTAACCTTGTTTTCCCCTCCAAGTATGTTCAGCTGACCCGAAAGGTTGTTCACAACCTTACCGACCGCTCGTCTATTGGACGTCTGAGGATTACCACCAATTAACTGTGAAAGTACATTGTTATTAATGCCAGCCGAAGACAGAATCATCCTTTCAAACCATCTCTTTGAAAGTGCCCATTTTTTCAGCAACTCAATAGTTATAATTTCCATTCTGTACTTTTGACTGGTCCTCACAATAAGTCTATTTTCACACCAGCACTTTTGCCAGCACATCTAGCTGAGCATGTTATCACAGTGTTCCTCCCACCTATGTGTAAATGTATACCCGCCTCCTCCATAACAGCATCTTTTCTGGTCAAACAACAGAGATATAGTGATATATACAGCAGGATGCTGGCCTCAGACGAAGACAGGTTCTTATCATTAAACCCTGCCATTACCACAAGGTTAACCATGAGATCTAATGACGTCACTTGAGAATTTGGGTGGGAGGTGAGAGGTGACTCACTATCATTGCATATCTTTTACATGCGTCAGCTGTGCACTTTTCTGAACCTCTTTTTGCTTAAACTTCCTTACCATCCATCCTCCGTCCTTACTACTTCTTTCTTACCAGCTTTTTGTCATGTATTACTGTATGACTTTCTCCTCCTCAGCCACTGTCTTTAACTGCATGATTCCTCTTGTTCTTTTTTTTATCAAGCCTGCCATCCACTCTCTCCATTCTTCCCTCCATGCCCTCGCTCTGTCTCTTTGACATTCTATCCTCATGCAGGCTCGATCTTTCTTTGTCCTATTCGTCTGTCATCTTCCCTTGCTCCTGTCATCTCTCATGTCCCCATTCTCTCAGTCTCTGTCCAACCTCTTCGTTCTTTATCATCTCTCTCTCTCAGGCATTCGATAGATAACTCAGGAGTGCCCTTTGGCCACTGCCAAAAAAAGTAAATCACATGCTACGGATCAGTTTCTTTAAATGTGATGATTTACTTGAAACTTTATTGTCATAGTTGTAGTCAGTACCAATTACGGTACATCTTCTCTTTTGGGACACTGCTGAGCGAAGTTCCATGACAAAACGATAGGCCAGAATAACATTGTGCAGTGGGAGGGCATCTGCTCCAGCTACACAAGATGCTGTGACATGCAGGGATCATTACCGCAATGATTTGGCAAGGAAATCGAAGTCAGAGCGCTTCTCACTCCTTCGTGATGCCTGGTAGGCTAGCAGCTGCTATCCCTGGGTGATCCAACCAAAGGCGTGTATGACTGGGGATGGTAATGTCTTTAGGTTTAGTTGTGCCTACAGTCTTTTACCCAGATGCCCCATTTAAGCAGCAAAGAATCTACAGCTTCAAGGCAGGATACTATGCATTGCCTGACTGTAGGATTGGAGAAAAGATACACCAAGCAGCATCTTGGTGGCCCAATTTCTAACCAGGGAAGGCAGAAAAAGAAACAATCCTCGCCAATCCTTATCAGAAACTTAGCCTTGAGATTCGCATGACTTTAAGTACTGTTTATGTTTGACTGCTTGGTCCTCCTCAGGCTGCCCCTCTATGTCTTTCTGTTGCTTTACTCCCAGCTTCCAGCATATCCCTTCATTACCCAGAGCTATTTTTACTCCACTTTGTTGTGACAAATTTGACAAGCACTGTGTGCTACTTTGTGCATTCCATAATTCCCCATGGGTTTTATAAGAACATACTATTTGGATTTAAATGTAATAGGGACTGACAGAGGTAGGCGGGGAATGAACAGAACTAAAAAAGGAAAAGTACTAACATCTCTAACCTGTCACAGATTAATCTCTAAAGATGGATGGATGGATTGGTCTGCAGATAGATGAATAGATAGATAGATGCATACATACTGTACATACATAAGCCACATTTCCACTACATGGTGGCAAGCCTCAACTTTACACATGCTTTTGTTTCTCTTTTCTTGTTTTCCACTGCAGACAGTACAGTACTCCCTCAACGTAGGCAGGATTTTAGTTGTTCGCCATAGCGGTGCAGCACTCCCTTCCCTTTTTACAGCAGTGGGGAAACAACAAGCAGCTTTACTTTGGTCTTGGGAAGCTGCAGCCTTTATTCACTGACAAACTGTAACCAGCAGTGTACATTTACAGCTAAACTGACAGCTTCACTGCTAGCCTCTTCTTGTGCTCTGCTCACACTCACTGTCACTCTCAGCCACACTTTCACTATGCACACAAAGGAACTATGCTACTCTTATAACAGAGAAGGGATTGTGTACGTCACCTTGTCGCCTCAGCTTAGGTTGTTTATGTGGGTAAGCGATAAAAAAAAAAAAAAAAATTATTGAGCAAGACTGTCAAATGTGACTGTGTTAGTTCTGGTCAGACAGGTACCAGCAGGTAAAAATGTATTTACCTGTGTGTGTAAGTGGCCGTAGCTTGAATAAATATTAAAAAGAAGGAAAAATGCATGAATGTTTCCTATTGAGGCCTTACAGTGACGGTTTTTAGCCTTGGTATCTGAGATGCCATTGCTCTGTCGTGCTGTTTTTGGATCAGTGTTCTTTGCAAAGCAGCTGAAAGCACCAGTAGATCTGTGGAAGAATTCCAGGATTAAATGAAGTTCAGCGGGTCGAGTTTCTGTTGGTGGAAAAAGGGCATTAAATCCTGATCATATAATGCCAAAGAACCAAACCGCTGTCTCTGTGTTTCAGCAAACCACTGATATATTGAAGCCACTGAAGCTTCATGTCTGAGGTTGAGGGATGATGAGGTTTAGGCACAAAATTCACCTGATTAGGGTAAAAAAATATATCATGTTTAAGCTTAAAATGCTGATTTTTGGCTCCAGAAACACGGTCAGAAATGTTCTGCATGGAACTGACGACCTGAAGCTGGTAAAAAACAGTGCAGTTGATGTGTGAAATGAACAAATTTAAAGTTAAATGGCTTGCAGACAAACACTGCTGGCTGTGTGTGGCCGGCTCGGCCCCTCTGATTGGCTGTCACCATCTCACCTCTCCCAACGAGCCCGCACATCATCGCTTCCTTTTGTCAGCCACATCCGAAAGTATTTACTGTCGGGACCTTTGCAGCGCGAGTAATCCATTCATGTTTGAATGAAAAGATCTTTCACCTTAATGTGTTACATTCCAGAGACAGACGGCGATGACCTTTGTTCTGTTTTATATCACATGTGACTGCGTGAAATAAATCGCCTGTTTTCAGGGAGCAGCTCAGCATAAATAAGACGCCAAAACTGGGACATGGGCTTTATGTTTGCGGACATTAATGACTTTTTTGTGTGTTTCGTGCTGTAAGAGAAAGAGAAAAGCTCTGGTTTCTCACAGTGTGGATGTTTTGATGCAAACACTGTAAGCAGAGCTCCACTTAGTTCGAGTTTATAAAGTATACCACTCTAAGAAATTGCATTTTCTCTGTAATGCTGCGTGTGTGTGTGTCTCCACACTCGCTTTTCCTTCATTCTTTTTCTGTTTCACAGCCCTCTGAGTGTACGTGAGTTATGATAACACTTACTTTTGCCTTTTTCATTATTATCTAACGCTCCTGTTTCACACCAAACTGGTTTAGATTAAGATCTTTTAAGTTTTAGGTCAGCTTTAATCCTGACAAAAGAATTTTCCCATGTTTACAACCCAATCCAAACTGGCCACATTTAGATGCATGCAAGCAATACAACAGTAACATGATTAAGGAAATGGCCCATGAAAAACTTTGATTATCCCGCTGCCTTTTCGTTTTTATCTTAAATAAAGCTCCAATCACACCTAGTGTTTGTTTTCTTTGGTCCGAACCCGAGTGGAAAATTTAATTTGAGTTTCGTTTCACACTGCCCAATAACAAGCCGACCGCGAGTTGTAAATAAAAGTCGTGTAGGTTTGAGATTCTGGCAGGAGAGGTGGAGCTCAAATTAAATCCACATAAAGAAATGGCTGACTTTGTTCTGCTCGGATTTCCAAGCAGGCAGAGCTGCCTCTGTCTCCTTTTACCCATAATCCCTCGAGTTGTTTCCTGTAGTTGGTTTGGATTTCATTTTAACTTCTAACAAACCACATCAACGTTCTCCTTTCAGAGGACTGGGGCTTCTGCAGCCATGCTGGTGCCATTATTACGAAAAAATGAGTGAAAAAGTGTCATATTGTTCAGAACATTTCAACTGGAAACAATGTTACAGAAGGTGAACTTATGCAGTATAAGAAAATCCTGACAAATTTCATCGTAATATGCATGTAAACACGACCAGAGAACAGAGAAATTTATGGTTAATAATGCAAATTAGCCTGTTTTGTTTCTTAATGTCTTCATAAAGGGCTCAAATACTTTGCAGTCAGATAAATCAGTAGAAGCTAAGATTTGCAGATATTTGGTCTCCAGCATGAGTCATGCTCCCGAAACCCTACATTTCCCATAATGCAATTCATCAGTGTCTTTGTTAGTCTTCCATGAACATGTATTTCAGACTCAACAGGCTCCAGCCATCCACCCGTTCTTTGCTTTGCTAACTTTAAACTTTAAAGTACATCTCCAGACACATTCATTCTCTGCTGTGAATAATTATGATTTTAAATTATTTTTCCTAATAAAATCATAACAAAAAGCTCTGATAAACAGCTGAAAGCATATTGTCTCTTTTCTACCTCATTGAAAAATGCTGTTTCTATAAATCACAGACCCCAAGCCCCGCCCACTACCTCTGTTTGTGCTAAGTTGACCAATAAAAACACTTCACGCATCAGGATGGCATGACGAGGTTCAGCCTTTTACATCTGAGCCTCAGTCAGAGTCTGTTCTGCGTCAAAATCAGCAAGAAGCAGACAGATCGGATCCCTCCGTGGAGTGTTAGCGCTCATGCTAATGCAAACTTTCGCTCTCTACGGTGGTGTGTTTAAGGTTTCTTTGCTTGCGATTTGCTTTTGAATTTTGAACGTGTCAGATTTGGTGTGCTGGTTTACGTTTTTAACTCAGATTTAAAGGAAAAGACATCGCCCTCTTCAGGAGAGGAATGGAAAAAACTGTCCAGTGCCAAACTTTGCATGGATCAAACTTTGACATTTAAAGAGACACAAACATAAGAGACAAAATCTTGAAACTACATGTTTGTACGAATGAAGCATTGCTTTATT
>JAPXVT010000017.1:3431658-3441710 GCA_029823135.1 Acanthurus reversus | reverse complement strand
CACGCAGAGAATTTGTGACAGAAATAATCTGCCAGACGTTTCAATCATCTCCATTTCCTTCGTCTATCTTTTCTCCTGACAGAGCTCTGTTGACAATAACAGCTATCTGAGCCTAATGACTATCAGAGGATAGCTCTTGTGGCTTTGTATGTTGACAAGAAAAGACGAGGCAATAACTCATCACTTGTCACTTCTGTAAGATGTTGCTGAAGAAGACAAGAGAGTGAAGGAAGGTAGGAAACACTGCTGACAGAGACTAATTCAACTTCTGCACGATGTGATGGAAGATCCTCAGTGCTCCGCTCTAAATGACGGCAGGTGAGTTGTTCAAACAAAACGTCTGTTTGGGTAATTGTGTCCGATTCTGATTGTTGGCCCTCTAAACTTTTTTACAGCATCTAAAACCCCCATTTTTTCATAATCCATTGAGTTAATTTAATATATACTTTTTTATCTTTCCCAAACAGACAATTCAACATTCACACCCACTATGCAGCGACTGCCAGATGTGTGGAGGTGTGAAAGTAGCTATTGTTACGATGACAACTATACACACTTTTGCCTTTAGATGTGGCTTGACAACACACTGCACAAGCAAGTTCATTTAAAGCAACCAGAGACTTTTTTGTAAGCACTGTGTCTTTGTTACTGCTGAGTATTACTTAGATGTCCAGTAAATGATAAACAGACACATTAATGTGCAATAGAAATACACAACTGAGGTCCACTTTCAATTTCAAACTAATTCAACTGCCTCTCTGAAATGAGCACTAAATGGACTTCTGTTTTCCCAGATAGAAACCTGGCTGTTACTGAAATGAATGCTCTGCAGTGTCGGAACAAAACTGCCCTCAAGAAAACTTTCCAGGAAGCAAAGTAGTAGGAGTAAGCAGAAACTAAAGAAAGGCCGAATATCTGCCACATCACCTGAGGGGGAAGGACGTTGAGGAAGGTGAGCCAGACGGTAAAGATTTCATCCGGTCAGCAGCTGAGCAGCCAATGGCAACAGAGAAAGGAAGAGGGAAAGGGAGGAAAGACAGCACAACCTCCTTTTGAAACCTGAAAAAAATGGCACTGCTTAAATTGAGACATAAGCTGATGAAGACAGCAACCGGACACCTTGCAGAGGAGGATGCAGGGCATTTTCAAAACGTCTGGGTAAATTAATTAACCAAATATCTGAGTGTTTTGTTAATGCTCTCTTCTCTTATCAAGCAGCTAATTATCACTATCAGCCTCCTGTGTTCGTCAGTGGGATTATTAGGCTAATCACAAAGCTTTCCCCTTCAGAGACGAGGTTTTCACTCTTCATTAAAACAAGCTGTTATTGTCCTCCAATGACACGGTGTCAGCTATGAACCCAATCAGTATTTGTGCCTCGTAATGCTCCAGCAAAGATGTTGGAAGGATTCCGGTGCCACGCCTAAGTGGGTCTCTTTCAGTTGCATACATGCTTGACCTATGCCAACTCTGCTTATAGACTGCATGCTTCAAAAACAGCTGACTGAGAGTTATTTTGTGATGACATATTTGTTGCTGCAGCCACTTTCCCTCAACCTGCCTCAAGTCAAACATTCCCCAGGATGCATTTTGAATTACCCCTGAGAAAGTGCCAGAACATGTTCCATGACTGTGAACCACGAGTGAAAGTTGTTCAGTTGCTGCTCCAGTGCATTCTGGTCTGCTGAGACAGCTTTTGGTGGAAAAATTGATATTTCGGCATCAATGCAATGAATTTCCCCTGTATTATTGTTCATACAAGAGAACATGGTCATCCACTGGATCCTAGAAGATCTTTTTAGCAGCGTTAAAAGGGTTTAGGATGGATTTTGGCAAGTTGGAAGGGACAAGAGTTTAGGAGATCTGCTTCTCTAGTCTTGCAAAGCCAGCCAAGCTAAAGTCATAAATACGTAATTAAAATTTCCAGGACCACAATGGTTTTCCTTGTTCAAGAATTGGAAGAAGGGACTAATGACTGGGGCCATGTCAGATAAGAGCAGCTCCACTAAAGACGGAAAAATCCGTGTTTACATGAACTATCGAAAGCGCTGTAGTATGCATGCCAGGCCAGTAGTTGGCGGTGTCCGTTTGTAATGACATACTGTTGGAGCTGCCAAAGTTGTTTACTTCCTGTTGCTGCTAAGCCTGAAGCGGCCACAAATTAAAGAAATTCAGCCGCAGAACGACTACTAAAATTCGCTGACCAACACTCGAATTCACCTCAATAGTCTGTCGTCATATTCAACCTGCTTTCGGTGCACTGTGGAGTGTTTAATTGGAGTTTGGTAGTCACTAGAGTGGAGTGCATTGACTTTGACTAGCATTAGCATTAGCATAGTCACCGCTGTCACAGACTTTGTGGTTTGCCAGTTTACACAGCTGGAAAGACGGTTGTGGTTTCAAAAGATTGCACTCTGGAACCCGGTTTCAAATATTTGCGGTTTCATGGGTGCCAGCATGCCGTTGTCACGGAAACAGAAGCCCAAACCATGGCAAAAATGTTCTGTCTGATGTGGAATCTTGCACCCAGTAAACTGCCCCTAAGTGGTCCGTTCATCCATTCAAGTAAAGAAGTGTTAATCATGTGATCCAAGACACTTTTAAACTGTTCGCTGGCTTTGCAATTCTAGTGTTACTCTGGTGAACTCTCCAAATAAATATTCAATGACATTTCCATTTCGGTCTATTGTTGGATTTAAAAATATTTTAAAAGTATTTGGCTGAACCTTCCTACAGCATCAAACCGGGGTGATAAGACTGAATTATATTCCAAAACAAATAACCACAGAAAAGTAAATCAAAGTCGTGTTTAAATACTATCCATGATTGCCAACTTTTTCCGTGCTGACCAGTGTGGCAACACCCACCTGGCATCTGGCTCTCCATGGAGGTAAAAACAATTTATTTGCGAACACTCTTTGTCCCAGCCCTCACACTGTCACAGTGGCATTCTTTGGCGTATGAAGGGAATGCAGAGGGCTCCCCCGTCTTGTTTCCTGTGCTGTGTTGCCTGCCAACTGAATGAATCCGTCCAATCCCTGGCATTTCCCAGGGAATGTGACTGGAATGTTATCTGCTTCCAAGTGGAATGCCTGGGTCATGGTTTTGTCTTGGATTTCATGAGTGGCCTGGAACATTCACTGTGAGTGCTTTCTCCCATAATGCAACAGGCAGACGCTGTTTGAAAAACAAAAACAGTAAGCTCTCCTTGAACAATGAGTCTAGACACACATGCACACACACACGCACCCGCAGACAACATTTTCTTCCACAGAAATGCTAAGCTGATTTTCAAATTTAAGCCAAATTCATAGCATCTTCCCTACGCAGCAGATTAGCCATTCAAGGAACCTTGAAAAGATATATATTAAAACACTTCACGAAATAAGGCACTCCAATTTTCCATTGTCCTGAATGCTTTCAGTCTGCAGAGAGGTAGAGGCAGATGAAGCTGTGCAAGTCGCCTTATCCACCTCTGCATTGTCACAATGCTTCAAAGGTAGGGGGTGATGAAAGCAGGTGATATGAGCAGTCTGATAGAATCTGAAGATGGGACTAGTGATCTGTGTTCTGCTCCTTCAAAGGGATAGAGAAACAGAGATATAGAGGGAGAATGAAATGGGCACCAGCTATTGGTTCAAAGGCAGCTATTCCACAATCCAATGTACCACCTTTCACTGACTTTCTGGTTTCCAAAGCAGCAGGCTGACATTTAAAAAGGACCTGCATCGGTTAAGGTCCCTATGGGGCAAACCTCCCTCTGTGGGCTGAGTGATCGGTGTGCGTTTTTTTTTAAAGATTTCAAATCCTCGTTAAGATGTAGAACATAGTAGTGGAAAAGGGTCCTGGACTGTGCTCCTGTGATAAAAGCCATGGCCTCACCACAGGTTTAGAACCTGTCATCTCTGAGTTGCGTTGGGGACTTAAAGGGCTTGAGCCCCAGTGTCCTGCGAGGGTGAGCTCTCTCTTTGGTGCTATCTAGGGGCTTGCCACAGGCCGCCCAACCCAAGTCAATGAGGGGTGAGTCTGCCGGGTTGAGAGGCACTATGCGGAACGAGGGCAGAGTGGGTGAGCCATTAGTGGAGCACGGGGCAGAGCGGGAGGTGGGAAAGGGAGCGGAGAAGGGATCAAAGGGTGAAGCCGTGTCCAAGCCACTCGAGGGGTCAGCCTTTAGGGTAAATGGGTCACAGTCTGGTGAGGGGAAGGGGTCACAGTTGTGAAAGGGGTTGGTAGGGGAAGGCTGGTAGCCCAGTAGGTTGCTGTCCGAGCGGTTCGGGCTGCGGCCACCACCTGAGCTCCCGCCACCGGCTGAGATGAAGCTCCAGGGGTCTATGCGGGGCCGGATGGGAGATGGCCGGGGGCGGGGGATGACATTGACCTCCAGGCAGCGGGTTTTGGGGCTCCAGAGGGCAGGGGTGGGGTGGAGAGCACAGGGCCCTGAAGGCTTCTCATCAGAGTCCTGTGTGTCTTGGCACAAAGGCAGGTCCAAAACTGGCAAGAGCAGAAGGAAAAAAACATTAAAGGTGACTCCAGCCATTCAGTACTACACTTGTGTCCGGGTAAGCGAACCTGCAAGAGACATATTTAAATTGCATGGCCAAAAACAAAGCAGCAGAGGCTAAGACATTCTAACTGTAAAGCTCGATTTATGCTTCTGTGTCAAATCTACACCGAACCTGCGCCATAGCCTACGCCGTACCCTGACGTGCACCTCCCTGCACGCGCGAACATGGACCAGGTGGAGGAGAGGTTAATCAAAGAAGTCCAAAAATAGGTGCATCAGTACGACTCTTCGATGTCCCACTGCAAAGACTGCCAAATGGCCACAAATTCGTGGTGAGAGATTTCCACAAACACTGATGTGGGCAGTATAAATGCTTTCAGTGGCGGAGGCCACATGCACAGCTTACGGCAGAGGCTCCGCATGCAGCTGACGCAGAAGCATAAATCAGGCTCAAGTCTGCATCTTTCATTTACTGTTAAATTCCCTCATATTTCAAACTCCATGCACCCAGTTTACAACACAGGTTTTCTATTAAAGATTTTAAGTTTCAAACTAACTCAAAATAACCTTCATGACGTGACTATGACATCGTCAGAGTTATTTTAATGGGCCTTGCAAAAGCTCCTTCCAGATTCACAGAAGACCTTAAACAACTGTTTTCACAGTTAGCACTTCCTGTGACAAGTAAACTGACCTTTCTGGGTAAAATAAGTGGAGTTCCTTAAAACAAAGACATAATATCAAAGAACGGCTGAATATTCAACATATTAAACCTCTTCATCATCCTGCTCTTCACTTGCATGCTTGAGGAGGCTTTAATTGTTCATTTGCAAATCACTCTCATGCTGCTTTAGTATTGCCCTAGTGTTCTTTTATGCACTCCTCTCCAATCTGAAATGTATTTGCTTGCAAATATTTTGCGAAATCTATAAACCTGTGTGACAAAAAACGATCTAAACAAAAACATGAGAGTGGTACAATACTGTTGCAGAAATAAATGGAGCAATCACAAACGGGATATGTTGATGCAATTAGTCTAAATTAACACAGCCATGTGTTTCTCGCCAACAGAGATGCAATAGAAGCAAACAATAAGTCTAAATGAGCACCGACAAGAACATTAAACTCAGTATAAATCATCTTGAATGAACATTTGCTACTTCCAAATGCAATGTGTCTGCCAAATGGCATTATTTACATCAACAGCATCTCTCTGAGGCTGTCGAGCTTTTCAGCTGAAAAGAAAGAGCAATCAGAAGTCACATGAGAGCAGACGAAAAATGCCAGTGAAGGAATCCTCCACATTCATCTCTCTCTTTCAAGCACATATTCACCGCCAGCAACCTTGTGGCAGTCTGTCTATGCATCTGAGCCTGAGTTATTACAGTCAATAAACATAATAAGATGTTTAGCTAAAACACTTGCGCTTTAATTACGTGTGGCTTTTTGCCTCTGCAGACCTGATGTAATGAGCGCACGCGGTTTGTGAGATTACGGTTGTTAGAAGTGGAACATGCGAGGCATGTCTGCTCTGTACCTGGGGGCAGAGCAGTAAGAACCTTTTTGTGGAGAATCCAAGGCTTTGTGAGTCAAACGGACCAGATATAGAGTGTGAAATGTTACCACAGGGCACTCCTAAAGCCCTAGTAAAGCCCACTCAGCCAATACCCACGCCTCCTTCATTACAACTCAACTCTGTGCCAGTGCTTTTAAGAAATGCATATTTTTCTTTGGGAAAAACTGTGAATGTACCGTACTGTAAATTTCAATTTATTCACGTCATGGTAATGTCGACATGACACATGGATTAAAGCAAATCTATGAACATGAAAAGTGACTATTTTCACATGTAATTTTGTAGGGGAAAATTAATGCTAATCCTCTTAAACGTGATCTTTTATCGTGTGTCGTGTATGCATTTTTTTTTACAAATGGCTCATAACTTGCATCCATATAAGAATTTGATCAAACTGGACGGTAATATACCAAGACATACGCTTGAGTTACATTTTAAATCCCAGACCTACATATGAGGTGGCAAGAAATTCACTGTGGTGGTTCTGAAGTCAAAGAAAAACTTAATATTTGTCATTTTAAATCCAGCACTTTCTGCCTGCATGACCTGGGCTGTGCCGCCGGGTGTTTTGCAATCATCTTTAACTTTGTAATAAAGGAAACTCTGACTTGAAGAAAGCAAAGAAACAGAGAATTGGATGCTAGCTTTACTTAGCAGGTATTAGCAGTGAAGTACAGAAGGCCAGCTGTTACCTGAGATATGCAAATAGCTGAAGACAAGCTTTGATGTAAATGAAAAAGCTTGTGCAGCAGTGAAGCTTCCCTTGTGCCAGAAAGATTTTGCTAAAAGAGGCACAACAGTAATTCTGAAAGAAATGTGAGGGAACATTGTCATGCTGAGGAGGGACATTTTTCAAGGTAAAAGTTGGATCCAGTTTCAGCATGGGGCGTCCCGCAAAAGCAAAACAGGAAATGCGGATGAAGTAAAAACCAAATCATAGATCCGATCAAGAGAGAAGGGCATAATTGAAGCATGGGCAAAGTTTAGTATTGCACTTTCATGAAACTCATGACACGCAGAAGACAAATAAATTTGTAAAAATGGTCAACATCAAAGCAAAAGCAGCAGCAGCAAAACACCAGATATCCTGACTTGTATCCAACATAATCAGTCCCACTGCCAAAACACTGGACTTCCTACACTCCCATAATGCAATCTGATGGAACCCCCAGTTAGTAACTCAGGCTTTCTTTTAACAGCAAG
Source organism: Acanthurus reversus (assembly GCA_029823135.1). Classification (NCBI taxonomy): domain Eukaryota; kingdom Metazoa; phylum Chordata; class Actinopteri; order Acanthuriformes; family Acanthuridae; genus Acanthurus; species Acanthurus reversus. Next base: position 3,434,427 of record JAPXVT010000017.1, on the reverse strand, counting down.
TAGATTCTTTTCACTATTTGATTAGTAAAACTGGTGGAATGAGCATTTAAGGTGAAAAACAGTGGGACTGACCTAGCTGAGAGGCATGCAGACCTTGGCTGGACCTCCTCCTCCTGTCCGCTCTCTGCTCCCAGGCCTCACAGCTCAGCTCCCCGTTTGTCGAGTGGGAGCTCGAGGTCCATTCACTTGAGCTGTCTCTGCTATGCTGCAGGGGTATCCTTGGGCTCTGCGGACTGTGCAGCATCTGCGGCGTCCGGTGGCTACTCCTCTCGCGGGGGTTCGGCGGAGGCGGTGTTAAGGGCAAAGGTTTCAGTTCTTGGGACTGCAGAGCTAAATCCAAGAGTGGTCTGGGGAGCTGCTCAGAGGTGGAGAAGGTGATGAGATCGTCCACTATGGGGGGGTCTGAAATGACTGGCTTAGGGGGGGAGATCTCCGGTTCAGAGGGGGTGCGGTCCCCTAGAGAGGAGGGGTTAGTTCGAGGGGGCACCCTGGGGGGAATATCCAGGCAGCGACCTAGTCCTATGGAGGCCAGGAGTGAACCACTGCCCAGCAGCGCCCTGTGGGTGCCCTTAATGAGGCCACTGGGGGAACCCCTCTCAGGCCTCGGGGAGCCAGCCGGGGAGGAACCCCCTTCCTCACTGGCTGAATCTCGCTGAGGTAGAGGAAGCTGCAGGCTGTCCTTCAATGAGGAGCCTGCAGACAAAGAAAAAAGGTTTTTTTCTTCGGTTTTAAAAAGACTGAGAACAAGAAGGAAAGATAAGGCAATTACTATTCATACAGGTTTTATTTATAATTAACACTACGCTCCTGAAAACTGTAACAGTGACTAATGAAAGATATGTGGCTGGTAGCTGGTGGAGGGCATCAGATACCGTTCTGAGGAGGGGGGGTTGGCGTGGAGGGTCTGTACTCCTCAAAGTCATCCTTGGATTCTCCGTTCTCGTTGCTGTCCGTCCCCAGTAGCTTGGCCCTCATCGACAAACTGGAAATGCCAAGAAATTCAAAAACATTTGGGTATAGTGCTGAATTTAATCAAATATTTAGAAATGTTAAATGTTAACATGTAAAAGAAAAGGACAATCCTGCTGTACCTGCTTTCCTGGGGACTAAGCCGCAGGACTTTAGGGCTTTTGGGACTTTTCGGGCTCTGGGGCCTCCAGTGGGGACCCAACCTCAGGTCTCCATTGGCTTGTTTAAGAGAAGGGGACTCTAGGGGCCAGACTGGGCTCAAACCAAAAGTCCTGCTGTTGTCGCTTGGACTAACTGCGTGGAAAAAGGGAGAAAAAGAAATGGAGTAAAATTAATATCAGCCTGCATATCATCAGTATGCATACTGTTAGCTATACACTAATAAGGTGAACATTTTTAAAAGCCAGGTTTCACCAATAAATCAGCGCAGCCCTGCAATCATCTCCAACACAGTGACCTTTAATTGACTCCCACTACTGTTGGAATTCATGAAAATTCAATTCACTTCTTTTACTCATACTTGTGCACAGCTTACTGTAAGTCCTGATTAACTCTCAAACTGTGTTAAGATTACCTAGTCATGTGGAAGCTGTCAAAAAAGTAACCTTCAAATGTGAGAAGAAGGAGCGAAATTCACTCTGGGGGATGAGAGGAAGCTAATTTAAGTTGTGATTTCACCTGCTATTCTTTCGCTTTAACCAGGATCCATCAACACAACAGTAGCTCAAGTGATACTGGATTTTTGTGGTCGATGCTGACACCAATATTAGGCAGCAAGGAAACTGATATCCAGTAATATCCAATGATATCCGATATCCAGTATATTGGCCCATGTCATATATATGTAATATCAGCTGAATGTGGTTATCTAATACTTGGTTATCAAGCCTTGTTTGAGTCTTGGAGGCAGACATCCTCTGTAAGAGTAGACTTAAACCTTTGGTAACACTTTTGTTAACACCTTCTATGCAGCCTGTCTCAATAATGCATTATAACACATAATGAACACACTTACAATGCTTTACAGGTGGTTACAGTTATGGTTAGGGTTAGGGTTAGGGATAACCCTAACCATGCCTACAACAATGATAATACAACACTATGGGCGCATTATAACGCATTATAAGTATGTTCATAATGCATTATAGATGGATGCTTTAAGTAAAGTGTTACCACACTTTCTATGAAGCCTGTCTCTATAATGTATTATAGCTCATTGTTAACATACATAACACATTATAACACACCATGAACACACTTATAATGCATTATATGTGGTTATGGTAATGGTTAAGGTTATTGTGAACTCTAACATTGGTTATTATTATGATCATACAGCACTATCGGTGCATTACAATGCATTATAAGTATATGCATGATGCATTATAGATGGATGCTTTAAGTCAAGTGTTACCAAATCCTTCTTTTTGATAAAGCTTACAGGGCTGGCTCAAGTTTGCCTTGACCAGCCACTAGTTATGCTGCTATATGGGCTCCATAATCTTAGTTTTGCTCCATGTCTCAAGTAAATGTTGAGGTATTTCGCTGGATGAGAGAAGATATTACCCTGTTGCTAACACTGAGGGCGAACAGGGGATCACCAACTCTGGGACCATAAATGTGTGTACCAAATTTCATCCCAATCCATTGACCAAAGCAGTCTGATTCACTAGGTGTAGATTGTGGATGAATGCTTCAGTCGGCGTTTCTCTCTCCCTCCACTGCCTGCATGTTACTACTGTGCAAGGGCATCAAATCTGCATGCAGCCTTAGCACCAACCAACAGATTGTGTTTGTTTT
>JAPXVT010000017.1:3416933-3428091 GCA_029823135.1 Acanthurus reversus | reverse complement strand
AATCCATCAAATTTCCTCCCAATCCATCAAATTTCATCCCAATCCATCAACCAAAGCAGTCTGAGTCACTAGGTGTGGACTGTGGATGAATGCTTCAGTCGGCGTTTTTCTCTCCCTCCACTACCTGCATGTTACTACTGTGCAAGGGCATCGAAGCTGCATGTGGCCTTAGCACCAACCAACAAATTGTGTTTGTTTTAAAGAAATATAACACAGACCTCATAGCATAATAATAACAGTCGGTACAGCCAGATCCTTCTCTGGCTCTGACACTGTGCTGTGCAGAAATTACCGGCTTTGCCAGACTAGGACCAAAGTGATGCACCAACCGCCCAACATATCATAAAAACATTATATGTAGTGCCTTCAATAGCAGAGGTACTAGAACTAAAAGGAGGAAAAACTTAAAGAGAAGCACAGAACCAAAACTAATCCTGCCCCCACAAACACAGAAAATAAATTAGGGTAGCAATACCTACAAGCTGCCAACAAATGTGATAGAGCCAAATGAGATGCTAAAAATGCTAACAAGTACAATCTCAGAATTTAAAAAGTCCCTGAAAAATATGGGGAGGTTGAATTTTCTTATTGTCTAATTCAGTAGAATATGGCACAAAGGGAGGCATACTTCTGAGACAGTCACTCTGTAGGTTTCATTGAGCCTCCTACGCTAAATCTTAGTAAATGGAGCTCTGTGGACTAATGCAAGTTAATTTGGCAGTTCTCTCGACAAATAAGATCAGGGAGCCCGAGCAATAAATCACTGCTTGCTACTGAGAGGACAAGCATAAATATCCACTAAACACATTTTAATGACGGGCACACTCATGGCTAAGTAATTGCCATTAAAGAAAGCCATTAGGAAGTAAAGAAAACCAGCCCTCTATTTGATGAGTAAATGAAGCTGGCAGATGTTTCGGATTTACTAACCACTATTGCAGATAAATGTTTCACCACAATTTGTGCTTTCATGTCAATCCCTGGTGGTAATTGTTTTGAAAAATCCCTTTCATTGCCTGTTGCTACACCACTAATTTCCTTTTGGGTTTGGTTAAGACGCTCCGTGACCTACTGGCTACAATTTCCCTCAGAAGGAAAATGATCTTGGGGCGCTTGTCTAAGAGCCTGACAAGCAGAAGAGCATTGTAAATCTCTGCCGCTGCTGCAACCCTCCTCAACCCCTTCTCCTGGAGCAATGAATTCCTCCCTGCTTATTTTTAATTCAGTAAACCGCACTGTAGCCACTACATGCATATAAAACTGGTGGACTCTTTCTGCTGGAAAATGCAGCTCAATGGCTCCCCCCGCTGCAGCAATGAGAAAACTGCAGGCAGGGGGATCAGAGCAGGGCTGCAGTGGAAAAAAGCTGCTGAGAAGTGCTGAGCCGCTGAGAGGAAGTCAGATAATATTTGGACTGGAACAGACTGTTGAAAAGGGAAAAGGGTGTGTGTGAGAGAGAGAAAGCAGTAAGGCAGGGAGGGGGAGAGAGAGAGAGAACGGGGGCCCACAGGGAAACAGGGAAAGACAAAAAAGACGAGTGGGTGGTTGGGAGCACATGAAAGGAAGGAATTTTGAAACTGGAAGAAATAATGTTGCAACACAGTCTTTGTGTACATGCAAGAGAGCGAGAGATTCTGCATTCTCTGGTTTTCTAAATGTCTCTGGAAGCACACACGCATATATATTCACCTGTGTACCTGTGCGTTTGCAGGTTTATCTAGGAGAGATATGAGAGCACTCACGTTGGATGGCCCGAAAACGTGGTCCGAAGGAGGGTGAGGAGCCTGAACCCAAATCAGGAGAGTTCCGCCTCTTCTCCAAGCCTGGGGATGCTTGCACTGTAATCTTATGGATGAAATCTGCAAGACACACAAACACATACAGTCCAACAGATGTTAGACCACCAGGAAGGTAGACACCAAGCAGAATACACACACAAGTTTGGGTGTCCTCTCTTTTCTAACATTTATACATTGAATGGTTACCAGTTGTTTTGACTATTGCAACACTTGTTCTTAGCTTCCTTATTTCACTAAAACAGCCTGTACTGACTTTCCTGGTGGCGGAAATTAAGTGTAATACGTGTTCTTACCCTGGTTAAAAATGAAGAGAACAAAGAGAGTGTTTCTCTAAGCGAATCAGCTGCACAGCGCGAATTGCAAAGTTCGCCTTCAACCTAAAAAGTAACTCCTTGCTGTGGTTAACAGTGTGCTACTGCTACTAACTGCAACTAGCTAACACTGCTAATGCTAAGCAAGGGAAACCAGTAGCCTAGGTGTCACAATGGAACATGTTAATCAATCATTTTTTGGAAATTAGTAATTTATGCACTTGATTAAACTAAATTAACCCATACTTTGTCTTTTTACTCTTCTCTGTTTAGTAATTTGCGGTCTTGTTTTACTTAACATTTTTCTTAAATTCCCCTCTACTTCTCTTGTATGGAGAGCAGCAACATTCCTTTGCATGTCCAGTAAGATAAAAATCATCAATTCTAGGTCACATTTCATCTTCTAGCTTGTAAAGTACATTTAAGGGGTGTAAAAGATGATTTAGCAGTGTGTTTAACCGTAAAAGGCCTGAACTAGATTTTAAAAAACCAATTAATCAAAAGGTGATAATGCTGCACTATCATGACTTAATAATTCAAAGACACAAATCACGCATTCAAGAAAAGATATTGAGCAATTCCAGAGTTTGAGTAACTGACAAATAAGTATGCTGAGCGCAAGAATTAGTCATTTGAAGGATTTTAATTTTAGGGGCGCAAATGACTAATTAAAGGACTAATTTTCCGAAGAAACTTATCATGCTCCATAGCAAGCAGCCACTAGCAGTGACTAATAACATGTAGCAGCAATGGCAAGACAGCACTTACTTCCTCCTGATACTTGAAAGCAACACTGCTAATAGTGAGCTACACAGCCTGTTGAGTATCAGGAGGGAAATTTTCTAATAAATTATTCCCTCAAGTAAGTCATTCATGCACTCAGACTACGTACCATTACCTCAAATTAACGTGCGCTCAGATAAATCAATTTCCTTCCTTCAATCCATTTGTAACCTTGGCTTTCTAATTCATTCCCTTTAATTAATGATTTGTGCCCTCAACTCACTGAATTATGTTCTTAAATTACTTATTGATTCACAGCTGAAGGATATTAAGGATGACTCAATGTTGCATTTGATTGCAAAAACCTGTAGTATTAAAGGCAGAGGTCTATGATGAGGGTGTCAACGGGGCACTGACAAATGGGACAAAGGAGATGTCGCTATTATTTTCAGGCAATAAGTTAATTATTTTCTTAGACATCATCTGCAGTTTTCAAATGCACAATTATAACTTCAATAAGAGACGTTTCCCTCTTCCGACACATTTTAAGCTCCACAACATGCAGATGTTAGCACTGTGTTGTTGACATAAATAGTCGTGTTTGCTAAACTAGCTTGCTGGCTAACTGGCTAAAGAAGCTAATATGTTGTTTAGGTTCACTGACTCAAGCTAGTGTTTAAAAGCAGACACTACGGATAAAGATTAAAGGCATTACATATGTTGGCACATTATATCAGCCAAAAAACGGCAGTGATGCTCAGCTTATGTCTATTGTTAGCCTGTTTGTTTATCTGTAAATGATTTAGCCGTGATTTTTTTTTGACACTAGTCTTTTAGCACAGCCACACTGTACTTCAGTGCACATGTTTGCATATGTGACAAAAAAAAACCTTGAAATCCTAAATAGGAACATCCCTGCATGTTCTTATTTATATCTTCTTCTAGAGACTATAGGATGAAGCCTAACATACACGCTACTCCGCAGTGTACACAGTGTAAGAGCAACACAGGATGAAGCAAAAAAGATAATAATAATATTGGTGGAAAGAGGAAGGGAAAAAGGAAAGGGAGTCGGGCAGATATGGTTAGAAGGAGAATAAAAACACTGGCTGGGGAGGTGGAGGGGAGAGGAGCGAGAGGAAAGGGGTGAGGGAGGGATAGTTAAAAAGAAAGGAGAGAGAGAGAGAGAGAGGGAAAGAGGGAGAGAGAAAGTGAGAGAGGCCAGCCAGCAGTGTATTCATGGACAGGAAGTGTCGAGGCGTGGTTGGCTCACTCTCCCCTCTCATCAACCCCCCCATCACCACCACATCACCGCCCTGCTGCTGCTGGGAAAGGCCTAACCACAACACACACACACACAAACACACATACACTGTGCATTTACGCATGCTTGCTCAGCCCAAAATACACTCACACACGCATTGAAACACTGGTTGTGAGCTGCAGCGGGCTGTGTGACTTTGTGATAGTAGAGGAGACGTACGGGACAGCGACCAGCTGAGCACAGGTCGAAAAACAGGAGCGAAAACTGAGCGTGTCGATCAGTGAAGACGTCAGCACGTCACACCTGTGATCCACCTTTCACAGGATCGATGCTTAAATGGTTTTCATGTCTAACAAACATCTGACTGTTGTTTTAGTTTTTGTTGTTGTTGTTTTTCTAAAAAAAAAAAAAAACTTGGTGTCACTTTCGACATTTTCTTTAACAATGTTATGACAGCAGAGACTGGCATCTATCTGCAGCCTTTAAACCTACATGAGTCCAACCCTGAAAGGAACCTTCAGCACAGCTGAGCTAAAAAAGTACAACAGTTGCACCACAAGCTCTTTCCCTGACTTCCTCTTCTCTGTTCTTTTGTATTTTTTTGACTGTTGTTGTTGTTTTTAGAGCTTCTTGAGAATGACCCAGTAATGGCCCTTGAAACAGGATTTCTCATCAAGACTGCTGGCTGATGCAACCCAGCTAATAGATGATTTCTGACAGAACAACTCACAAACAGTTATAAAACACACACACACACACCTTGAGGCATGCTGATCTTCTCGCCATTCTTGCACTTGAGTTTGTGCTTCTTGAAGGTGCCCTTCCTCTTCTTGACGTTGGGTTTCTCCTGGTTCTGGTTCAGGTGGAGGATGAGGAGGCTGAGCTCGCGCTCGAACACGTCCTGCTCCCACTGGGCCAGCTGCTGCTCGCGCTGCCGCAGGAACTCTTCGTGGGACTTCTGCTCCAGAGCGGCTCGCTTCAGCTCCTCCTCACGGCAGCGCAGCTCCTGATGGAGGACATGCAGATGGGAGAGATGAGGAGGTGTTTGATACCGCAGGGTCCCAGTCATGTGTGACTGAGGTTTACGCTCTTATCTCTTCCTACGTGACAGTGTGAGATGAAATGCTGAAAGAGGTGGGTTGCAATGAAACCTTTCACGGACATTAATGGCACAATGAGTCACAACTGCTGTCTGCTGACATTTTATTTGATGTTCCAGAGGTTTGTATTTGATCCCAAGGTGCCTGCAAATCTGAAAAGGTTGCAGTTTATAGAATTTTCTTCCTGACTTTTACATTAAATACTGTTCAGCCTTCAGGACACAATAATTTACATCCAAAACGAAAACAAATATTTCTGAAACAAGATGGGGTTTTTTTGATAAATAACTTCTGTTTTTGCTTCAATTATATTGTTCTTCTCTGTTTTGTGTTTCAGAAAGTTGCTGTTTTATATTCATTAGGTAAATCTCGCTTAGATCTACATTTTAAATTACTTTATATTTTGATATTATTAAGTAAACAAGTTTTTATTAAAAACGGCAAGAGTGTAAGTAAAATGTTGGTCAGTTTTGTGCACATTTCTCTCATTAAAATATGTTGTTTGTTTAATTTTAACTGGTTTGCCCTGATTGAATAGATTAATAGATCAATAAATGTTTTGTTCATATGGACACGAGCTCAGCATAATTTTGATGTTGTATTTCTATAACTATGTTCCCTGAACAGGTTCTGTAATATGGAGGACCACAAAGGTCACAGAAATTGTTATGTATTTGTGCATTTCTGTAATTAAAAACTAAAAGTAAAATTAAAAACAGGGATTAATAAATTAGTTTACAAATTCATTAATTAATCCATAAATAAATAGAGGAATCATAAAAAGAATTTATAATTAAAAACCTCAACACAGTATATAAGTACATTATTCAAAAATAAATTAGTGAATTCAGAAATGAATAATTAAATTTAAAAACCAATTTAAAAAATGCAGTTTTACAAACAGGAATAAATAATTCAATTCAAAAACTGAAAAAAAAAAAAACAGCTTTTAATCAGGGATTTCAAAGCGCAATTCCTTTTCTAATTTTCATTTTCATTTCCTAGCTTTCCTTATCCTATTAGCTATCCTATCGATTTGCAAAGCCATTTAGCCTCTGTAAACTTTTTCTTTTTCTTTTTCCCTAAAGTAATTTATTAATTCCTGAACAGTTCAAGAGGTTTAATATATCACCTCTTTGACTCGGTGCACCAATCACAGCTATGTTACAACTCCAGTTAACTTTGGTCATCTTTTTAATGCTATATGTGTAACATGAATATAAGTTTACATTAAAGCTATTTGTTTTAAAACAACAAGATATGTCTCTCGGTGTCAGGATGAACTCTACAGTTGGTTTCACTCTGTTAAAAAAGCTGAAAACAAATCTGGTCAAATGTCAAGAAAGGATTAACCTCCCAGTCAGCTCAACAACAGTGCCTTCACTAGAGATTTTCATCTGCTCAAAAGGTTATTTTATCATCTAAGGACACATTTTCTTTTTAAATAAAACACCTTATCTAACATTTAACACTACATGGTTTCAATGGCATGACAGGCGCAGTTTAACATTTGTCTGAACTACAACAAAGTCCACGAGTTCAACACAGAGCAGAAACCCTGGAAAATAAATGAACGGATGAATACAAAAGGAAGAAACTATCTCTTACCTTCTCTTTAGCCCGGAGTTCATCGAACATGTCCTGGATTTCCAGTTTCCAGTCCTCCTGCAGGGAGTGAAAGGAGTCCTGCGGCATCTCCTCCTTCACCTGCCGCTCCAGGGCCGTCAGCTGGGTCAGGATGGAGCTGAAGTTGGGTCTGCGGTGGGGGTCCTGGTCCCAGCACTCTGTCTCACACACACACAGTAGAAGCAGTCAAACACTGCAGCACCTCTATCAATATGACACTTCAGGTACAAAGACATTACTACCACAACTGCAGTCTACTGAGCAAGAATGGACGGCTGTCCTCGCACTGATGGACCAAAGCAGAGCAAAATGGACAAAAAGAAAGTTGACATTGGGGGAAAAATGCAGGGGTCGTTTCCTTAAAATGAGTGGAAAATATCTGACAATAAATTCAGACAAATTCACTTCTTTCAAGCACAGTTTCACTTCTTTTAAACAATCTCTTAAATCAAGGGACCCTGAAAGAAGGAAGTCCTTTGCTGATTCAGAATAATCCTCAGATGATCTGACTTACATTGAAATAAAAGGGAAATTTTATCAACCAACTGAAAGGTGTTGATTAGAAATATAAGATTTTACAAGACTGGGCTAACCAACTACTAAGACGGATGTTTCTGCGCTCATTACACTCCATATTAAATGAACATCCTGCAATCCCTCTAATTCATATTTACAAATACTTTAGGCACTTGTGTGAGCACAATCTAGAGTCAAGCTGATCACTTATTCAAAGACTTATGCTTAATTAACTTGCTTTGGGGGGTTTTGCATAATTTGCTGCACCACTTTGGGCCCGACAAGCAGATCAAAAACCAATCTGATAATTAATTAATCTTCTGAGGTGGCGATCGGTTGTTTTTTTTTCTTTTACTGATCTCCTTTTTTAACTACAACCATAAAGAACAAGTTAACATAAGGACAAAGGGCTAAGTGGAAAAAAACGCAACCTGTCTGTGTCTACCTTTTGGGAGCGAAGCAGAAAACAGGCTGGCAGTATGTTAGAAAGCACCCAGGTGACACTTCTTTTTAACTTGAAACTGAACAGAGGAAGAACAAGAATGGATACAAACATATTGCACAAGGTGGCTCAAGCACAAAGCACTTCCTCTCCGGGGCCACGTTATTAACAACATACAGGAATTTGTTTTCTCAATTCCAACCCAGCTTTGGGGAAATGGAAAGAAAGCGTGCTGGGGACACCATTTTGGTCTCACGCAAGAGTACTTTCACACCACTCAACAGAATCATTGCCTGAGCAGCGCTGTAAGTGCATTCGATTACATTTCAACACACACGTCCCACCTGCCATGAGCTGAGCAAAGGGTTCGGGGCACGTGGAAGGGATGGGCAGGGTGAGCTTATTGACCGCCACTCCGTATGCAACGGCAAGTCCATCAATCCCTTTGTAGGGTGCCTCTCCTGTTAGCAGCTCCCACAGCAGAACACCATAGCTGTGGGGGGGAACACAGACAACAAGGCATGAGTCAGTGCAACAGATCAAAAGTAGACATAGACTATATCCTGAAAACTTTCAGACCATTCAAATAAATGTAGGCGGATTAAATCTATAGGTTTCCCACAGCATCTTTTTAGGTTTTGACTTACCAACTCGAAACAGTGTGACTTTAAAATTGCAGTTTTTGTATTTTTGGCCACTTGAAAACAGTGGAACAAGCTGAAAACATGGCACTAACACATTATCTCATTATTAAGCTGTTAAAGTGAATATGTCAGCAAAGATATTCCAGTACACACAACGTTAGCATCCATTTTTAACTGCGTTCTCACATTCCTTTTCCTTTCGGCTTTGTTTCGGTCTCTACCTTACCACTGAGAAAAAAAGGTCTGGTTCTTCAGCTGCTGACTGTTTCACTATTTTTACCAACATGTCACTAACAGGTAGCCTACGGTGAGTTTATCGAAGATCGTTTATTGAAAACAGCAGCCGCCTGTGGTCACAGCTTCAGCTGATGAGAGCAGAAAGACTGAACCGAAGAGCATGCCGTAGAATCTAAACAATGAGCTGAAATATGCTGAAAGGACAGCTGAAAGCTGCAGCCAGAAACTTAAAAAGAAACAAACCAAAGAAAAAAAAAAGCGTGCAGCGGTAAATCCATAATTTACACAAGTAATACATAATTTATGATGACTAATAATTGTGAGTTTACCTTGGACAGGAGTTGTTCAAATTTTTTGCAGCTGAGCTTTTGTCAGGTGGGTTGTCGACATACTTGTCAGGTCCTTTTTTTTTCACAAGCAAATTATTCATATATCGCTGAATTAACACCAGTTTGTTACATGCTAGCAAGCAAGCTAATTAGCTCATTTTAAGGAGCAGAGCAGCTTTTTGGCGGGCAGAGACCCCACCAGGTCAACACACACAGCTTATGACATGATGACTGATGTTTTCAACAGAGCCCAACTGATACTGGTTTGCTAATATTACTGGTCGGTGTTGGCCTATTGCTAATAAATCAGTATCAGCATATTTCTGCTCTTTTATAGACATGATATTAAAACTTAAAAAAAAAAAAAATACTTGGAACAGTGATTTCAAATGGTGTAATGACATTTTTTTCCAGCAGAGGGCAGTAAGTTCCTTAATAATTATTAAGTGAAGTGTTTACTATTTAAGTTTCTAATAAAGTTTGTTAAAATGAAAGACATCCTGCCTCTGTTACATATCCTTGCCACAAGTATTTGATAACCACATTCAACCACTACTATATATGTATAATAATGTCTGATAATATTGGACATTAGATTTTGGGAATTTTCTTGCTCTCTAATATCGCTTTCGGCATCGGCCCCAAGAATCCCACATCTGTCGGGCTCTAGTTTTGACTGGAAGGCAATTAATCGGATGGGCATCGCAAATAATATTTCTATATTATTATTACAATTTATACTTTAAATTCGTTATTGAAGAACAATAAATCAATTTTTTTGTTCTTCTTATTGTCCCTCTTATTCATTCCCATTTTCTTAGCCCCTTCTCCCCAGCTGTCCCCTAGTGGCCCCGACTTAAAAAAAACATGGTTCTATTGTTTTGATTTATTACATACAGAAATTTAAGTAAGGGTAATTTTGATTCTATTTCTTGTTTTGTACGCCACATTACACACTCATTATCATAGCACTGACAGTGGAATATTTCTGCTTGATGGAAATATGCTTATAGAACAATGTGAAATCATGCCTGCAAAAACTTGTACAAACACAAATACACAAAAACGCACAAGACTTTTGAGCCCACACAATGGGAGCAGCCTTGTGTCCTAAGAAGATGAAGCGTGGCGCAGGACTTGGATCTCAAACACTGTCAATTAGCCCTCGCCTGGACCTGACTGAACGCACTGTGGAGGCTCACTAAGTGGAGAGCGCAGGCCGCAGCCTTTTTTTATTTAGTTCTTTAATTACAACTTCCACACACTGTGACTGTGCAGAAACGCTGCTTGTCGGCTCGCCCTGAGGCAGTCGTCGTCTCCGCGTGGCGGCTTTGGAGACGAGCGGCCGTGGACAGATGAGAAAGAATAGTAGAACAAAGATTACCCTTCATTTTCAGAGCAGAGCTGCCTGCCTGCCCGCCTGCTCCTCGCTCATTTTGCTATTTTCCAGATTGTACAGAGATTGCTCTGAAAATGAGTTTGCGTGGGTTTGCTGTCGATAGATGTGGGAGTTGGAAACTCCCACACATCTGAGAGGATATGTCTGTGAGATAGTGGGATGGCACTGAGCCAATTAGGGTAGTAAAATAAATGCACACTCTAACTAAATAAGGTTCTTTAAAGTACCAGAAAATTCCTTAAGTAGCCTGCACCACTGAGGAATCCTTTTTGATGTTCTCAAGGACGCTTTGAAAAAGGTTCTTGTAACAGCATGCTCAATTGGTTTCACATAGGCTCTGTATGGGGCTGCAAAGAACCATTTAAGAATGGATGAAATGGTCCAAATCCGCAGGATTAAAATTAAACCATGATGAGATGAGAGTAACTGCAATATCCACAATGCAGCAAAGCCATGAATGTGTTATTGCTTTAATAAAAAATTTTCCTTCTCCCTATTGCTGAGTAAAAAACACCCCTGCCTGCTTCATTCCATATGCAAATTCTTATACTGCACTAAAAGGCCTTGAATCCCCTCTCAACAAATCACACAGTCGCTCAAGTCATTATTATAAAACCACAAGCCATAATCAAGGGACTCTTCTGACTCTTTGTGTAGATGTGGCCAAACACACACAGATACATATACACACTGATACACACACACACACACAAAGCTATTCCCAGATAAAGGGCTGTGGTTAGGTCTGGTGTGTGGCCTCCTTCTCTG
>JAPXVT010000017.1:3293836-3306874 GCA_029823135.1 Acanthurus reversus | reverse complement strand
AGTTTTTCAGCATGTCTGGGACTTCGACAACTGATGCACAACAGTGCAGCAATAACGCGTATCAGCCATAGTTAATGACAGAAAATGGAATGTCTGGCTGTGTTTATTCCCTTCATTCATGCTATTCTATGTGATGACACATCGGATCTAAATGAACTGTAGCTTTTGGTTATGAAAGAGTATTCAGTAGGCCTCCTAAGTTTTAAACGTGTTTTTGTGAGAACGAGCGTTCAGGGGTTTGTTCGGTAACACCAAAGATTGTCTGAAGCCTGAAAGATGGCCCTCGGGCCAGCCCCGTTAAAAACACATTGTACTGTGGGGTGACAAACTCACAGAAGATACTTTCTGCTTCACATGGAGTAAATTTAAGAACATTTCAGTCAGACAAGACTTCGTAGCCAGTAGCTAGCCAAACATTCAGCGGACAAAATCTGTAAACTCTTCTTCTCTCAATTTTTCTCATGCCGTAGAAAATAAGAGTGTTCACAACAAAAAATGCTTCACTACATATTTTCTGCTTCATGAATGTCTGTTTAATTAAAGCCGTAAGAGCTAGTTGGAAAATCTCCACCTGTTGCTGTCACTCACATTGATTGGTGCATGCATGATAAAAACACAAGCGATCGTTCAGAGACTGTTCCTGTTGTGTGCATGAATCAGGTGCAAGCAACAACTTTCATGAGTTTATTCACTGAGCGCCTTCGTTACGCCCATTTCTTTCCTTTAAAGCTGGATTGTGCCGGTCCAGTATGACAGATACTGCTAACACACCGCTAGTATTTTCTGTGAGTGTGTTGCCGTGCGGGCCTCTCGTACGCTTTCCTTCACTGCTGTCAGATGCACTACATGTTAGTATGCAGGGCGTGGGTTGGCGGAGAGATGCCACTTCATCTGCAAATCAGCTCCTTCTCCCCCGAGATTACAGCAGCGGCTCCACTCACCAACACCTTGCAGGCTGCAAATTGGTCTTGCTGGGTTGCCATGGTAATCAGATATGGGTACCACCTCCTGTTCGCTCTCTTGGATCTCTCACTCTTTCTCTTCAGCGGGGAAGCTGCACTGCAGTGATGACGGAGTAAGGGATGCTGGGATACCTCGCCACAAGCCCCTAGTGGTATAATCTGGAGTCAAGGTCACTTGATCACTCACACGCTGTGTGTTTGTGTGTGTGTGTGTGTGTGTTTGGGTTTGGGGTGTGATAGAGAAATGGAAGTGTTTGTATTCGCGGCACAGCTTCAACTTAACCATATAATGAAAGGTGATACTCTCAGGAGAGTAGTGCTGGTTGCGGTTGCTTGAGGTGTCGTGTGTGTGTGTGTGTGCGCGCGTGTGCATGTGCGTGCAGATGTATGCGTGTGTGTGTGTGTTTGATATATCGGGCCTCCCTCCCTGTCAGCTGAGCCAGCACAGACCTGCAAACGCGTCATCACTGAGCTGAAAGGGAGGGGTGTGAAATCACTCCCAGTGGACACACACACACATTTCACTTGACACACACACACACTCCTCGCTGTGTGTTAAGCTCTCTGAAGGAAATGTTGTGCATTTAGAACAATAACACGCGGTGGTCATATTTCCAAACCGTAGGAGGATTTTAGTTTTGCAGTGTTGATACCTCCGAAGTTCCCCACATGATTCTGACTCGTGATATTTTCAGTTTGTCCTACCTCTGCACAGTCTAAATATAGCCCTGGTTTGACCCTTCAGGTGGGGTGTGTTGAAGGAAGGTTGTGTTTGGCTGCGGTGGAGGAGACAGACAGAGCGAGTGTTTATCTCTGGGCAGAAATAGAAGGGTCATGTTGCACATGTACACACACTCTGCTGCACACGCTGTTGTCCTTTTAAAACGGAATGTAAAATACCGAGCCGACAGGAGTCACCTGCAGGAATCTGACGTGCACATACCTCCGCTGTCTGGCAGAGGAGGAAGACTTTTGCACATGTCACTTCTCCTTCTGTTAAAAACAAACTCCTGTGTCTGTGGAGCTGCAGGATTTCTCTGACCCCGTCTGTTTGATTCACCTATTTGGAGCCATTTGTCGCCTGCTAGAGTTTCCATCGTGTCGCGGCGGTGTCATCTGACAGCATCGCTCTTAGTCAGCTCTGTCCCACTTCTGTGGTTTATCAAGCAGGAGGAAAAGCGTAGGCTTTTCATCTAAGCACACAGTGAATAAATGGGGCAGTGGAACAACATGGAAATACTGCAGAGAAAATTAAAACAAATCACAAAGGCAGCTGCATGAGGCTGTGCTGGTTTGCACGTATCAGCTTTGAAAAACGCCTGACTGTAGCCGTTCTTTTATGAGAGCGTTCACACCGACAGATTTCCAGATGTCAGGCATTAAAGCGCCTGATCAGCAGGACGATTAGACATCAGAACTGCAAAGATTTAACTGGGTAAAGTGACCAGTCTGGAAAATGTTTTTTCAGATTTGTTTTAATGTGCAGGCCACCTTTCAGTGCACATATATAGGTGTTGCTGTCAGTGCTGACGCCGCAGATGTTTGAATGCCTTTTTTTCGCTTCCAGTACCTGAACTTTGTCGGCAGATACCGAGTACTGATCCAGAACCAGGAGATTAAAATATAAATTCCAACACCTGATCGAGCTTTTAAAGCAGTGTCACACTCTGATTATGATACTGGTTTTATATTGAAACAACCATAGCAGAGAGTCGCAGTATGTGTAGGCTGGTTAAGCTCACAATAAATATTTTGGATAACAGTTTTTGTCCGTATCATTTATCAAAATGAACCAGCAGTTCAGCTGTGTCATTGTTTATCCTCTGGACTTTTCTGCCGTCGTGCCTTCATCCGGATATTACATGAGGATAAATCTGTTTTTTGTTGTTGTTGTTTTGTTTTTTCATCCTACCTTGGACTGTTTAAGATTATTTTCAATATAGATTCATTAAGAGACTGTTTTCTGGATTAATGATAGATTTTATGTTTCTACTTAAAAAAAATGGGGGACATGCTGACACAGTGTCATTGTAGCCCAAACATGTGTCCATAACCCCCATTTTTCTGTTTTGATAATTTGTGACTGTTTTATTTAGGCTTGTAAATAAGACAAAATAAAACATTAGTGCATTGAGGTTTGGCTTATAAACTAAGTAAAGGAGTAGAAAAAGGTTTTCTTGAAAAAATACACTTTTGATTCCCTTTTTGTCTTGAAAAATATTTTTTTCTTGCACACAATCATTATCATACTAGGACCAAGCCCAGCTAAATCAATATCTATCATATATAATATTTACATTTTGACATTTGATTGAATGTCCCAGGAAATAGTGGCCTAATGCAGAAAAGGCTGGTAGAAATAAAACAGGTACAAATTGTGGCATATGGAGAGATTTAATTTTGGTTGGCTTGTATTGAGGCTCACACACGTCTGTAACTTTACTGCATGTTGCTGAATTTAAGGAAACACATAACGCAGTAATTTGAAAATTTAGGCCCAGAAGTCTCCCGTCACCTCCCTGTGGCAAGTCTCATGGGAGCAAAGACGAATCTATTAAGCTGTTGACTTTGTCATCATTAGATGTACATTTAATACAATGATCCTTCTCCGTTCTATCAACCGCCCCCTCCACCCCCATTACACAACAGGAAGCGTCTTCAAAAACACTCCGAACACCATCAACACTGCCCTCACAGGCTATTTCCATCCTCATTTGTTGTCTAAATCCTGCCTCCCGTATTTAGTATGAAGTTCATTTGAAAAATTCCCCCTGTGGGAAATGTGCACAGTTATTTGATGATAATGTGGTGAACTGAGGCGTATCCCTGAGAAAAAAGATCAGGGCCTTGGTACACTCTTAATGATACTGCTTATGCCTTAAACACACTCAGACAGTTGTTCTTTAACCACGTTCTGTCCTTTGTCTCCCTTCAACAGTGCGAGGATGTCGTCCAGGCAAGATTGTCCAGATGACGGAGGCTGAGGTTCGCGGCCTCTGCATCAAATCCCGGGAGATCTTCCTCAGTCAGCCAATCCTCCTGGAGCTGGAGGCTCCGCTCAAAATCTGTGGTCAGTATCCTCCCCTTTGCCCTCGTTCTTCTCAGTTATGATCTGTGTTGTATTCTGCATCTCCGACTGCTCTTTGCTCGACCTGTCGCTGCCTCCTCTCAATCCCAGGTGACATCCACGGACAGTACACAGACCTGCTGAGGCTCTTCGAGTATGGCGGCTTCCCCCCAGAGGCCAACTACCTGTTCCTGGGTGACTATGTGGACAGAGGGAAGCAGTCCCTGGAGACCATCTGCCTGCTGCTGGCGTACAAGATCAAATACCCCGAGAACTTCTTCCTGCTCAGGGGCAACCACGAGTGTGCCTCCATCAACCGCATCTATGGCTTCTATGACGAGTGTGAGTGCTCTGCCTTCATTAAGAGTCACTGAAGTGTTTCATTTTCAGTCCCAAATCTCATTGCGGTAAAGTTTTTTTCATTATGTAGGACTGAGCAAACACATTACCAGAACAGTTGTAATAGAGAACAGAAAATGGAGGCATGGCAAAGTTGTTAGTACTTAAGCAGGAACATTTAACAGTTTTAGCTGCCCAAGATGACACAAGGTTAAACTACTTTATGTATACTTATCTACTTTTGATCTGGTTCTTATCAGGTCAGGCCCTCTAAAAGGTCAGCAGATAAATTTGAGAGGTCATGACGTAATCACGGGGAAATGAAAGAAGAAAAACAGACAGAGGCCAAATTAAGTAATTTTTTAAAAACAGATGACAAAATTCTCTTAGGATTTGTTTCCTTTCTTTGTATAATTGTAAAGTGAATCTCTTTTGGTTACTACAGGTACAAAGTGACCTTTTTTTGCTTTCTAACGCACTTTCCTTTGTGTTTTTTTGACATTGCATATCAAACTGTAGTAATAATGGGTATGCATAAACCTTTGTACATTGTTATTGACTGAAACTAGTGGTCAGATTAATGGCTAACCTTTGAGAGTAAAACCTGAAACAAAAGGCTCACAGTATTCCAGATTCATCCTGCATCCCATCATCCCAACACTGAGCTTGTATTAACTTGCAGAACATAGTTCCTCACTGTGAGGCCTCCTGACTCTCTGTCTTGTTGATTTTGCAGGTAAACGCAGATTCAACATCAAGCTGTGGAAGACATTCACTGACTGCTTCAACTGCCTGCCCATTGCCGCCATCGTGGACGAGAAGATCTTCTGCTGTCATGGAGGTACTCATGCTCACAAACCAGTTATTATTCTTGTGTGAGTGTCTCATTCAGAAAAGCCCGTCTGTGATGTTCATGTTTTGATATTTGCAACATTTCTTGGTTTGAAGTTTGTGTTTTTGATCACTGTTTTATATTCGGCGCTCCCTGTCAGGCCGCTGGTGCTTTCCTCTCCTCACATACTTGAAAAGTGATTTAGAATATGAAAGATAAAAATGTTGAACCTTATCAGCGTTCATAGTTTTTGGTTGACTAATCTGATGTGAAGTAAGTGGGTCAGTGCGAGTTTAAAGCTTGACTGATATGGGTTAATACCTGCACAGGCACAGAGGAGATTTATGAACAGATTTACAAACTGTGATGGCTTTGTGTCTTTGTGTCGCTCACAGGTCTCTCTCCAGACCTGCAGTCTATGGAGCAGATCAGACGCATCATGAGACCCACAGATGTGCCTGACACAGGTGGGTCAGCACACACACACACACACACACACACACACACACACACACACCTGCAGAGGGGGAGTTGGTTTGTATGTTATTGTCGTCCGGCTTTGTTCTCGAGACCTCAGTGATGGAAGATTATCTGTGTTGTTAGTTCAGGGTTTTTATCTGCAGTTGAGTTTTGGACAGCGGTGGAAAAAAAAACTCACTCACATCACAGTTCTGAAGTACCTGCACTTTGTTTGAGTTTTTCATTTAAAACTACTTTATATTTGCACTCCATTACATCAGCTAGTTATTTTTCAGTCCAAAAATCCACATTCATAACATTATTGATTAAACTTCCAAATTGTGTTTCATCTTTGAAATCAGTTCCACTGAAACTTTTACAGCATTATTACGACTAAAGAAGAAGAAGAAGTATAATTCCTACATATAATAATATAACCGACTGTTCTTTTTTTGTTTGTTTTTCACATTCTGGCTGATATTAGGGCTGCAGCTAACAGTTGTTTTGGTCACAGATTAATCTGCTCTTGGGATGCACAATATTGGATTTTTTTGCCGATATCCAAAATGCTGATATTTTCCAACTCATCTGGCCGATAGTCGATACAACTAAATGGATATTTTTTCCCCACACCTAATAGCCGAGATCATCAAGTTTCTTCTGTAGTGAATTTACATACAGTATCATTATAAATACTCTTACTGTGTTGGCCCACCGTCAAATACAGGCATAAAACACAAAGCTGAAATTATATAATATTCATCCTTGTGCGAAAGATACAAAATACTTGAACTTCTGTAAAACATGTCATATTTATTTATGACAGTTGCTTTTAAAAAACAAGCAAGATACATCCAACTTCAAAGTGGATGAGACAATCACAACAAAACCCACAACCAGGACAGACTTGGCCTGTTTCACAAACAAAACGTCTGTCCACAGGGAACATGGGAAACATGGCGTCGACTCGGGCGTTAAATCAAGGAAACAGCAGCCTGTCATTTCATCGGTTATTATGTCCAATAGTTCATTTTAAAGCCAATATTGGCCGATGAGGATAATATTGTGTGTCCCTAATTAGCTCCTGTTTTTTTCAATGAATTAACAAATGTCAGAAAATGGGTAAATAAGCCCATCACCATTTGCTGAAGCCAGGTGAATTCTTCAAAAAGCTTTTGTCAGACCAACACTCAGCCTCCAAAGACAGTCAGTTTACTCTCAGACGTAACTATTAAAGACAAACAACCAAACAAACAAAAAGTGTAAGTATTATCAAAATATTTGGTGACTGATTTTAGGTCGATCAGTAAATTGTTTCACCTCTAGTTGATAACCGCTAATATAGAAATGAACAAAAGCTTTCATAATTAGAGCTTTCCTGTCACATTTGGTTCAGGCTGTTGGACCAATATGTCACCAGAAACATGAAGTCAGAATGTTCACAGCTGCATTTTTCTGTTTGATAAACAAAATAATGTGAGAGTAGTTCCTTCCATGACATTTTGTGAGGGTTGGAAATTTTCAGTTAACCCTTGATTCCATTTAGAGGATCAGAATCAGGCTTTCTCCACGCATTTTGTCAGCTAACTAGAAGTTAGTCCTCTTCCCAACCTTTTATATCCTCCTTAACTCATGCTATCATACTTGATGAGTGATATTTATCCAAGGAGCAAAGAGAATAAACCATCAGCAGGAGTTTGTCATGACAGTTCATGACAGTGTGTATTAGTGAGCCCGGAGCAAAGAGGCTCTTTTAACTGTCAGAAACACAGCTGAAATGCTGCTCTTGGCTGAAAACGCTACTTGAACTTTAGTACCTCATTGATGCTGGAGATGATGAAAGCCTGTCCAGCAGCTCCGCACTGCAGCTCTCCTCCATCAGTTTGAAACTGACTACAGAACACAAAGAAATATTCTAGGAAATTGTTTACAAAGCTGTGATGGAGTTAAATTTCTTCAGCAGTATTTCACTGTCACATAAGTTTACTTACTTTAATGTAGGTACACATGAACTACATAGCTGCATATGCACACACAAGAAAAGTTTTTAAAAAATCAACAAAGTATATTAAAAGGCAGAAAATCGTGAGACGTGTCCATTGTAGTATAAGTTACATTGACTAAATTTTGATTAAATTCTCAAAGGGTCAAAACTCATCTGGGCCCACATTTGTCAAGCTTCTCGGAGGAGGAAATCAGATTCAACCAACCAAAAATTCTGTGACGCAAGTTTCATTCTACTTTTAGCCCAGAGAGTAAAAGCATTTAATCAATTCTCTAAACTTAGGAAATGACTTATACATCCGCTGATATTTCAGAGAGGCAGGAGGCAGAGAGGCTCACTCTGTGGGAGGACAGATGTTTGTTTATGACAGTGAGGTTCTTCAGATCCAGTTACTGCTGTCCTCGTAACTGCTGCTAATGATGGACACAACTGTGCTCGTAGCTTTATTTTGTGTTCTATTGTGTTTGTACCTGATGTGAGAAAGTGCTGGCTGTCAGCTGTCAACATCTGTCTCCTTACGTTCTTGCATCGTAGATGTCCTGAGGTGTTCATGTTGTTGCTTCAGATCAGATTATTTAGTTATTTCAGCACTGTGGTCCTCTCACCCTCAGTCTAATTTCTTTGCTTCATTCAGACACATTTTAGCTCCATATTTATCAAAAACTGTTGCAGTTTAACTTCAGTTCTTTGCCCCCTCTTCACTAAATGTGGCTCTTCTGTCCTGCCCTTATAAGGTAGCCAGTGTTCAGACCCTGGCAGCCTGTCTCTCAGATCCTCTTATGGTCTTTCGGAGACTCTCGAAGTGAAGAATGTGTGTATACACATAGGGTAGCCTTAGCATTTTAATACCAGACATGCTGTAAATGTAACGTGAAGTGTTTGAGAAAGGTTGGCTTCACAGCAAGACACACTATTTCATGCCGTGACGCAGATTTAAGAGTTCGATGGGGATGAATCACATCTTATTTTCCAGATTGCTCCACTCCAGACTGAATTAAGTGTGTTAAGACTTGATGATTTTGTTTTTTTCCTTCCAGGTCTCCTGTGTGACCTGCTGTGGTCGGACCCAGACAAAGATGTCCAGGGTTGGGGAGAAAACGACCGTGGCGTCTCTTTTACCTTTGGAGCTGATGTGGTCAGCAAGTTCCTTAATCGCCACGACCTGGACCTCATCTGCAGAGCCCACCAGGTACAATACGCACACACACACACACACACACACACACATATTTCCCAAACTCTATCAGAAGCATAAAGTGCATTTTTAAAGAAATCCATCCATGAATCCGAATCTGTAGATGATGTCTGTGCAAAAACAGTAAATCCCCTCTACTCTGTCTAATTTTTTTGTGTGTGTCTGACGCCCCCAGGTGGTAGAAGATGGTTATGAGTTCTTTGCCAAGCGGCAGCTGGTAACTCTGTTCTCAGCTCCCAATTACTGTGGGGAGTTTGACAACGCTGGCGGCATGATGAGTGTGGACGAAACCCTGATGTGCTCCTTCCAGGTAGGAAATCCCACAAAGAAGTGACATGATTCCGTTAAAGTAATAATTCCCTGAACCTCAGTGGTCATATGTTACACACACACTGGTTATTTTTGATTGTTACAGTCAGAGTAACAAGCACATGTTGAGCTCCTGTCAGCTAATTCAAACACACTGAAACTAGTCCTTTGATTCATCCGGCGTCCCTGAATCCCCCCCGAGGAATCAGAGGGACTGCATGTGTCCTCCTTCACTTTCTGTGTGGAGTCAGTCTGAAATATATTTTTCAGTCAAAACAGAAGCTTATTTTTATTAAGACATCTCCCCGAATGTGAATTTGAATACAGTTCTCTGGTGACTCCTAACAGGTTGGGATTTCTCGAGTCATTTCCCGAGTTAGAAGTGGCTCTCACAGCTCGCTTTAAACAAAGACCAAAAATTTGTCCCTCTGAGAAGTTTCAGTTTCAGTCAGGAGACACCCAGTATCATTCTTGTGTCCTGTGCCAATGATTAACCCCTACATTGCACAACATGGTCGAAACAGACAGGAACATGAACACCTTGTGGTTTAAAGTGTAGACGTCAAGGTAATGTTTTTGTCGCATAACAAGCACGGCTACAAAATTTTAATGTAGGTTAGCAGGATCTGCCAGCTTGGTTTTATTAAAAACAAGCAAGTTAGATGTCGTTTGATCAAGTTCAAACTGTCGATTTTAAACTGAACCGTAAAGCCGTAAAAAGCAAGTGTAAAAATAAAAACTACTCATAATCATTGTTTTAAATGGGGTATTTTAAGATGTAAGCAGAATTTGTATGATTGAGTACATTGTGGTTTTTTTGTGGAATGTTAAAGTAGAAGTATGAAGGAGCATAAAACGGATATGAAGTAATGTTAGTGTCACGGCACCGACCCCGGGACTCGTCTAGGACTTCCAGCTGGACGAGTGCAAGTGATGTTATGCTGTCGAGTTTGACTGTACAGGCGAGGAAAGGTAAAGATAAGAGAGGAAGTAGCCTTTTGCTCGTTTTACGAGTACGCCGCCTGGACATGACACTAGTATGTCGCTAAGTCTTACCCCGAATCCCCTCGATGCTGAGGGCCATTTTTATAGTCTTTGGTATGATTCAGCCGAACCTCAAAGCCCGATTTCTCATTCTCAGAGCGGACATTCTGACCGCAAGACCACTGAGCTGGTTAGAAAGGTAAAGATGGGCCTCGTAGAGTAAATGTTTTAACGAAAAGCAGCTTTCGAAACAGCAGTATGAGTAAAATATGTCGCTGACACAGAGTCATAGACTGTAAACAGCTGTAAGAGAAGTTGCTACTGTGTCATTTCAAAGCTCTGTCGTTCCTGTGTGTCCTTTCTCAGATCCTGAAGCCATCTGAGAAGAAAGCCAAGTACCAGTACGGAGGCATGGGCTCGGTTCGGCCCGTCACTCCTCCCCGCACAGCCCAACCTCCAAAGAAACGATGAAGAAGGACGGAAGGAGGAAGAGACGCAGAGAATGAGAGGGAGAGATGATGGTCTCTGTTGGCTTTTCACTACACAAAATGAGTCAAAGCAACACTTGGCAGAGGGGAAAACAGACGAACACAACTATTTTAAGAGACACACCCGAATCTGTCTTTCATTTTCAACTTTTTTTTTCTTATCTCCCTCTGAACTGCTGTCACACTCTCCTCTTCTTCCTCAATGCTTTTTTTTTTCTCTGCATCTGTGTAACATTTTTAAAAACAAGTGTTGAGAGAAAACAATACAATGGTCATTCTGTGGCATATCGGAGTGTTTTTTGTCTTTGTCCTTTGCCTTTTATTTTCTTGACAACAGAATGACAACTAGTTTAGTTTACCACATCTCCTTACTCCCCTGCCTGTACAGGCACAACAGGTATTAATGACGACTGCTGGGTTTTCAATAAATAATACAGGAAATAAATCCAATTTAAGTGTTGTGTTCTTCTTTTCTGAAATGTGGCGTGATTTTGTATGTCAACAGCACCGAAAAGTTGAAGAAGAGGCCAGTTGCTTCTACTAAAAGGATTCCTGGCAGCCTAAAAAAACAAAACAAAACAAAACCTGGTTCAGCTCCTGTTCTTCTGTGTTAGCCTCACA
The DNA here is from genome assembly GCA_029823135.1 of Acanthurus reversus. Classification (NCBI taxonomy): domain Eukaryota; kingdom Metazoa; phylum Chordata; class Actinopteri; order Acanthuriformes; family Acanthuridae; genus Acanthurus; species Acanthurus reversus. Next base: position 3,295,613 of record JAPXVT010000017.1, on the reverse strand, counting down.
CTGTATAAACCCGGATTTTGTGGTTCTTCACAAAAGTTTGATTTGTTAAGCTTGGAATAAGTCATTTTGAGTAGATATTAATGTGAATAGAATTTACAAGAATGACACAATTGAACTAAAATGATTTCTTACAGCTTTTGCAACATGCAGTTTTGAATAAAATAAACGTTTCTTTTTTTGCTCTTGCTTTTGCACATAATATTCAACGTAAACTTTAGAATGGTCCTGTCCTAGATGTTCACATTCTAAAACCTGCAGAAGTGTGAGCTTACCGACAGACATTTAAAGCTGAATCTGATTTTGGATAACAAACATGTAAAACGTTAAATATTAACTGACAATGGGTGACTTAATGTTAATCAGTTTCAGATAGGATGAGCAAAATAAACTACGTTGCAGAATTTTTTATTTTTTTGCACCAGTGAAACCAAAAAATATGCCGATAGTTTTGATATTTTTAAGATGAGTTGTTATTTAACTAAGTGTACAATGTGTTGCCTCATATCTTCTGCTTGAGGTCTCTCAATGAAGACAAAAGATGGAGTGTGATGGCATAAAGTGAAGTGGGATTTGTTTATTACATTGTTAAACAGCCAACAGAAGAAAATCTGACAAACAAGGTGATGCATTGGAGTTTCACTTGGTAAGCTTGTCATGTTTGCTGACTTCCTTCTTCATTTTCTGGCTGGTGTATCCCGGAAGTTAATGACAGGTGACAAAATAAAACAGATTTCTGTGTTTAAAGATTTGGAGTAATGTAAGGACAAAACACATTGCCAAAATACATCACAGACATTGTTGCTCTTAGACATTTAAACTAAATTTGGGTTGTACGCATTGATAAAGACTGAGAAGCCCATCGTTACTAGATTATTTCAAAATAAAAGAGCATCGACCAAGATGAACTTGAGTTAATGGGATGAGCTGTAGCTAATCAGTACATCTGTATGGTTACCTTCATGTTGGCTTGAGTTAGTAAAACCACTTTTAAGAAACAGGTTCAGGTTATGTGTACAATGAGTAAGCTCTGCTGAGGCCACCTCAGTTAATATTTTAATACAAATGACCATTTCCAACAACGACAAACACACCATCCATTTATTGACAGTCAAGTCTACAAAGATACATGATGAACATGCACTGGCATGAATTCCCTTTAACTCAAGTGACATGGTCTGATAGTTTGATCCCATTAGGTTCTTTTCTCAGCGTCTGTTTACATGGATCCCATTAAGTATGAATGCTGTGGTCACACCATATCAGAGAAAACAACAGAATGACATGTTGGGGCTTTGAATGCATCCACCCAAAATGACTACAGACTTTGTGCTGAGCTCCATTCTTACACACGAAGGCCGCAATACAAGCACAGTCTAATAACCACAAGGGGGCAGACATCAACTAGTGTTTTCAGTCCATCTAATATGATGTGAACACAACATGACCCGCTTAAACTGTTATGCTATTATTAGGAGGAGGCTGAAGTTCTGCTGTGAACAGAAAACTGCCTGAGAACTATTTCATTACACTAAGTTCATCTACATTCTTCATTGAATTCAGTTTCAGCAGTAGAAAAGACAAGAGTTTGAATTCTTCTGACTCACACTGGGGAAAATGACGTGGAATTCAAGTTCAGGACCTTTATGTTCAAATCGGGGTGGAACGTAACGAGTTATAGTAACCCGTTACTGTAATTAAGTAGCCTTTTTTAGTACTTGTACCTGAGTACTTGTACTTAGGTACATATTGTTAGAAGTGACTACACTACATTTCAAAG
>JAPXVT010000017.1:3208108-3218175 GCA_029823135.1 Acanthurus reversus | reverse complement strand
ACACACTGTCACTGGTCATGGCTTGCTCCGCCCCTACACTTTAGCTCCACCTCCTTTCCTAACTTGTCCAACATGTGTTGTAGACTCCTGTGGGAGGCATCATTGCAGACAGTAATTTTTATTTCTTTACTTTCTTTCTTTCCAAAGATATAGTAAAGAAAGGATTTAACATTTAACAAGTACAAAGTATTTTGCATCCCAATATTTTTTGCTGCTGGTCACAGCTATTGTGAATTTGCACTTGTTGTCGTATTGCATCTATAACAGAATCTACTGAAGAGTCCATTGAATTACAGCTATCAATGAGTTCCAGGTAGGTCTGAAACAAGTTAGATTCTTGTCTGAATCTTACATTAAAGAGGACATATTATACTCATTTTCCAGCTATAGAGCAGCTAGACACAGTTGACTGAACAGTTAATTGTGTAGATCTTCAGTAAACTGTGATTCGTGCCTTCTCTCTTCCTTCCGTTTTCTGCATTCAGTCTGTTGACTGCAGTGCTCTACTCACTGGGAGGCATGGACACACGCTGCGTTCATGGGCTGCTCTGAAGCTCCGACAAAACCAATTCAGAAACACATGGAAACTACTTACTTGAAATTTTTAAGCAAAATCAAAAATGCCACAATTCACAAGTATGTATTGGACCGTGGATGGCATCCAGTATGGTTCAATATTATATTGAGAACCGTTCCATTTCTAGTGCAGAGCCAACTGAAACAGCCTGCAGGGCTCACTTCCAAATGCATGTACGTCATTATGTGATGCTTTGGCATCGTTTAACAGGACTATCCCACATCGTAACAGAAAAGCATGATAGCACACCTTTAATGTCGTTCTGGCGTCACTGAATGTGTTTGGGATTTCAGAGAAACATTTGTACTGGTCTGTTTGCGTTTCATAGCTGGCTGTGTTTCATATTTTTTCCTTTGAGTTTTTTAAACACCTGCAGCATCGCACAATAAATGAATTCAATTAGTGTCTTTAAATTGGGACAGTGATGTGTGCGTGTGTGTTTGCGTACATGGCACAGCAGCTGCTGCTCTGATCAAGATCTGAGGGTAATTATGTTCTGTGTCCTGCTTCACATTTGCACAGGTCAGCTGCGACACGAGGCGAGGGTCCAGGTTCACACAGTGACTTGTTGGCAATACAGCAGACCTAAACCCTGAGCTCTCTATGTCAGGACATTTTTATTTTGAGTATCTAAAAGTCATAAGCGTACCATCCTTTACCTGCTTGCTCCCACCCAATATCTGACTGAAGACTTTGCCCTTGTAACTGTGTGTTGTTACTGAAGCATTGCACAGCCTTCATTAATGTATTTGGTTGTTAATGAAGTTCATTTCTCCAAGTGCTTGTCAAAATAAAAGAACATTGTCATTGTTGTTTGTTCCAAAATTAAACGTTTTACCACTGCAAGCTCTATAGATTGTTTGCTTATAGAAGCAAACTGCTTTGTTTCAGTTCATGAGGGTAGTGGCTCATAAGCAGATAAATAACAGTAATCTAAATAAAGATACACTACCCTGAAGGCAGCATTACACTGTCCTCAGAGAAACCTGTTGAAATCTTTGATCATTAGTCAAAAGTAGAGATCCATAATCTCACTGTTAAGACACCCCCACCCATGCAAGTTAAGAGATTTGGTGTCCACATAAACTTGGATGACTGTTAGCACACAGCATATGTGCTTTTACTAACGATGTCCAAGTAAAAAATCAAAGTATTATCTGAAGTGTTCTGTACAGTAGAAGCAGTTTTTGTTTGCAGATGTTGGCTTTGAGAAAATTAGGGGTAAGATTTCCTACAAATGGTTTCCTTCAGAATCAGAGGTCAAAGGGATATGTGTAAAATGAATGTCACTTTATTTGAGATTGCTGGTAAATTAATGTAAATGACTTTTTAAGTAACACACAGAAGCCATCCCACTTTTCTTTTACACTTGGTTTTTAGCTTGGTGGACCTGGGAAAGTACTGAAGGACTGTCTCCCGAGGTTTCCAGTTAAAAGCCGTGAGTCTGCTCAGGCCTTTTATCTCTCAGCTTTCATTAATAAGAAAGCAGGTTGTGTTGTTTTCTTGAGAATATGATGCACATATAACAATCCATGCCACAAAGGCCAGTTATACATTTGGAACGTTTGTAGCAGTGTTGTCCTTACGAGCCCACTTTGGTCCGTTTTGCAAAAGGAACTTGTGTTCTTTATTAAACTGTGTTCATCACAGTGTGCTTTTACCCAAGAAGTACTTTAGTGAATACATGTGAGACTTTGCAGGGCCAAATGATGTGATGCTACTTAAAGACAAAGTTACCTGGAAAACATCTTGTCATCGTAAGAGTGCTGCGCTGAGTGTCCATAGTTTTAAACCATAAAGGCTGTTCACAACAAGCCAGCCAGTCAGCGCAGCCAAGAACCTGGAGTGCTCCCACGCCACTACTAGGAAATAAAATAATTTGTGACAAAGCAGATTTCCCTGATGGCAGATTATCATGACTTACATTTGTCGTTTCAGCAGATAAGCTGCGACTCCATACAGAGAGAGCTAAGTTCCACCTGAGAAGTACGAACGGGAGAAATGTTAAGAATAACACAAATCTTGTAATGCCAGGTACAGTAGGTGTTCATAAAAGGAGCCAGCAGGTCTTTCACAGGAAGAGATTCATTTCTGTTGCATGATGAATGTTTTCATAATCAGTTGTACACTTGTTTCTAGAAAATATGAACTGAGGGGGCCTCATCCATATGAAACTCTTTGCTAGTTTGAAGCTATGTACGTAGACCTTCAATTTGTAAGCAGAATTACTCAGTTGAATAAGTCCAACTTAAAACATAGACTACAGTAGAAATTGCTGTTACAGGTTTGTTTCTGAGCTAAAAGGGATAGTTCACACAAATCTGAAAATTTAGTGATTAGCTGCACACCCTCATGCCAATAGAAGGTCCAGTGAGTTTTTTTTTAATCCACAAAACACTGCTGGAGTTTAACAGGAACAGGCATTGCAGAAATCTCCCAAACAGTTGCGGTGAATGGTGACCAAGTTTCAAACGCTGTGTGCGCACCCGTGCAGGAGCTACAGGCTACAGTACAGTGAGGCTTAAAACATGGACATGTCGAAGCTTCGGGATCTTCTGTGGGCATGAGGGTGAGTGGATGATGACAGAATTTTCATTTTGGGGTGAACTATCCCTTTAAAAAGCAATCTTGCCTCTACAGACACTAGAACGACTACGGTGTGCCCCTGCTGCCAACTGATGCAGTTTGAGTCAGAATCACATGGGACTTGAAAAAATCACGTTGAAAATGAAGTTAGGGAAAAGTGAATTTATCAGACGTCTGTAGCTCACTCCTCTCTGCTACGAGCAGAGCTGCTGCTGACATAACATACCTGAAGGCCTGAGCCTGAAAACACTGAAGTCATATTTTGATGATAGATGACACAGACTGAATGGTAAGGGCCTAATACAACATGCAGTGCTTATATTACCTTCGCCTAAACACGCTAGAGAAAATTATGGTAACATGTATTTCAGTATAAGTGTAATCATGGATTATATTATGTTGTTCATGTAACGTTAACGTGGATTGAAATTCACTTTGATTTCTTTTAACAAATACTGACGTCTGTCTCTGAGGAGCTACGTTTTGGCTTTGGAAGTGTTTCCTCCTTTCATCTGTGAAGTCCAAGGGCACTGTTTGATTCTGGTGTTTACATAGTTATTTATCATTGATGATAGGCCTTGACCGCAAGTACTTCCATACACACCTCTACGCACCTCTGACTTTTTATTTTTTTATTTTTTATTTTTTTTATTTTTTTGGGACAAGTCAAGGCAGAGATGTTGCTCGTGCTGTAGCTGTATGTTCTGCCATCTTTCGTATGGTTTACTTTACATCTCTGGTCCCTACAGTACTGTAGAAAAACTACATGTCATGTTTTCAGAATTTGCCATCGACTTGCTGCTGAGGACTCGGTTATAATGACATCCACAGTAGAAACAGATGCTGTAGTGCCTTAGACCGTTCTGCCCTTGTGGCTTTTGAAAATGGACAGACACCGAGTTGGTTTTTCGTATCATAGCATGGTTGAGGAAAGCAAGACGACAGCTGGAAATATTTGTCTTGTCCTCTTTGTAACAACTTGGGAATATACAAAGAGTTGCTGTAGCAACTTTCTGTAAAATAAAAATACATTTTTTCCAACAAAGTTGTATTTATTTCAGATATTTTTAAAAGAAAATATAAGTGTGTCTGGTGCATTTTGTTTGGCAGAGCACAGACAAAAAATCTGTTGACAAAATAGTTAACAGAGCTCTAGCAGGAAGATGAGTGATAATGTGTAATCTGTTTCCTTCTCCCCTCTCTGCTGCCTTCTTTATCAACTTCAGTGCTGATTTGCCTGAAGGACTAGTTATTGAGGTTTTTGAGTGGCAGGGGAATGCACAGCCTATTGATTTTGTTTTTGTGACATAGCTATTCACACTGACTCACTCAGAACGCCTTTACAGCGCTTACTTCGCTGTTTGCACAGCACATTTTCTCACATCACATTCACACACACCCTCCCTCCCATACATACCTCTCAGTAAGGTGCCGCACACGTGCTCTTGGTGGTAGCACCTGCATGGCTACTGAACAGATGTGAGAATCCTCCTTCCCTTCGCCCCTGACTCTGCCTCCCTCTCCTCTTCCTCCCCTCTCCCTCTCTGCAGTAATTATCCGTTCTCAAGGTGCAAAACTCTCACGAACCTTTTTTGTCGACTTGCAGATGTCCTTTGGGTCCACACTATCTTTCATAAACCAAGCGGCAGTCAGTGCTTGTTACCTGTCCGTTAGAGCCTAAAGCTGTTCCCTACAGACTAAAGACTGAAGAAGAATCTTGTCGACCATTCACAGCAGAGACAGTATTGATTTGTGAATGTGTAAATATTTTTTTTTCTTTGTACATCTACTATGTTTATGTTGATAATAGGGCCCGATCAATGTGGGATTTTTGGGACCAATGCTGAAACCAGTAACTGGGAGTAAGAAAATTCCAATATCCGATATATATATCAGCTGATATTGTACATATATTTTTCAACCTGTCACAATTTTATTAAACCTACAACAGTGAGAACCATATTATAATAACATATTCATCACCTCACATTTGCCTACCTTGGTTTTAGTGTTGAATTCTGACCGTTAAGGGAACTGAGAGCCAGGGAGTCCAAAACAAATGAAGCTGTCACATCAGCTCATCAGGTGGAGTATAAAGTGTTTCAGAACAGAGCCGTGGTTTGTAGACAGTTTTGAGAAAGGCATCAGTGATGTAAAAATACACCCCTTGAATAAACTGAAATATTAGTGTGCCCATAGTATAGAAGCTAGCTTGCTTGCTAACTGACCATTAACAATTGTAATTGACTAGTGCCAGCATGTTTTCAGCCAGCTAGCTTGTTAAAAGTTAGCTCGCCAGCTGCAGTTGTTACACAACATGCACCACAAGTAGCTTCATCACCACCTATTTGGCAAGAGTGATGAGACAAACTCTGGGGTGACCAGTGTTTTAGAAATTTTATGTTTGTTCAAAAAAATGTCAAAGAAACAGCAAGAGGAGAGAGTGAAAAGTGTTGAAAGGTGCAGAGGGCTAAAGATGATGATGTGGACAACTTAGCAAGAGAAAAGTGGGGTAGAGTAGAAATGAGAATTTTGACTTACCCACTATCGAATGCTGCACTCTCATCCCTGAGCTGATTGCAGTCTTACTCATGAATCCCCTCCCCTCTCCAGTGCTGGAGAAATGATTTTCCATTAACAACCCTTACTTCCAGCCTCACTCATCCTCCTCTCTTCCTGCATCATCTCCCTTTGTTTGCCTTCTGTTTCAACGACTCTTGATATCCAAAATCTCCAGAGATGTTTTTGGCGTTCTTTGGTCAGGCTTCCCCATCCTCTGTTACCTCCTCCCACTCTTAAATCAGCTTTATTCCCTGATGTATTTTTGCCTAATCGTATTTGTACATGAGCAGCCTCCCAGCTGTGTTAAAACAAGATGAAAACTTGCTACGACTTTGAGATGTGGCAACAGTTTTTTTCGGTTAAGTCTTTGCAAGAGAATTGATAAGACACCGGTGACGGCGCCTTCGTGTGTACTTGGATTGTTAGGGCTCATCTACAGAAGTTATCTTCGTGCAATTAATCATTTGTAATGTTTACATTAATGTACACAAACTGCTGTTTTAAGTGTGTAATCATTTATCACATCAGTGGAAAGCTTAATTTCTTGAAAGAGAGAGAAAGAGAAAATTACCCTAGAAGTTAGAACAGACAAACAAATAAAACACACTGTTATGTTCCCTTGAATGTCTCTGATTTTAAACAGTCGCTTACATTTGGGGCAATCTAAGTTCATAACTTAACACAGTACGTATCAAAGATGTAATCAGTTGTGGACGTTTGAGTCAGGAAAAATAGTGTTAAATGTTACATATATAGAAATGTTGCGCACTTTTAGATACTTCTGCAGCGACTCTGTTGAGCTTTGCCTTTAAAATTAGTACAAGACCATTCGTACTCCGAATAGTTAAAGACCAGCTTTCAGTTCACTTTGGGTGTGAGCCTTAATAGTGTGTAAGTCTCTTGTAGTGTTATTTTACAGAGATATTTAAGAAGTAAGTTCTCTCTTTTCAGCTGTCAGCTACAGCAGCACCAGTGTGGCTCCTTCCTGCAGCGCTGGATATTTTATCAGTCACACTGTCAGAACTTAGACCCCGGATATTTTACCTTTTTCAGCTTCAGATTCTTTTTAACTTAGTTTGCCACCAAAATAGTTTACAGATCACCTTAGCTCCTCCATGTCAGTTCAAAAACATATGGATCTCTGAGGTTCTGGCGTTGTCTCCAGTTGAAAACCATCTGTTCCTCACTCTTAAACGATGGAGGATGTGCTGCAGTTGATTTGACAGTCATAAAGATGAGCCCCCTTACACAGTGCAAAAAACAAGGGACCCCTGCCCTCTTAAATTTAAGTTATTGAAAATATATATACATTTTGAATTCAAAGAAAAAATTAAGCTTTTTTGTCCTTTTAATATAAGTTTTGTTTTACATGCATCTCTTTAATTTTTAGACGTACTGCCAATGGAGTGATGTTGTTAGTCCACTGCTTTGATCCAAACTAAAATATCTCATCTGAAGCTTGGACAGTTTCCACTGTCAGCTAACTTTAGCTGTTGGTTCTCTAGCTCCATATCTGAAGGTGTCAGCATATTGATCTTCTCATGAAACTCTGCAAGAAAGAAAAACAAAATATTCCACAATTCTCGAAGGTGAGACGATGAACATCTACAGTTGGTAATGGTAATACATGGTAATGTTACCACCAAAACACCAGCATTTTAGCATTGTCATTGTGAGCATGTTAGTGTGAACATTAGCATTAGGTTAAAGAATTGTGGTGCCTACAATCTCACAGTCCTGCCACGACGGCTGTAGACTTTTTTAAATTGCTTTTTGTTAAGTTTTATGGCTTTTTTCATTCTTATCATCTTTCTTCTCCTTTTCAACAAGTAAAGGTTATCAAGATTATACATAATTAATGATGGCTTTATGTCTTTTATGGCTCTCCTCCTCCTTTTGTTCTTCCATGTCCCGCCCCATTCCTAAATTTAGTCCTGTTCAGTTACCTTTATTTGTCCCTCAGGGCCAATAGGCTCAGATACAACAGAGTGCAACACAAAGGCAGATTAATAACATGGACTGCATCACAAACAGTCATGTCTGCACACTCACACGCTCCTATTGTCAGAATAGATTTTCCTGCTGATCAATGTGAACGTCCTCGTGGCAGCACAGTGTTAAGCTGATTGCTTGCAGTTCTCGGCCTGCATTATTAACCAGCTCAGTGCACACTGGAGGCCATTTTAGACATGCAGTGGTGTGTGTGTGTGTGTGTGTGTGTGTGTGTGTGTGTGTGTGTGTGTGTGTGTGCACGCTTACATTGTTCTTGGCCTGTTTATAGCAGCTTTCTGTTGAATTAGGTATACTATTTAATATCTTTCTCTGGTCTCCTTAGAAGGTCTTCCCTGGACTATCTGTGCTCCATCAGCTCCCCTAATGCTGTGTGATTCAAGCTCAGAGCTTCCACACACATGCACACACAACCTGTAAGTCAGCTGACAGCTGACCTTTTGTTAAACTGCTCCGAGGCCTTTGCTGTAACAGATGGAAAGTCACATGGCCTCCTCCTTCTATAGGTCCATATCACCCTCCCAGTGGTGGAGCAGACTCATTAGACACCGGCTGACACATGCTTAGGGGCCAAAAGAGCATTGTCACAAGGTTGTCGAGACATTTCGCAGTGTTTGTCTCTGTGTGTAAGTGTTGCTGACCTCTCATTGCCAGCAGCAATGTGAAACTATAAATAGCCTGAATGAAAATGTCCTCAAAGGAGGTCGTTTTTCCTGTCGTGCTGCTGTAATTAAAAGTCCACTTTCGTTGTCAGGAATATGAAACAAAGAGTGGCAGAGCTGGACCTGGCAACCCAACATCTCCCAGGCAGAGTGTGAGAAAAAACCTGGACTTTGAGCCCCTCTCCACCACAGCGCTTATATTGGAGGACAGACCTGCGTATGTAAACACACTCACACACACTCTCAGATCTTTGGGTTGTTGGGTTTTCCCACATTTTTCACTCTCCCTCAGTGCCAGTGGAGTTTGCTTATCAGACAATAAAGCCTTGTCCGTTGTCTTTCTGTCTTCATCTCTCCCTCATTCCTTCTGTATCAGTCCTCCTTCCTCTGCTGGATCATTAAACTCCATTCAGTATTGTTCCAGCCCTCACTGTGTTCCTGATTGTATCACAGACGGTGAAAGACAAGTGCTGCTGAAAGTTTAATAGCCCACTGGCAGCCTGGCTCCATTACCCTGCTTTTTTAGTATGTAGCTTTTTCGCTCACAGACAGAGGGCAGACAGACAGACAGACAGACATATGGTGGGTCTCATCTTTCATCCAGTGCTCAACTGCTACATTAGCACTTCTGCTGAGCAACATGAAGACTGACAACCACAGTGCAAAAAATTGAACAAAACACAAATAAGTTTAAACTCTTAACTGGCAAATAAGTACAGCTGCTTCTCAGATCTTATACTGCCAGCAACTTCCCACCTCCTTCCCCTTCTAACTGCCTCCCCCTACTGGTAGAAATATACAGAAATATGCACATAATGTTAAAGTTTCAGGGTTACTCATCAATGTATCCTTGTTGAAGTGAAGAAGAGTAGTTTATTTTGGTGTAATTAGCTTTTTGAAAAAACAAGCACTGGAACTGTATGAACAGGAGCATTCTGCACTGAGATTAAGCATGCTGAAGCAGCAGCAAATCCTTAAAGTTGCATTATTCACTGAAATTTACAAAATGAGAATAATAAAAAAGGCTTGAAAAATCATCAGTCAGAATTGGAACAGAACAGTAATATGTGTTTGAAAGCTTGAGAAAAGCTGCTAAAAGAACTTTGATAAGGGATGGTTTAGTTACTAGACCAAAGTCAGAGAAGAGTTCCTGTCCTGTTAGTGTATGTTGTCCTATCTTTATATCACACAAGCCTGTAAATAATGCAAGTTGAACTCAGGGAACATGTAGTCTCTAACCTATTTCCTTTGCAATGGTGTTTGTGCCTTACAGTAATCTGCCTGCCAAGCCAGCCGAGGAGGCGCAGAAGCACAGACAGCAGTATGAAGAGATGGTGGCCCAGGCCAAAAAGAGAGGTGAGCTCATTTTACAAAGTGTTTAAGGTTCCCTTACAGTCTTCCTCCATAGCATAAAGCTGCAGAGAGTGAGGTTCTCTCTGGATCACTGGAATGCACCGCGGTTACAAATCGAAACCCGCAGAGCTGGATAGTAATATAGTTTAATCCCTTCTGCCTTAGCAGACACCTGCAATATATTTTTCCTCCATCTTTTTCTAAATCATGGCACGCTGCTGAAGGACTGACTTTCTCTGTCTGTCTTTAGTCTGCTTTCCTCTCCTTCTTTTAACCTTTCCTCTATTTTGTGTTGAACCTCCTCTCTCCACACTCCT
>JAPXVT010000017.1:3189560-3201109 GCA_029823135.1 Acanthurus reversus | reverse complement strand
GTAAACATCTAATCACTATGATTGTAAATCACAATTAATGTCATCATAAATAATGATAATAAATAAGCCATAATAATTAATAATTCATTATTTAAATTCAAGGTATATTCATATGTTTTCTCATGCTACAATTTTCTAGCAGCCTCTTTTGGTTTCTGCCAGGCACATAATCACCAAAGGTGTGCAGTGATAAAATAAGACTAACCAGAAACCAAGGCAGACCGGATGCACACAGCTGAATTCAGCAGATGAACAGAGCGACTGTGGGTGAATCTTAGCGCTCGTCTTTAGTCGGTTGAATGCCCAGTTCAGACGACTGGATTTTAGCCCCGTCTGCAACAGTTTTTTGGACACTGAGGGTAAAAAGCTCCCGATCAAATCAGAGAGCGCTCCTGTGAGTGAACCACGGTTGCCATGTGTGAGCTGTTCAACACCAATCATGAACTCGCCGACAGCTTGACTGAGAGTCGTAGGATATCTGGCATGCCAAAGATTTGGCCCAGTTGCAGGTGTGCAGGTTCCAAGGCTTGGACTGGTTACAAGTAGCACCGGGACTTTTCCTGGTGAACTGGCCTTTTAAATGGCCCGCAGACAGAGGCTTTAAAAAAAAGAAAGCCCAATAACACCCGACAGGCGCAATTTACGTCACACCAGCACGTACAGTTGCCTACATGTGCCACACATAGCAAATAAACAGCAGTGCGAGAGTCTAGTGGTGTTTATTTGTACTCAATTGCTGTGAAACTATCAGAAAATTACTTTTAATTTCTCTGATTCACCGTCTTTCTCGTTACAACTGCTCCCTCTCCGTGCATTCACTTAAAGCTTGTTCGACCAGCACTGCTCTCTCAGAACAGGAAATGTTTTGAACGACAACAATGCTCATTAGCCCTGACTATTCAGGTCGTAAGCTACAACATTAATGTGTCACTGGAGCTGTTTTTTAAGACGATGTCACAATATTTAACCACATTGAGTGACTGAGGACCTGACACACTCGGTGGAAGCCCCTCCCAATGAAAGGACCTCGTAGTGAGTGTCCCCTTGTTGGTGATCAGTCATTTAGTGTGAAAACCTCAGTGACTGAAAGACTCCCGTTATGAGATAGATAGTTGTGTAGTGTGAACAGTCAAGAGACCCCATAACCTTGCTGGTCGTGTTATGTGTTCAAGCCATAAGTGGTTTTACAACCTTTCACTGAATTTCACCACACATCATGGCTGCGGCCCACATCATTACATTCAACTGATGATGAAATAACCTTAAAGCTGCAAGTTCAGCACGTCTTTACGGTGCAGTGCCCAGTGGTTTGGCAAAGTAGACATCTCTACAGTGTGTAGGTGTGATTTCCCACAAAGCTTTTCTCCATCCACCTTCTTATTACCTTTAGGTTACTGATGATGTGAGTCATTGCTGTCTGTACCCAGACTCCGGTTATACACTGAAGTTCCGACCCTCCTCACGCTGCTTGTATCAGTTATGTATGTTACAGTTAAAAATTCTCCGAATATATGACAGACTTGAAAATCAAATATTGAAGAGGTGTAAAATAAAAGCGATGGCTGTTTTTTGATAATAGACATGATGCTGTGCTCTTCGACTGAACATGTGTGCGCACTGCTGTAACTCTTCAGAGCTGCATTGTGCCTGTAAACGCTGCGCTGTGCTGCTCATCGCAGCCGCATGCTGTCTGTATGTTTTTGAAATGACTATGACTTCCTGCACTGACCCCCACTCATGAGCTGTCACACACACACACACACACACACACACACAGTCTATGTATTCACCACAGTGAGCAGCTTAACTTGGTTTTGCTATTTGCATCTCTCTGTGTCAGCGTTTTCATTTCGTCTTTCAGCTCAAATATTCACAACTGACGCTGAATTATTTGTAATTGGAAATTACAGTTTTAATAATTGTGTGGTGCAAACTTTACCGTTGGCTGGTTTTGATTTTCTCTGCCCTTACATGTCAACACGGAGGTCAACCTTTACACATTAGCACCTTTTTTTAGGCCTGTTAACAGTTTGGTGTGTGTGTGTTTAGGTGCAGGGGATGTCTTTCATCGCAGCAGTGCTGATCCTGAACCTGGACACAGCTGATGCCTTTATAGCTTTTGCCAACCTCCTCAACAAGCCGTGTCAGATGGCCTTCTTCAGAGTCGACCACAGCCTTGTCAGTGAACACACACACACAGTCACATACATACAGTTCACTGAAAAAACAAAATTTTTGCAAAAAGCCTTTTTATTGAACCTAAAAAGAGGTTTCCACCTGTTTTGATCTTCCACAAAATTGATTTTGTCCTGTTGATGTCATAGTCAAGTGGTCACACCAAGAATATGACATGTTTACAGTATGATATAATGCAATTCTCCAGATACATTATTAAAAAAACAAATAGTAAAAATAAGTTTGTCACAATAAATACATCTCAGATAATTAAATATTTGTACAGATATTTTAAGAGTCATACCATAAAACAACACTGAACAATGCAGAATTAAATCAATTACAGTCTAATTAAATGTCGGATCTTGATTTACTCAAACCATATGACTGAATTATTTCTGTGGTATTGTTGGAAAAGTACCTCTCATTTAGTTTCCATTACATTTTTACACAGCTCCTCTTAATGTGATAGCAATGAAGACTGCAACTGTTTTTTTGTTGTTGTTTTTTTTCTCATCTGTCCTGATGATTATTTTAATTATTTTTTAATATAATTCATATGTCAGGCTCATCCACCTGAATTATTTTTTATTGAAAAATATCGGAAAAATAGGAAAAAAATGACCATCAAGAAATCCCATTTTTAAAGGCCAAGGTGATGTCTTCAGATGTCTGTCGGTCAAACAGTAGAAGAGAAACTATCGCATATTCACACAAGGTTTCATCAGTTATTGCAGATCAATTTTCTGTCAAACTGCTATAAATTGAGATATATGTTACAAATGCTCATAAACATTTGATTTAAAAAATTCCACTTTCACTTCTCTGACAACAGAAATTACTCGACCACTTCCACAGATGACTCAGTGCCCTGCTTTTTAAACACAATGGGTTTTGTGTGCACGTTACTCTATAACACCGCGTTCTTCTCTCTCTACAGATGTTGACTTACTTTTCGGCATTTGAAGTGTTCTTTGAAGAAAATCTACCAAAGCTTTTTGCACATTTCAAGAAAAACAACTTGACTCCTGATATTTATTTGATCGACTGGTGAGTCTCACTCTCTTATGTTCTGTTCCCTCAGTTTTGCCTCATTTCTTCTGCTTAAAAACCAAAAAAGAAAAAAAATTGCTTTTTCCTCTGTATTTTTTGTATGGTGAATTTATTTTTGTTTTGTGTGATATAACAATAATGTTACTCACTTTCTTTAAACCACAACATTTGTTTCCTAAGAATATTTCTTTGAATTTGCCATTGTGTCATTTCATATCTATGATGCTGAGTGCCTTTTTGTTTTCCGTGTCGAAACATGACACTTTGCCCACAACCGGGCCTGTCACAGTTTCAGTGTCAGGTGTGTTTCTGAGAAATCAGCACGAGCTGCAAGTGTGAACAGGGGTCATTGCAGTGGTCTCTACCCACTTACGGTGGAAATATCAATATTTATATTTCTCACTCACACCACAATCCGCTTACACAGGGAGTGTTAATTCATCACATATGTAACTATTCATCATGACATTCATTATGTTTTTTCCACGGGAGTTTTTTTTTATATTGAAAACTTTTTAAATTATTTTATTACATTTTTTAAATTATTCTCTTTTTTCACAAAAACAAAGTCAAACCTCGAAATTGACATCTAAAATTACAATAAAGTTAAAATGAATAATTCTGCAGAGAAACAGCTGATTTTTAAGTCTCAATAACATTTTATAAAATACCAGCAACCTGCTGAAGACTGAACAATCAACCGCATTTAATGAAGCCACTATAGTCGTAGCAATAAAAGAGCCTGATATTTCTGTCAGGAGTTGGGAGAAAGCAAACTTTCATTTGTGGTATTGTGTCATGATACCATTGTATTGTATTGTATTGTAACACAACTCATGTTGCTCCGTAAATACTGGATGTGTTAGCATCTGTCTATCAACTTAAAAAGTGGTAAATGTGTTTACAGCTTGTTTCTACAGACCTCAGGTGGCCAAAGAATTGTATCTGTCATAGCTTGAAGGAGAGCTATTATGCTTTTCTGTCTTTTCTGAACTTAAATGTTGTTACAATGTCAGATTCTTGTGTTAAATGATGCTAACGCACCACATAATGAGGTACGTGCATTTGGAAATGAGCCCTGCAGGCTGTTTCGGTTTGCTCTGCACGCTGTGTTTTACAGTGTATTTTTAAACAGTGTTTTTCTAGTGTCGTTAATGTGTGCTGGACTTTCTTATAAGGGCCTGTCAGCGCGTGCACTCAGGCCTGTGCCTCCCCCACTCTGCTCAGACACCGCTGCACTCTGCTCTCTGTTCTCTGCTTCACTGATTACTGTCAGCACTTTGTTTGAGATGTCTCTAATAAAGTGGGTTTTTGTGGAGTGAATGAAAGACACTTAACTTTGTTAAACTTTTCTTAAGAGGCAAAACACCAGAGAGAAGGTAATAATGTTCCTGTTTCTTGTGGATTTATTCTGTGTGGATTTATTTACTTTCTCAATGAGCACATGAGCTGGATTAACGGCTAAACTGCTGCTAAAGGACTGCACGTTACTTTGTCTTGTTGAAGAGTGAGACACACAAGCTGTAAGTGACATTTTATCAGCGTCCTAGCTGTGTTTATTATATGTCGGTAAAGGAGTTGTGAGTACAGCAGAATGAGGATCTCACATGAGGGACCGGTGAGGAGTAACCGACACAGACCGTTTTGAGAGAATGCAGAAAATACAAGAAAGAGAGAGAACAGTTTTCTGAAGATATGCATGATATATGAAGATAGCTGCTCTATAGGAGTCCAAAATCAGACTAAAGACACGAAAATGAGTATAATAGCTCTTTTTGAAAAGAAAGAAAAAAAGATTTGAAGAAACTTTGTTTTGTTTACAATTCAAGTGGAAGAGCTCAGTCAGACAGAAAGTGTGGGCTCTGCGTCAGAACCTTAGATCCAAGTTTCATTTCCAAGTGTGTAAGTACGAGAAGTCACAAAAACGTGGTGATGATGATCAAATGATAAAACTTACAAAAGATTGCACCTGCTACATGTAGGTTATTGTGCAGTGCTCCTTTCGTGTACAGCAGGAACAGTCTGAGAAGCTTTTGGTTGCACCTTGTTATGGTAACAAACTGCGATTTGATGTGAGGGAAACTTTGCAGGTAAAGCTGTGTGTGACTGTCACTGTCCTTGTCACATTAGTTGTCCCTGATAGAACTAGAAAAACAACCATAAAAAGTTTAAAGTGAACCAGTGAATCACCTTAAGTGCACTGTTGTTTTCTCTCTCAAACTCTTCCTGTTTCTCTCAGGATCTTCACTCTGTACAGCAAGTCGCTGCCTTTGGACCTGGCGTGTCGGGTTTGGGACGTGTTCTGCAGAGATGGCGAGGAGTTCTTGTTCCGCACAGCGTTGGGTCTGCTGCGTCTCTACCAGGACGTCCTGACCTGCATGGACTTCATCCACATGGCTCAGTTCCTCACCCGTCTGCCCGACCTCATTCCAGCAGAGCAGCTCTTCCAGCACATCGCCGCTGTTCACATGACCAGCCGCAACAGGAAGTGGGCTCAGGTAGGATGTTGCAGCTTTGCATTTCAGGGTCTGTGGCTGGTATTTGTTCCTACGCACTTTTTTTTTTTTTTTATAACTGTACCTTCCCACGTGTTCTCAGGTCCTGCAGGCTCTGCAGAAAGACCCAGAGCGAGGCAGCCCGGTGCTGAAGCGCTGAGCTGAGATCAGAGGAAGACCATCTCACACTAACAGACTCAATCAGATAAACTGGACTCTGAGCAGGCCGGGCAGACCTGAGAAAGACCCGTGTTCAAGATTACTGGGACAGATCTGGTTGTCACTGCTCTAACTGGAACCAGGACCGTGTCTGTCAGTGATGAGGGAGGGGCGCAAAAAGGAACACGAGGCCTTATTTTTGTCCCACCGCACCTCCTTTGCTCCGGGGCCCAGCAGTGAGCTGGAAAAGTGTAGCTGGCAGGCTGAAGAATGTATCACACACTCCCACACACACGTTCACCTACCCTGCTGGTTCAGGTCTTTCCAGACTAGAGGAAACCACAGACATACCAGTTACCCCCCCCCCACATTCTCCACTTAAAATTCTCTGCTGTCTTTCGAGCTTCAGTTCTACTTGACTTTGTATTTGGCAGTTTTCAAAAATTCCACGTGACTCTCTCAATGTCTGAAAAATAATCATCAGGTAAAGAAATTGTAATGTCCTACCTAAAAGGATTTCTTTAGTCAGATCTGTGAAAGACAGTGTTGAAGTATGTCCAACCTCAGCTAGTGTCTCGGCATCTTTATCTTTTTGTGTCTGCACCTTTTCTCTCAAAACTTAACATCATTCCTTCATGTTGTCTGGGTTTGATTTTGTCGTTTGACTTTGCTGTGATTTCAGTTGCGTGTTTCCTGAACCATTCCATGAAGTCAGCTCTGTCTTGAAGAGAGTTTTTGTGAGTAATAATCCATGAAAATGCACGTAACCTTCAAGCTGTGGGTTAAACACCTGAAGACAAATTTGGTGTTTCTTAGAGCACCATGATGTACATTTGATGAAATGTTTTGACCCTCTAAAAAGAGGCCCTAAGCTGCCCGTAAAAAATGCATTTTACATTATATTTATGTAAATGAAACTGGAGTTAATAATGAGGTAATCTGTCACTTAGAGACACACACGTTGTCGTGTCAGACATGGACTTCCGTTTAGTTTTAGCTACATTTCAGCTTAGTAGTGTTTTGATTCCTGATGTCTTGGTGTACGTTATTTCATATTTATTTAATATTTATCAGACGGACGATGGGACATAAAAGAGGACTTGTTCCAGTCAAATGAAGATTGTTGCTGAGCCTGTCCTGATTCAAACTCATGCTTTCTTTGGTTTAACAACCTGTAAGCATAAAGGTTGTGATTCGATAAAACTTATCAACTAACTGAAGGGTTAAATGTCCAGTAGAGGGCAGTTTAGGGCTGAGTCGTTGCTGTAATCTTAATGACAAATTCTGATTTGGACATCAAAGTAACTAAATATGAGAATACACAGAAGGCTTGGCTACCATATTACTATCTTAATATTTGCTGTGGAGATTACAGCAGAAAAAGTTGGAGGTTAAACAAAATGTTAGTTAGTCGGTCGGCTCAGTCGTTATTTAGGCAAAAAAGCAAAACATTCACTCATCCAAGTTCCCTCTTGTGATTATTGTGTGATGCTTTTTTAAATACCTTTTGGTTACGGACCAACAAACCCGAAAGCTATTGAAGCTCATCTCTGAGTATCATCATGACAGTCAAACAATCGGCAGATTATTTGAGAGCACATTTTAAAAGCAAGCATAGTGTGTAAGTTGCTAAAGTTGCTAAAACTAAAGACGCTGACACAGCAACTTGACAATCAGCCACAGGGCTCTGCGCAGCCTCTGTTGAGTATCTGTGGACGGTTGTTACCTGTGCTTGTCCAACTGGTTGTTTAGTGCTTTTTCACGCCACTTTTGTCTGCCTTTAACACCAGCAACAGGCTCAAGCTACCACCAGTCGAAGCAAAGCAGAACATGCGAGAAGAAAGTTTCACTGTGGCACGTTAAGTAGCTGGCTAGTGTTTTGTTTGGATTTCCGATTCTTATTTCCTGTCACACAGAACATACGCACGTGGCCGTGCAGCTTTTAGGTGTGACTTCAGGTTTTGTGTCTGCTGCTCTTTGAGGTTGTCACGGTTTTGATGCTCCCTTGCCACTGTGGTTAAAGTGTCATTCCATCCTGACCAGTGGCCAGTATTTACATCTCTGTCAAGAGTGAAGTTTCCTTACCAGCATTGTTATGATGAATTAGCAAAGGCTGGACAGTTCAAAGTTAGTGCAAACATTTCTTGATAATCAGATTTTAAAAGGTGAAGTATCATCTTGATCCCAGGCATGCAGCTGTTTAATGTCTTTTTGCCCATTTTGCACAGACCTGTTCATCAAATGAAACAGGCTCATGAATAAGGAGTCGAGGGAGTTGAGGGGTGTAGAAATCTCACTGACTGTTGATGTCTGTAAGGAGATCAGTTGCTAGATTTTCCAACCCAATCAACAGAATACATGTTGGCATTGTCTGGTTTGGCAAACTACTGACAAGTTGAAAACGAACGTTTTGTTACTTTTGTTCAGGTGTGGTTCAGTTTGCAAAAATGCATCTCGGTTTGGGTTAGGAAAAGATAGTTTTGGCCTAAAATACCCAGTTTTGTTGCCTCAAACATGGCGACAGAATCTCCCAGCAGGTGCTAAAGAACCTGATGTGGTGTCCCACACTTTTCTGCTGGTCGGCAGCCATCCTGTTAAAGACGAATATGGGAAAATTCAACTTGCTTAGAGCCTACATTTAATGTGAACTATTTCCCTTTGCTGTATTAGTGAAACTGCGATATGTCACTTACACAAACATATTGATTGTATTTTTGGTTGGCAAAAAACATACAATCCCAACATTTATTCAAGCAGCTGAACTTTGATTTTTCTCAGCCAACGATCTTAAACCAGAAGAAAGCGCAGCTGACGTTTCTCAGCAAGAACACAGAGCTGTCCTGTATGTTTGAAAGCTGCTTCATTTTTTATGTTGTGCTGCAGATTGTGTGTTTGATGGAGTTGAGTTTTTGTGCTCTGTAATATTAGTGATGACCCCGTTTGGCGTCTGTATCTATCAACACTTAATCAAATACCCTTAAAACAAATATGCCACAGCTGAAGTAAAACACATGCTCTCGGATTTAAAACAGGAAGCGCCTGTCATTTGTAAATCATCGTGTCGGCCAGTTCTCGACTGCTGACAGATGTAGACGCGCTGTCTGTTGTCTTCAGTGTCTGCGTCAGCGAAGCACCATGCAGCAGGCTTTCTGATCACTCTTCTTGGTGCACCCCCTCCCCTACTCCCCCAATGTGGTAACACACCACAGAGCTGCAATAAAGCTTTTTGCACGTTCATGGAAGCCTTTGAGTTGTGCCTCGCATCGTCGCTTCATCACTCACAGGTTTTAACGAGCTGTTTGTTTTTCATCCTTTGTTTTTTCTTTCTTTTCTGCTAATGTGACGCGCTGACTGTAAAAGCTGAAGTGTGTGTCTCATGTTTATGTGTGGTTAAGTGGCATTTTCTCAATCTGTTAATTACTAGTTGTTACATTAAAGGCTGGCCTGTGTATGAATTGACAATTCCAGCTTCACCAACACTACCTGCTTCCTGCCTCCTTTATCACATTGGCAGCACTGTATGATCCACAAACAACACTTAATCAAACTAAATTTAAATAAAACTTGTAATATGCTGTTTGATTCGCTTAATGTCTGTAAAGTCTTGGGTTCTGTTTGTATTGCATTGTCTTTTTTTGTTTGTTTTTTCTCAAAGAGACCTGTGTACTGTAGAGGACTGATAGACATACATGGAAACAGCAGAGGGTTACCATGCAGCTGTATCTCACTTGAAATGTATATAAACAATGATTTTATTAAATAAAGAGCTGTACATATCCAACCAGGAGAAGTTTGTTTTGTCTTTGATGACTTTTAATGGAAAGTGACGTGAGACAGATTTTATTTTTATAAAATGAGGCCCTGCCTCAGCAAGGAATCGAACCCAGAACCTACTAGCTATGAGGCAATGCTGGATCAGCTTATGATCAGTGTCTTTCACTGCGGTTGTAAGTGCTGTGCAAAAACTGTTTCTCTGTACATTTGCTTGTGGTCACCTATGCTAAAATGAAATGCAGCAACACTGAGTTTTCTCACACAGTTCACTTTACTTATCATAGGGTGTAATAACAGGCATGTGAACAGAGTTATACAGTCTGTGGCTCAAATCGGGACTTTCTGCAGAGCGAGAAATTAAAATTCATGATGTCAGCAGGTCAGTGGGGTATTTTTTTATTTGCAAGGTAGGATCTAGTGATTTTAAAGGGGACGAGTGGGGAATATGTAGGATAATCTTAGTCTCTCCCTCTCTCTCTATATATATATAAATATATATATACACACACACACATATGTACATGTATGTACATTTATGAATGTATAAGTATGTATATATATAACTTATTGTTTTTAGGTGGTTGTACAAATATTGTAGCCAATGGTTTAGCTGTATTTACTGTCATGCTTTATGCTTAACATCTTTCAACCACAACAACACAGTTACATCTCATCTGCACTTGACTTTCTAAAAAGCCCAGCGGAAAGTTACTGTCAACTTCAGTCCTCTTTGAAACCACAAACCCACGAACTCCTCCCTCCTCACATCCTGACACCTTTTTTTCTCTCTGAGTATTTTTGATCTTGATAAATGTAACCCCACACCACCTTTTGTTTAGATGTCCTTTGTTGCAGTTGGGAGAGCAGCTGTGTCATCAGTCTCTATTGTCTCATCCAGAAGAATATCCAGTCATCATGAGGACCAGTCACTTCCTTTTGCTCTGCATCTTGGGAGCTGCACTGCTTTCTACAGTGTTCTGCAGCAGTAAGAGCAACTTAAGAGCACTTCAATCATACTCTGTGATAGAGGAGTAACTTCTCAGAATACTTTGATGATACATTATTTTATGGTCTTTTCTTAAGATGAAGTCGGTCCTGATGACTGCTGCTTCAAATTCTACCCGAGAAGACTGAAGAGAGCCCTCATCCGCTCATATTACATGACTGATTACCGATGCCCAAAGACTGGAGTCATGTAAGTGCTGAAACTGAATTTATTTTAACACGATTATAGTATAACAAGAAATTATGTAAATAAAAATTACTGTGTATTATATTACCTTAAAACATATTTCTAAATTTCCCTTTTTATAACAAAATATACAATATTTTTCATAATCTATTCTTTTACTAATTTCTGATAATGCATTACATCTTACTTTTGATCTCTATTTTCTTACATTCTATACCTTGGTGCCTAAAAATTATCCATTATAATGACCTTTACATTTTTATTTCTCTCTTTCAGTCTTGTTACAAAAAAGTCTCGTCACATCTGTGCAGATCCAAGTCTCTACTGGGTGGACGACATCATGAGAAGCTTGGACAAAACCAGCTACCCTCTCTTTTTAGATGCTGAGGCCTGTGTTGCTTTATCAAATCACTTTGTATGAAATGCATCCGACAATGTGAACAGTATTTTTGGGCAAATCTATTAAAAATGAGTGGATGATAAGGCTCCACATGGTTATGGTATGTTATTTTGAGCTTGCATGGGCACATTTGCCAACTTAACAACTTTATTTTTGTAATTTTATATTGGTGCTTTGTGTAACCCGCATTGTCTTACATTGTAAAACTCTTGCAAATACAGTAAACAGTATGAAAACTTTGCTTTGTCTTGTCTCAAGTCATTCTAAGCTTTCTAAAAAAAAATAAGTTATTTAGGTTTAT
>JAPXVT010000017.1:3175064-3186009 GCA_029823135.1 Acanthurus reversus | reverse complement strand
TGGGGTCCCGAGGCAGAGGGAGGATGGACCAGCAGGGAAGAGCAGTCGCTACTCGATGCTATCGAGCAATATGGATTTGGAAACTGGGTATTTTTTTAAAGTTACTTCAGTTAATTATTCTAATACAACATGTGTGTTTCCAAGACCTTTACTTACAGTAAATAAATGTCAAGATAAAAACGCTTCTGTTAGGGTAACGTCGATGACCTTTATTACAATCAGCGTTACTTTGTTTTCGTAATGTCGTAAAAGTTGGACGTCGCACAGTCTGTGGCTCCAAACTTCAAATACAGAACAGTCCCAAACTTATTTTGAAAACAGTGCTTTTATTTTAGAATAGAGGTGGCCCACAACAAGGCGTGAATAACATGCCTCATTAAGAAGAGAAGCTCATGAGTAACACTAGTCTCCAAAATATGAGTCGCCGTCCAATAAAATGAATAAAATGCTTCGTTACTGCAGCCAAATCACGTCACGTCACAAACTTGCACACAAGGAACGTGACAGGCTAAACAAAATTAGAAACTTGTAAAAAAAAAAGTCAGTCATAACAAAAGGAGGTAAGGTAGTTGTAACTTGTGGAAGGTAAACCTGCCATTTTATAGATAATCATCATTGGCCGCAGTCCTTAGAATTCATAAATGTAAACTGTGAAAAAAGCTGCACTTATGACTGCATCCCATAATTCATAGAGTCCAGTGATGTTCGCTGCTAAGTTATTGCAAACCCATAAAATGGTAAATTTCTGTATTAAACTTCTAAAAACAGCTGGACATATGTTACATACGTTCCTGTTTGAGTTGTGCACTGACATTATCCCAGATGTTTTAAACAACGTTAAACCTTCAGAAATCTGTCATTTTCTTCAATGGTGCATTTCAGTTGGTGACCAGTGAATGGCCTAGTATCCCCTTTTGTGCCTCCAACTTCTGGGGAAAAACTGAAAATGCCATGTCAAATGTCCAAGTGAGGAAGGACGTAGAAAGACCAAATGTAACTGAATAAAAGTTAAATAAATTCCCTTGTTTATGAACATGGTCTCTGCCTGACTTCCATCGGGCAGACGTCCTTCAACAAGTGTGGTTGTTAAACAGTGAAGACAAAAACTGCCATGATTCCACACGACTTCATGACTTCATCAAATTATGTTTTTGTTATTGTTCAATTGAGACATCCCTAGTAGCAGAAATTACATACTGCAGTGTGTGTTTAAGTTTGGGTGAATGTTTTTTTTCACAATTATTTTTCTAATACATTAAATAACTTCCTTGGAAACTGACTGCATGTATAATTTGGCAGTAATTATTGAGAAAACCTGTTTT
This sequence comes from Acanthurus reversus, assembly GCA_029823135.1. NCBI lineage: Eukaryota > Metazoa > Chordata > Actinopteri > Acanthuriformes > Acanthuridae > Acanthurus > Acanthurus reversus. Next base: position 3,184,687 of record JAPXVT010000017.1, on the reverse strand, counting down.
TTTTCTTCAGAAATAACTTGCTTAACTTGTCAATATCTGTTCATTATTTCGCTATGGTTACTTTTTGCTAACTTTACCTATGTCGTTGTTGTTTCTTTTTTTTGTCTTCTTTCATTTGTTATTGTTATTATAAAACTATAAAATAGTCTCTTGAAAATTACTTGGAAATTATTAGGGAATTACAGACTGTTAAAAAAAAAAAAAAAAAAAAAATTGAGTTAAATAGTAAAAAAAAAATTGAAAATTTTTCCCAAAGACAGCTCAAAAGTATTTAATTTGCAAATATATAAAAAACGGAGAAGCAGCAGTTCCTTATATTTGAGAAGCTTTTTAAAGCTGAGACCAATGACTGTATTGTATTTGGTATTACTGACTATCAGTACGGTTGTCCATTTCTTTTATGATCTAAGTAATGATTTGTGTCAGCACTGCTCTGGTTTGAAGTCTAGAAAACAACATCATGAACAGCGTACTTATACTTTTCCGTAGTACTTACTAGTAACACCTTCCTGTTCATGTTGTCTGTCAGGAGGACATGGCAGCTCATGTTGGAGCATCCCGCACACCCCAGGAAGTCATGGAACACTATGTCACTATGTACATCCACGGAAACCTGGGCAAGGCCTGCATCCCTGACAGCATTCCCAACCGAGTGACTGACCACACATGTCCAAGTGGGGGGCCTTTGTCCCCCAGCCTCACCACCCCCCTCCCTCCGCTGGATATCAGTCTGGCTGAGCAGCAGCAGCTGGGCTACATGCCGCTACGTGATGACTATGAGATTGAATATGACCAGGATGCAGAGAAGCTCATCAGTGGACTCTCTGTGAACTACGATGATGAGGATGTAGAAATTGAAATGAAACGTGCTCATGTGGACATGTATGTGCGCAAGCTTAGAGAACGCCAGCGACGCAAGAACATCGCTCGAGACTACAACCTGGTCCCTGCGTTTCTTGGCCGAGACAAGAAAGACAAAGAAAAGGAAAAACCCGGAGCACTGGGAGTCATAGGTACTGCTGGTGGTCTGGGTGGGGCTGGACCTGGTGGTGGCACAGTTGGATCAGGTTCCACGACAGCAGCAGGATCTGGTCCTGTTCCAAGTACACCCAAAAGAAAGATCACCAAGGAGGAGAAGGAGCAGCGGGTCAGGTTGCGGGCGCTCTGCCAGTTCATGGCCCATCGGGAGTTTGAAGACTTTTTTGAGAACATGCATAAAGAGCGTGTGCTGAGAGCCAAGGTGCGTGAGCTTCAGCGCTACCGCCGCAATGGCATCACCCGCCTTGAGGAGTCTGCTGAATATGAAGCAGCGCGCCACAAACGGGAGAAACGCAAGGAAAACAAAAGTGTGGTCACATCCAAACGGGGCAGCGGCGGAGGGGGCGGGCTTGGCTCTGGGATGGGTCTTGGGGGTGCGGCTGGAGGGGGAGGAGGCATTGCTGGAGGGTTGGGGGTTGGAGTTGGGATCAAGGAAGAGGGCAAAGATGGTGAGTTTGCCGCCATCGAGAATCTGACCGGCTTCGAGCTTCTGTCAGACAGGGAGAAGGTGCTGTGTAACTCTCTGAACCTCAGCCCAGCACGCTACCTGACTGTCAAAACCATCATCATCAAAGATCACCTGCAGAAAAGGCAAGGTATCCCAGCCAAGAGCCGACTGCCCAGCTATCTGGACAAGGTCCTGAAGAAGCGCATTCTTACATTCCTCACAGAAAGTGGCTGGATATCCCGAGACGCCTCTTAGCGACCCATGGTTGGTCAGGGAGTAATAAGTTGATAGTGTCTGATAGCTGGGTTCCTATAAGCTCCCTAGGCAGGACAAAACTACTGGCTTTCATCATTTTTCAAAGGTGACCCTGTGAATATGTACATTGCAAAGAAAGAGGATGACCTACATGAAGAAGTATATTTTCATACCGGGGCTGGAAACAAAAATAAGCCTATATTTTTACATTTGGAATGGGACTGGGATGAAAAAACTGGTTGGGGTGGGCTGATAATGTTACTACGAGATCATAACTACAATGCTAACATGTAGTAGCAGTGATATTTAAGTGTTATGGCAGCAGTCTCATTGTAGATGTCTATGGAGAAATTATATTTTGAATCCAACAGCAAAAGGCATTTCATGCTGAAAGAAGTGGGAAAGTAGAGAGGAAGTGGCCCTGATGTTTGGCAGAAACGATCACTGTAGATGTTGTAGATAAGGTTTTTTTAGACGCTTTCAAACTCAAATCCTAATTGGGTCTACTTTGTTTGGTGTTTCTTGGGTTAAAGGTTAAAATGTTCACGTCCTAGAAGTTGTCATGTAACTTGGGTAAACCCTGAATTCTAATTATTTTTGAAGTCTTACTGTCTACAAGGGATGGGAAAGAAAAAGTAGGAGGGTTGGACCATCGTCTAGCTTTCCCTGGACTGAGCACTTGCTGCCGCCTGAATGGAAGTTGTATCAGTCCAACAGATATAGATTTACACAGAGTAAGTCCTGGTATTCAGCAGTGGCAATACGCTAATGTTAGCTTATTACTGAAGAGTCAGTGTTGGTTCATTTGTCAGGAAGTAACGAGAAATGTCTTTACAGAAATGCCAAAGAATATGTTTGGACAAATTTGAAACAGTGTTGCCATTACAAGTCTGTCCACCAGAGAGCGCTGGCAAGTTGATATTTTGACTGTCAAATCTGAGCGTCTGTCAAGGTCACAATTTGTCAGTAACCACATTTAAAGGATTCTTATTTCTCTGTTGCATTATACATGCTAAAAAAAGAATCAGTTTTAAATTGGAGAGAAAATAAAAGTTAAAAAATGGTTAAATGTTTAAGTTTAAACATTTTAATTATTTTTTAGAGTTCATCACTCGGTTTAATCTCAGTTAATCTGCTTTGTTAGGACTGTGAGTGTGTGAATTGGTTGACGGTGCTGCCAACATAAGCAAAATCCCCCAAACTGTCATCAGATTTAGATAAAGAAAATTGTGAACTTTGTTGCCCTAAAAATATGTGACATCACCATTTACCGACTGACCAACCAACCAGTCGGTTTTCGTGGTCGGTGACCAAACGATTCGCTGACTGCCTTCACTGTTGCTATACCTGACTGATGCAGTGTGCGTGACTTCATTCTGAACGAGTCCCGCCCACTGTAAACCAGTGAAGAGAGCACAGAGGCGTAACAGAAATACAGTAAAACTGTTTGAAGGTTGAAAGACAATAGGTTATGTATGATCCCATTATTCATAGGGGATAAAAAGTTTTTAGGGCATATAAACATCCGTCAGTATTGGCCTCAAAAATCCTGTGTCTGTAAGGCAGAACCATCACAGCAGCTCTGGGGACTCATTTTCATATTTCTGCGTTTTCCCCAAGCCGGGTTGAGCAGTTACCATCTTGCTATTTAAATGTAAATTAAGTTATTGAAGTGGATGTCATTTGACAGCAGGAGAGCAGAAACTCAAAAATTGCATAGAATATAAAAGCATGTGGATGAGTGGATATTGCCTAAAATATGTGCTAGATTCTTATTCTGTGTCTCTTTGAAAAATTGACCTTTTTGAGGCAAATGCATTAAATGAGTGGTATTCGAGTGGTAGGCATTGCCTTAAAAGTGGAGCTTTGCTTTTTTTTCCCCCTTTCTGTTGTCATCAAAGAGGTACTTTAAATTAACCATGTACCAGTGTGGTCGCTTACTGAAGCTGCTTTTGAAGGATACCTGGTTTTATGCCATATTTCTTTTTATCAACAAATCCCAAGAGAAGACCAATCTGATAATTTATTTAAGAAACGGGACCCTGCTACTTCCCAGCAGTATCTTGTATACTTGTATTTAAAAACGTTTTTTTCTACTGCACAAGTATCCATGAACTTCAAACACATCCATTGCATAATATTTAGTAGAGTACTGCTATTACAAGATAATAAAAATAGGGAGTTTTTTTTAGGGCAAAGAAATAAAAATACTATGAAAATTCTGATGCAGATTGAGTAGCAGGCCAGGCATTTCATGTTGAAGCTGAGGGAAAAGCATGAACATGGCAGAGAAACCAGAATGTTATAGAGAGGCAACACTAACTTCCAGCCTATAAATCAAACAGTGATGACCTGTTGATGGTACTCCTTTGTTTGAATGTCACCTTTTGTTTATTCCTTTAGTTAGCTTAAAGGTATTGATTTCTTTTTAGGGACTTTTTTTTTCAAGATTTTGACAGTGGCATCTGTCTGCATGTGTAACCAAATGTTCTTTCATGAGTAATGGCGCATTTCATTGTGAATATCTCAAAGAAAAATTCAAATTTGTTCTGTTTTTTCCCCAGTGGGGGAATATTTTTTTGTAGGGAACAAGGGGGTTGTTTGATAACTTTGTCAACAGGTGTAAATAATTTTGTAAGATAAATATAAAAAAAAAAACAACTATTATTACTTACCTGTGAAATGTACAGTATTTTGTGTCTTGTAAATTTTTTTAATAGCTTTTTTTAATGAAAAAAACAACAACACAATTTTGGATTACACAGAAGCATTTTCTGCAGCTTTGGGTGTAGTGATGGCATGCTGTTGAGCCGTCTTTATTCTTGTTACCGAGCTGTTTTGTTGTTTTACTTTGTTGTTGCACATGACAAGACGTGTGAGGATGTATTAAAATGCAAATACTTTATAATTCCAAATAATCCTGTTTTCTTTCAGACATCAATAAACCATAAAGAAAAAGCCCAACAAAACAAACTTGTCAGTTGTGACAAGGAGAGGGCTTGTAACTCGAGCTGCAGCTGTGGATCAAGTCTGAGGAGTTACACAAGAGCAGCATATTAATGAGGTTACATCGATACAATGTCTTCATTCAGTGTTAGCGCTGATAAAAAATTACCACTTTTATTTATGGAAAAAAAAGAAATTGAACAGCCAATTTAAAACCCGAGGGAATATCTAAAATCACTCGATAAAGCCAAAAATATAGGTAGTACCAAAAAAAAGCAACATTTCCATTTTTTATTTTGTTTCAGCATGAAAAAAGTAGAAATGTCCAAACCATAATAATTGCATTTCATATGATGAAGGCTTGAGATATTCTTTTCAATTCTTAATTTTTTTCTTCTCTTCTTTTTCTTCTCACTTATTCCAAATTGTTAGTAATGACCACTGTCTCACTGGAAAAGTTTAAACCACATAAACAAGGCGGTAAAAAAAAATACAGGACACCAACAATATATGAGAACGACATATCGATACCCTCAGACATCCTTTGGTTCCTGATGTAGAGATTAATCTTTTTAAAGCTGTACCAAAAAAATGTGGTTTAATATTTTTAAAAGGCTCAGGAAATCCTTTAATGGCTGTGCTCTGCATTTTGAAACATTCAGAGAGGAAATTGTGTATTTGTTTGGGACTATTTGCAGCTGTGGACCGTGGATTAATACACAAGTGCTTAGCAGCAGTACAGTGTATAAGAGTTTTTTATTTTATTACAAGCTGCGTGTATGTGCAAAAAAACAACATGAAAACGCCCGAACCAAGACACCTTTCAAACTTGATCAGTTTATTTTTCATAATGAAGCTGTGGCAGTTCAGACAAACCATGGTCCATAAACATAATTATTGGTTTACAGATTGAGCTGTTACATCGTTATCCTACACTTCTTAGCTCAACTGTGGCACAGTAATGTTACAATGACTGAGGACGGCTTACTGGAACATGGCCAAACAGAAACAGGCAAGAGACGTTTTAGGAAGCCGACCTCAGTACAAAGTAACATCTCAAACCTTTCTTCAGAGCCGGTGCCTTGCTTTGTTCACAGAATGAATTTAGAAATCAAACAAGAAACTAAGTCAAACTCAAGATCAGGGCTTTAAACAAAAATCCGGAATGATGAGCACAGTTCAGAATCAGCACGACTCAATTTATGGGTTGATTTGACATAATAGCTTAAACCCAAAAAATGTCAAATCTAAAAGGGGTTTATGTGGTAAACTTTTTGGAAAACATACTTCAGCTGCTTCTCTTCCAGTTAAAGAATGATGGCTGCAGCAGGAGCCATGAGAGCTTCTGTCTGTGATCTGATGCTTTTTATTTAACAACTTTTTTACAATAATAGACCCTGAAGTGACATGACTGATGATAAACAGAAATGTTACTGTTACAACTGCACTGTGTCGGACAAGGTGTGATGCCTCTTTTAAAAACTGGTGTATCTTGTCCAGATACAAAGTTAAGTTGGGTTCCCGTCTCTCTGAGGCCCCTGAGGGTGTGGGTAGTGCGAGGATGGGCTGCGGGAACATCGTGGCCAGATGCCTTATCCAGTCTGCTGTACCTAAAGTCATCCATCGCCCAGGCAACAAGTCCCATTTTGTCACAGTTACATCCTCATTTCTAGGGGGCTTTAGCCACACCCACCAATGCTGGCCTTAGGGTGCGACCATGAAGCTTGTAGCCCACTTTCGTTACTATGGCAACACTGCCGGGCTCCTTTCCCTCTACAGGGGCGTGAAACAGGGCCTCATGCTCATAGGGGTCGAACTTCTGGCCGTCAGGGTTGAGCTTGACCAGGCCGTGCTTAGTGAATACCTTCTGGATCTGGATCTCGGTCATCACAAGACCGTCATACAGGTTCTTCAGGTGAGGGTTCTGGCTTGTCACCTCCTCCTTGGGCACGCTCTCTGTGGCCTTCTCCAAGATGTCAGCCACCTCCAGCAGGTCCTTACAGAAGCCCTGGATCCCTGATAAGAGAAGGAAATGGACAGTAAGAACCTTTAAAATAATTACATGAACAAACATAAAATATGTAATATTACTGCATTTCAGGTCAACAAGTCTAGACCTATACCACTTTTCCACCGCTAAAAATCGTCTACTGACCTAATTCCCACTTCCCACAGGCCAGGCAGCTCGTCCATGAATTTTACGTGAAGCATCATATTTGAATGGAGGAGTGTGCGCTGCATTGTGTGGAACATCATTGTGATGTGTGAGACAAATGCACGTCAACTTTAATATTAACTTTGATTAATACGAAATGCACATGTATCAAATTAATCTGGGTGTCGAGCTTTGCAAAAGTTGGATCTGGATCTTTTTATTTGTTTAAATTAATTGTAGGGAGAGAGAGAGAGAGAGGTGTGCTGGGTGAGCTACACTGACTTTAACGAGAGAGCTAGTGGCGAACTTCGCAGTAAATTTAAGCTTGTCTCAACAGAGACGTTCTATGCTTCTAGAGACACAAGTGACAATTTTCAGCTCTTTGTCAGTTAGTGCTAACTAAAAATTAGCATGTGCACCCAAACTTTACGTTGACATTAACAGCCGAGCTGAGCTGATCTAAGCTGAGGTGAAATGAGATGAGAAAAACCTGCATCTACTGCAGAGTCAATCAACCCCAGTGTAAATGGCGAGTGCACCCATTCCACTTGCACACAAAACCCCTATCTTAGTGGGTAAACGTGGCTTTTTTGACCAGCGGAGAAGCCATATCATAGACCTTCACTATTGTAGACCTAACCATTGTTAAGGTCTACAACATACCTTCTCTGCTCGCTATTATTATAGTTATAGTCAGCTACAATGTTTCTTTATTTGACAGAATAAGGAATTTGCATCAAGATGTTAGCTCTGTAAAATTTCAAACTCTGACCCTAAAAATGTCTGTTTATCAACGGATGGATATACTGAATTTTTTCCCACCCACATAAATCACCAAGTTCAGGTAAGAGAGTGACGTCAAAATCATCTTACCTGACTGGACTGACCAAAGCAATCAATTATTCCATTAGAAAGTTTTCTAGAAATTTGTGAGGATTCTCCCCCATCTTCCTCCCTTTTATTATATTATTATTATACATTTATTTATGGCTTTGTAGTTAAAGCAAGACACCTCCGGTCATTACCATATAGTTTAGCTTCTTCTATCATCTTCTGACTCCTTGTCCTGAGGTTCTCTGTGTCCGCTAAGGCCCGCTTGTACTTCTCCTGGAAAGACGGAACAGACAGAAAGCCATGGCTTAAAAAATGATCACATCAATATTATCAGTATTATCTGATACAACTTTTGGCCAAAAGCTGTTATTACTTACCGATTCTGTTTTTTAAAAGTGGCAATGTTAAAAATGTAATGTAACGCTAAAGCGTTAGTCTGCCTTAAAATATACTGATGGTTAATATGTTTATCCATTAATTAACATGGTTAATGAAAGAAAAACATGCTTTATTGAGTGGAAATTTCCTCAGGTATGGTCAGGTATTGTAACCGAAGAATGCATTTAAAGAAGCTGTAGTGATTCTCTGTGCAGGATCGAGGTGACACTGTCTGCAGGCTTACTGTCATGTCCTTGAGCTGCTCCTCCAGCTGGGTCTTCTCCTCCACCAGGACCTTCTCTGCTGCACTCTGCTCCGGTTTTTCACCCTCTTCCTCGGACCTGTGGCCATTCTTTTGTTGTGTGGCAGTACATAACAATCGGGGAGACGCTCTGTGGGAATAACACACATAATAGTCAATAATCTGTCGTGTGTTTGCTTTTCACTTCCCTGACTTTATAATGTTTTAAACAATATTAAGTCACTTAATCCTCCTGAAGCCTGCAAGTGCTCTCTCTGACCAGGCTAACATGAATGATTATATCTGTCAAACATTCCTTTGCAGGGTCCAAACTACTTCAGCTGATACAATTGTTATCCTTTATTTTCATAAACTGTTTATCTTCACAACAACATTGACAGAGTGACACAAGAAAACCACACACCTCATGTATAGGTCTGAACAGTCTCAGTTACATACAGACAGAGGTATGTAGCCAAATAAATGCAGACATCTTTTAAGATATTAAGATATATCCTCTAGAGCTGTGACAATTAGTCCATTGTATGGTCAAGTGACTGAAAAATTAGTATATTTAAAAGATCCTTTATAAATCACGATCAGCAAAGGGAATAAGGTAACTCACTGAACGGTTTAGGTATTATAAAAATAATGTGAATCATATGTTAAAGCCTTCACAGTCACCAGATCTCAACCCAACACACAGAGTAGTACTATTGTTACTTCACCAGGAGTCAGGGTATTCTGGTTCTTTGTTTGGACCTACTAATTAATGGTATCAGACAGATTAGTTTACACTACTGCCAACTGTGCAACAGCCAATAATACTTATAAGACAAGTTACGTAACTACCCTATATGTCATCCATTGATAAACATCGACTTATATAGTATAGAGCCTAATAACAAGTAAAATGTTGACAGAATCCCTCTGAGTAGCACAATAACCTTTGACAGCATTTGTCATTGTGCGTCATCTCTCTAGGCAGTACTACAGTGTGGAGACATGACATCAAACACGATTCGCAGACTATTAATTTTCATTCATTCATTTATTCACTCACTATGTCATGAAGCTTTAAGCAAAAGAGTCTACGCTTGCTAAATAGACAGTAAAGGTAAAATTAGCAGATTTATGAATGGAGTTTGGTTTAGCTGTGTCCTCCGTAAAAAAGACGGATAAAATTAAACGGAAGACAACGCATTGAAAAAAAGATAACTCAGAACACACACACAGAGAAAGTCGACCTTCAAATTATCTATTTAACTCACACTACAGCGTTAACGTTATCTCTCTCTTCTGAGTTTAGGATATGTCACGTTATGTCA
>JAPXVT010000017.1:3120034-3132723 GCA_029823135.1 Acanthurus reversus | reverse complement strand
AATTTACTTAGCTAATGTAAGCTAGCTATACATTTTCAGTAGCTAACTACATTTTTACCTACAGTATGTGTAAATTACTTCAGTGTGCTTGCAGAGGTTGGAGGAGGAGTTCTTAAAAGTTGAGATCTCAGTGTTTACAGGAGGCACAACAAGCATGTCAGTATATAACTGTTATCTTATTAGATGTTAGTATAATAAATGCAGCCAGCGGCCAGTGATTGTCACTCCCGAAGTTTTACTCAGTCGTTATTTTTTGTCATTATGAGTCTTTTTCTCAGGCGGTTGCAGCTTGATTACATCAGAAGAGGTGCGCCGCTGTCTATCCACGACCCCTCCCTCACCCACACTCAATTCTCACATTTGTGTGCTAACATCACCTCAAATAGTGTAGGAAATGTTCAAACTAAGAAAACCTCTTGATCTGTTTCAAGGTAGTGGAGTTTTCTGTTTTGTCACAATATCTGTCACTAACTTTCATGGCAACTCCAGTGAGTGAGGAAGGAAAACTGCAAGCTGTAAACTTCATACACCTCATATATGAACATTTTGCCCAAGTCAGGTAGATTCATCTGCAGTGGTAGCTGTTTAACAATGGAATAAACAAATCCCATGATCCACTGCTACTTCACCACTTTATTATTTGTCTTATATTGTTTTGATAGAGAGACCTCTCGTGGCAGAAATGACATGTGCGTGTGTGAGCTTGCTAGCATTAGCTAAAAACACAAAGCATTGCTGAGATGTTTTCAGTTTTGCAAGATTATGGTCATTAAATAAGATACTGGACAAACTGAAACTGCGACCTGATGGTGGCAATAAATGAAAAGTCAGGGCAACTCCAGCTATTTAAAAAATCTGTAAAAAAAAGCGCAAATTGCTTATCATATAAGAAGCAATTAAGAAGAATGCAATTTTGCATTTGATGCTTACCGTATATTTTTGTGCTTGTTTGATTTTTGGTCTTGAATCTTTTCCTTTTTACAAATGAAAAGTTGAATTAGTTGAAAAACACCTTTTGCTCAGTTCAACAGACTTGCCACTACAGCTTTACTTGGTTTGGTCAGACCATTAACTTATTGTGCTTATTACAAGCACAATTAGCTTATAATAAGCACAGTTATGATGCCACACTTTCATCATCAGATATTATAACTGACATTAGTAAGTTAGCTTGTTGACTTCATGACTCTTCTCTTTGCTACCTAAAAATGGTCATGGTCTAGAGTTGTTAGCACTGGAATAATTCGTTCCTCTACCACCTTGTTCTGCATGCCCACACGTCCTCTCAAGTGCTGTCATTGGTGGTCACACTTCACTAAAGTAATTCCACCAAAGCATCCCACCTGTAACAGTCCTGTATTGGGAAAAAGAGCCATTTGATCCTGGAGCCTCCTCTGCGGCTTAGCCGACCAGTTTGTTATTGCAATTTCTCTTTTTCTGACTGAGAGAGAGTCAGACACAGAGACAGACAGAGGTACAGGAATGAAGAAGTGTTGAAGCCTCTTTGGAATAGCGCGTGTATACACAAGCAGTGCAGCACTCAGGTAATGAGATTCTCCACTCTGCTTAAATCGAAAACCCCTCAGCACCTGAGGAGGACAAACAAACCCCCTTCCCAGCGCTCTCTTTCAGAAGATACACACATACATACTAGTGCACACACACATTTTGACACTCACCACATTTCCCTGTTTGTTTCTTCCCTCACTTTCTTCCTCTCCCTCTCTCCTCTTTGTTCATTTGGACATTCTGTTTGTATGCAAATATGTTTTTTGGAAGACCCCCATGCCCAACACACACACACATACACTCAGTCACTCACAGAAAAAACCCCGTAGAGGTTCAGGGCTGGCATGCTGAGGTGAACAACACTCCAGCAGGGCAATAGAGGCCGGAAGAGGAAAGCCTGTTTGCCCTTTTTTAATTTATTGTGTGTATTCAACAACAGGCCCAACTGGTTCTTTCCTCTCTTTCTGTGGTTAATCCCCTTTCTCATTATCTTCCTTTTCTTTTCATTTGCCTCTGAAACACAGCTTAACGCCAATCGCTGCGCAAAACAGTAGCCCATTTCTGAAGTGTAATGTTTCTTTCTTTCTCTGGGAGAGATCTGTAAAGCTGCTTTTGCTAAGAAGTCTGTGTTGTTTTTGTAGGATGATTTAAGGTCATTGTTCATCATGTCTGTTTCCATATATTAAGGTCTTTGTGATGTAATACACAGAAACTTGTAGCCCTTCAGTTTGATATTCACAAAATCAATCAAACAAAGTTTGGATTAATATGTCAAGACAATAAAAAATAGGATTTAACACTTGCTACAATGGAGGGAAGGATGTGACTTTCCAGATCTGACTCAGGTGAGGTGGTCTCTAAATTCTTCAAGAAAACCTCTAAACCTCACTAGGATTAGCCAACCACTAGATGTTCTCATGATGTTAGCAAGAAGAATGATTGGGCTTTTTCTTGCACTCACACGACAAGACAGCTGGCATAAATGTCAAACAGTTGGGATCATGATTAGGATGTCTTAGAAGTCAGTAGCGTGGGTTGGCAATTAAATATACTTCACTTTTGCAGAGGGGAGTTAAGGATGGTCCAATGATGACTTCCAAACAAGATGAAAATCATGTGGAGCAGCCAAATGATTTGTCCTGTCATTTGACACAGTACAGTACATAAAATACAATGAGTACTTGGAAATAGTTTTATTCTAGAGAAGAGGTTTCGTGACAATGTTGAGGAGCCTCGCTACTCTCAAAGGCATTCATGGAGCTAGCAAAAGATCCTTATTCATTTGAATGTACAGGTACAGTAGCATAGATAAGCCTCTGGCTAAAATATAATGAAATAAAGTACACCTCAATCAAAACCAGAGCAGCAACAGATTCATTATCTATATTCTAGCATTAGAATTAAAGACAGTCTAGTTTAGTCTAGACTACTATTACATACATCTTTGTATGTATGCTTTAATTTGATGTACATGTTTTCATGTATTGTTGTTTCTTTTTTATTTTGTTTTGCACATCGTTCACTTTTGTGTTTTTGCACAGTGTGTTTGTCTTTGCGCTATCTAGCTTGGGACAATGAATGTAAATTTGCATGTCTGCTAACTCCAGGATGTTTACATCAGTTACTGATGTTCATTAATATGCTCTGTCCACATCAAACAAACAAACAAACAAGTAAATGAATAAATTGGATTGTTTTTGTGCATTTACGTTTATCCAGTCAGTTTAAGGAAGGATGGATGTCATGGTTATGTGTCAGTAAAAGAGAGCCACTGTCAGTCATCGACTGCAAGCTTCAAATAACACATATCCCAAGTTCAATTGATGTAGAACACAATGATTGTCACTATCTTTAACCGTAGACATATATTATCATTGAGTCTGGAAAAGCCAAAAAAACAAACAAAAAACAAACAAAAAAGACCTGAGTACCCGACCTTGTTTTCAGAGACTTGTGCACTGTAATGTATCGCTCAGTCTGAGAAGCATCAGAACAGGAAGTTCTTTAGTACACAACTTATGGAAACTGTATCCTGGTGATGAAACATTAAGCTGTGTCCCTCTTTGCTGCCTGTGCCGTGTCACTGTGTCCTTCCCTGTTAGTCCCATTCCAGTGGCCCTTGGAAAGAGGACATTCTTTTCTGCAGTGTTACACCCTTGTTAAACCCGTTCCCCCTGCTTCCTCCTCTGTTAAACCTCATCTTTCTCACAACCTCTTTCTATATACATTCCTCCTTCTTCAGTTCTCTGGCCAGTGAAAGACAGTCAGTCACTGGCCATTCAGAAGCAAAGGAACAGAGTGTCTGATTGGTTCAAACTAAAAGTACTCTTTGAGGCTACTTTTGATTGTGTGGGTTTGCGTACTTCGTCTCTGCATCAGTTTGGTTACTCACTTGGGGCTTTGATTGTCTGACAGAAAAGATAAAGTGACCTTTTTTTTCCTTCTTTCTTCCTCTTTCCCTAATAAATCCTTTTACTGGAACTGGCCTTCAACATGGCTGCCAGTTGCCAAAAAGCCGCCCTTATTTCCCAGTCGGCTGCTGCCACTGGCCCAACAATCAGCATGTTTTGACACATTGGGTGGCGAGTATGTGTGTTGTAGAAAAGGGGTGTTATGGTTCTGGCTTGTGTCTCTCTCCACATCCGTCACAATGACTGCCAAAATCCCCATGACCTCATTCTCATTAGCACTGCTTCAACTACAAAGGACTGGGCTGCAGCTCATTGGCGAGGAGCACCGATCCTGAATGGACGATGCCCGCTGCATTTTTAAAAAGGGTTTGAGATTTTTGGTCGCTGTGGAAGGCATGCGCAAGGTCTGCTCATGTGTAAACATGGTGGATAATTATGCAAGAGGGTCTGTCATCTTCGTGTGAGCTACAGGACTCCTGTAAGGTCTCTCGAATTAATTACGCTCGGCAGTGGAAGCTCTCACTGAATTCGAGAAGTGGTTCACCTCAGAGAAATGCAGCCATGTGAAATGTTTTTAACACAGATTTCCAATTCTAATTAATAAGTTTTAGCTCAAGGCCAACAGCAGGGAGGTTGAGTCAGGGTTTGCAGACAAACAACTTGTGAGGTGGATAATTCTGTCGAATGCTGTGCTCTTTATTCTGCCTCTCAGAAATTTAACTCGTTTAGCAAACCGTCAGACACCAGAGTGAAATAAAAATCTAACCTGCTACCTTTCAGATACTGCATCAGAGCATCCACTGATTGTCTGTGGTGTTCCTGTTGTTTCAACTGTTATGCCTTTTGGAATTACTAAATTAGGGCTAAAATCTCCTTACAGTAGGTGTGTTTCTAACCTTAGGAGACATTAAAGATAAAAAAGAAAATCATCAGGCGTGCTGCTGGCTAGGGAGAAGATAAGAAAGCAAAATGAAGGATGATGAAAAAGTTCCCCTCTTAAAAATCTCCCACCTGGAGAGGGGATTATCTCGCCGGAAATATCTCCATCTTCAAGGCTCCTCAGTTTCTATCGTATTCTTTGTGGAAAGAATCTTCACATTTCCCGCAGGTCTTGTCTGATTTAACACTCCGCCGCAAGAAGCCTTACCTGGGGCCAAAATACATCTTGACGGGAGGTGGTACACCTCTTCCTCCTGACCTGTGACCCTACCATATGCCAAGTCTGCATTGTTAAACACAGCAGTATCATCTTCGTATTCAGGCCATCACCACTGAAATGCGTGAAAATGGATGGAGGAAAAATAAGCGAAACACTGTGGGGAAATTTTGGAGGAAACAACCTTATTATTTGGGTGACACTTGCTGTGTGAAATTTTGATTGGCTTCAGTTAGCCCACTGACACCTGCACCATATGTGTCCCAGCAGTGCCACATCCATTACTGCCATGAACATTCCTTATCTGTCGGGCAGACAGGATTATCTTGATAGATTTAGGGATAGGATGCACAATGTTGATGATGCCAAAAGTTGGTGGACACCTGCATCAAATCCTTAAAACTTTATTAGAGGAAGGTTTGAAAACTGTGTGTATTTAGGCAGCTTTTCTCCCTCTTCTTACCAGTAGCACAGAAAGAGTTAATCCTCGGAGTTGCACAGCATTGATATGCAGATGAATTTTCCTTACACCACAGGAAAGGGTATAACAAATAAGTCAGGGCTGCACTGTGGACTGGAAATACTTGCACATTAACTATTTTTTCCCACCACCGCTCCGTCTCACGTTCCTATACTGTGTGCTCTGCTCAGACCCCATTGTGAAAGACGTTCTCTGCTTGCTTTTTCAATTTGAAACACAATTCGCCGGGCGAGATAGAGTCCTGCGTCAGGGTACAAATCATCCCAGTGTGTCGGAGAAATTGAATTTGCCATGAATACGTGATTGGCTGTTATGTGGCCCCCAGTATGCACGGCAGCTAATCCTCCGAGGTGGCGGTGGTGGTGGTGGCAGGGTGGGTGAGCAGGGGATGGTGATGCTAGGTCACAACAGCTGCTCGAGCAAGCTTGCACACACATGTCATCACGCTCAACACACACGCAGACACATGGGACCTGTGTGCACACCTATGTAATGACACGCTTATGAGAAATGGAACCCCAGAGAGTCACAATCACACACTCGCAGCAGGGTCCTGGCAGCTGCCTGTTTGTGTGTGACTTCAGAGCATGCTGCGCGCACATGTTGGCGCAATTGCAAACTGCTGTGTGTGTGTGTGTGTGTGTGTGTTTTGTATTTGGCTGTATTTCTGTCAGGTTGAATTTTTGCTACCCTGTATGCTGTTGCTCTATACCCGCTGTCACATTTACAGACCACTTGTGGGCCTCTGTAGTGTAACACCACAAAACTTCAGTATCTCGCCTCTCATCAGCCCTCATGCCAAGAGCCTCTTGAATTCTGCCTCCTCTGTCTGTTACACAAAGGATGTATCATTGCCTTTGTCGTCTGTGCAGCCAGCTGATATCATTTACCTAAGTATTGCAGGAAACAGTAATGAGCATATGTTCAAGCAAGCTAATGTCTATTGGGTTCATCTCTCATGTCAGACAATGGCTGGTAGATGAGTCACTCAAACACAAGTGCAAATGATTGCACAAACACACCTCACAGTCAAACAGCTATTTTAGCTGACACCAACACAAACACATACACACTGAAGTTTTTTAGTCAGGAATACTTCCTTTACAGTCAGGCTCCAAGGATCTTTCTTCAGACGAGCGGCTGTCAGGTCATTTTGAATCTGATAAGCTTAAACATTAAACATTAGGGCTATTTTATTTTTTTCATATATGTGAACTTTTCCTCTATTTCAGAGTAGGCTACTAGACTGGGCCATAGTAGCATCATAGCCTTTAGTAGAGGGCCTTGGTAGGATTGAAAGTAGCCAGCAGAAGGTGGCAGAGCACCACTGGCCAGCACAGTCAACAGCAGTCGTGAGTCTTAAATGATCTTTAGTGTTTTCTCCTTTACTTGGGTGCTTTGACACCTCTACCCAGTGTGCATACACCCAGTCATAAATCAAATTCCATTTACTGTGAACCCTTGCTTGTTCCTTACAGTTAAGCAAATCCTTTGAAGTGTCTAAGGAATTAAAACAGATGCCCAGGCTTTGCCAGATTCAATATGTATGAAGAGAACAGCTCTCCATGTTGCTGTAGTTACCTCTGCTCAAAATCACCCACAGCAGCTTTAAATGCCAATCATCATGCTGGAGGAATAAATTGACGGTTCGCCCGAGGCACAGTTGTTTATGTTGACAGGAATGACGGGCAACGATTCCCTCTCAATTAGAAATTTAAGATTATGAATTTATCAAGTGTAGCCCCGTGAATTCTTAATCATATATAGATGTTGATGTAAACAGATCTCAGTGCCTGTCCAGATTAATTCACATCATTCTTGTCTAGTTTAGTATGTGACAAGTTTCCGTCCTCTTCCTCTGTTTTCTGTCTTAAAATAAACTCAGTATATTTTGTGTTGAGTGTTGTCTACACCTACTCAGTAAACGTTTTGAGATAATTTTGTTGTGATATAGTGCTGACTGAAAAACAAGATAACACTGAGTGTCACTTCAGGCTCTGTTTTAATGACAAAGAAAACCCTGCGGTTGTAGCATTTCTTTGCTGGAGTTTCTCCCTCTTTTCTGTCTGTGGAGTGAACCTGTGCCAGGGTGAAACTCAATGTATTCGTACAGGGAGGCCACTTAAAGAAGTTTGTAAAAACTTAGTATCACTGTTTGTGAGTGTGTGTGTGTGTGTGTGTGTGTGTGTGTGTGTGTGTGTGTGTGTGTGTGTTCACTGCTCAGGGATAATTGGACTTGATTGGCTGAGTGGACGGTCAGAGGAAACTATCCTGAGCCTGGAATCTTAGAATTTGGATGAATCCACCAAAAACCAAATGTGCACTGAAAATGAACTCGCCTTCGCAAACCCACATAATATCCTATCATTATTGGTCCACAGGCATTTGAAAACATTAGTAGCATACAAATTCCAAACAGAACAGTCTATATCATTTTGGATTTTGCAGAACTCCCCAAGGTTTATGTACAGTAACTTCCTCTAGCTGCAAATTTACACCCTCATCTCCCCTTTTCTTCACAGATTTCTCACCTCCCTCTTTCTATCTCTGTCTTTTTCCCATGCTGGGCTTTGTGCCTTGTACCTGGCTGGACAAAGGCATGTAACCTTGCACGTCTGGGAGATCAGAGACAAAGACAAAAACAGAAAAATGCAGAAAAGCGTACAGTGAAAGGGGGAGAAGGAGACCCGTAGGAAATTTTCGCAACGCCTAAACACAGACGAAGAGGCGGTTGTTAATCTGATAATAGCCCCTGGGCAGAATGACTCTTCCTGGGCTGCATTGTGGCTTCACACACAGTCATCTATCAGCCCTGGACTCTCCTGTAATTACATATTCTTCATGTGGATACAGTTGGGGAGAGCGAAGAGGGCTGGTCAGCACATAGAGGCGTGGGATGATTGGAAACGAAGAATCAAAAGAGGAATTTTTTTCCTCTGAAGGCATTGAGATATAAGAGAGAGGGAAGATAGAAAGACAGACAGAAAGGAAGAGAGACAGGTTGAGGTAGGTGCTGTAGGTAACCAGCCTGTTGTGTCCGCACTGAGATAAGACAGGACAGAATTTCAGAGGCAGCTTTCACATGCCCTTTTTTCTTTTGTTGTCAAGCCAAATGTATTTAGTTTCTCATGTGTCCTTCATTTTGTTGGCAGCACCTCAGGTGAACTTGAGAGTTATTGCTGAACTTGAGTGAGTTTAATCTGCAGCTCCTCTTGGCTATTCAGAGCTTTATGGTGAGTTTCAGCTTATTGTTGAGCTGTCTGATCCATAAATTTACTGTTCTGGATCACTCTCACAGTTCTTGTGTTGTTTTCATCAGTAGCAGGCAGCTGTTTTCAGAGAAATAACTCTGAAAAATAGCAAACAGACACATTTAGAGACTTGCTGGTGATCAAAGTAGAACATTTAGCTGCTAAAGAGAGAGATATTTTCTTCAGGAGCTGGTGGAGACCAAGAAAAGAGCTAAAAAGGAGTGTAAATCGGACTCCCATTTACCAAGTAGTGGACACAAACACGTCTCAGTTAATAAAATCTAATGTTGCTCCTTACCTGATGGATATGTAAATTGTTTGTGAAAGAGTTCCTCATATCAAATTAAAAGATGATATGCTCACTACCTTTTTCTGCCACCCACAAGTTGCCAAAATTCAGTTATTTCAAGTTTAAGTCAAAATACCTTGTGCAAGCACTTTTTTGTTTGTTTGTTTTTCGGGTTGTTTTTTGGTCAAGCTGAAACATCTTTAAATTTTGCACGGATGCCTTTTGCTTTCATTTCTGCACTGAAAAGCAAAATAAGTCTGAACACACCTAAAGAGTCCCTTTTCTGAGGTTTTAAATTTGAATTTTCAGGAGCTGCCTATCACTATTATGTGATTAAGATGTGATTACTTACTTATTACTATGAAACTGTACATCATCACTTGTTTGGACTACTGGTCAGGAAACCCAGCTGTCATCTGTAATGCTTGTTATTGCTCCAGAACAGCAGAATTTCTGGCTTACATACCCAAACTACTTCTGTCTGTCTGGTACATTCAGCCTGTGGTACAGGGGCAAAGAACATGATGCTGAAAGACAAAATGAGGATGTAGTCCAATTCTCGCATCATCTTGACCTTTTAATCAGTTGTTCACCCAAAGATGACCAATGATAACTGTGAAAAGGCCTTTGCTTCAGTCAGTTTCCTCAAATCTATCTAGAGGAGACAAAGTAATACTGAATATGACTGGAACCACTGGTTTCACTGTAGATCGTAGATCATAGTCTTTTTAGGCATTTTATTTAGTTAGATATATAGTTAGATTCTCAAGACTTCTTTGTATGATGGGATTGCCCCCGATCTGTTCGCCTTCTGTGGTTTCAATTTTGACAGACTGTAGGTGCAAACACACACACACAAACACATATAGTATGTACATGGACTGTGCAATAAAGACTTTGGGTCCCATGACCAGCACTGCTCTCACGCCACGCTGAATTCCCCGGTCAGGCACGGAGGAAGTAATTTAATCGAATTGTGCTCAGTTAGTGTGACCCTCATCTGCTCTGCCCTACTGTGTTCTGTCTGTGCCTTCCATGTGAACCTCTCAGTCTTGCAGCACTGGTCCACTTTCCAGCTCTATTTTACAGCCATAGCCCTTTCCCAGCATGAGCACTTGTGTAGAGCTTTGTGTGTTGACCCTTAAATGGGTGCACATCCTGGAGAAGACTGAATCCCCTTTGTGAACTCGTCCACAGGGGTCAGATTCAGTCTGACAGGCCAAAAAACCAATAGAAGAGCTAGATTGTTGTGTATGGACTGTTTCAAGACTGTTCACCTCTGTGAAGGATGTGACCCTGGAGGTGTAGAGGGGATGGACTGGCTAGAATACCAATCACAACACTTCTGGCAGCATAACTTTCAAACAAAGCACTCTGAAGTGATCGAAATGACAAAGTTTGAATTAGACTTTTGTGTATCAAATAGTTACAACAGGCTGTTTGTTTCTGGCATCCACCTTCCCTGCAATTTTCTACACGCACATCAAGCAATTCGTCCTCAGCTTGTTTTGTTCTGAATTGAAAAGATATTTGCAGAGGGAATAAAGAACTGCATGAATCTCCCAAGCAGCTGAGCAGTGAAAGCTTCTGTGATGTCATGTCAATGGATTTGTGAGTCACACTGCGGAGAGGGAGATGTAAATCTGGAAAGGCTGACTATTTTTTACCTCGTCCAGGTGCGTCGATTGAATCATCATTTCTCCTTGGTAACTTTTCTGACTTTCTTTAAACTTTCCCTGGACTCTGCAGACCTTAAAAGCTCACTCTTACAGTGTCAGTGGAAACAGGCAAATTATTGCTCTCACCACTGTGTTTGAACCTTTTGACTGGTGACTTGATGTAGATCAAAGCCATCTGTGGCCCTTAGTGCTTCACTGAGTCACTACCTGGACCGTGCTGAAAAGCAGCTGTTGTTGTTGCGCAGCTTTGTGCGAAGAAGAGAGGAAGTAAAAGGATCAGTCTTGACCTTTGATGGAGACTGCGCTGGCTCTTTCACAATGCCTTGGAAACCTAACACCGTCTGTGACATTTACTGTCCGTGGTGGAGTATAGCCACCGTATTGCACAGAATGGAAATGAACATGAAAGGATATCAACTGGATGAACTGGTTGCTATTTTAAACACAAGGGGTTTTTTTGTTTTTTGTTTTTTTACATACAATAAAACCTTTTTGTCTGTTGAATTGTCCAGAGTGTTGATCATTCCCAAAATTACACAGTAAACATGAGTAATTGTCTGGTGACTGAAGGTGCATTAATTTAATAAGGAGCTGTCGTCAGGGGAACACAACAGATGTGCAGATGGTCAAGCTCATCAGCTGTGAAAACATAGCAACAGGTGATGAGCCTAAAACTCACTTACTCATCACCCTTCATTAGAGAGTCAGAAAATCTCTGTTTTCCATACTCCAGAATTAGGCTTGAATGTGGAAAGGCTGCAGTCTCCTCCTGCAATCAGCTCAGGTCAGTTGTGCAGCTTGCTTACATTTTATTGTCATTCATTAGAAGCAAAAGAAAAGAAAAAATGGGTCGTGAGACAAGCCTTCCTTTTTTTATCGTTTAAATATACTTATAATTTAGGTCATTTGTGTTTATGTCATATGTGTTTTTTGTTGATGCAATGTTTATTCACCATAGTTTTTTGTGGTGAAATTTTTATTTTATGTACCTTTATGTCATGATTCTTTTAGGATTTTCCTGCTTGGGACTGCGGATGAAATTTAGCTTATTCTGGATCATTCAGTGGCTGTCTATTGTCCCTGTTAAACAGTGCTGGCATGCAAGAGTTAACAGCGATAATGCCTGGTTATACAGTAACGTGTATGGTGTTTACCTGCAGGAGTATGATTGGATATACCATTCACACAGTTGTGAATGAGCAAGTTATTGTAAAGCATATTGCAAACAGCTGATGCCCATCAGCCAATGCATAGCAAAAGCTGTGGATCAAATTACAGTGACTGAGGACTGGTAGTGTATGCTTCCTCAGAGCCACTCATTATTGACATTTTCTTTTATCTGCTTATCTGCTACAACCTAATAAAAGCTTGCTAATTGAGAATCGTGTGTCTGGAAACTTGATTTGCGCTACATTTTACATTTCTGCATCTTTGATTTAAGATGGAATGTTAATTTAAAGACGCTCCTTGTCCATGTGTGCAGTGTAAGCTCCGTAGGAGCTCTACTCTCCAACCAACTACAACATATCACATGACCACTCAACGTCTCACAGCATCTGTTCATTCAAAGAATGTTTCCTCTTTCTGATGTCCAGTCTGTGGAACTTAGCAAGCGGTTGTTTTACTTCAGTGTGTTTGCAGTCAGTAACTCTCAGGCATTGTGACATAACTCACCGATGATAAACTTTGTCACTTCAGGCTCTTTGCGCCGTGTTTTGATGTATAAAATGTACTTTTGTGTTGGAAGTGGCATGTCCTTTTGTTGATGAAAAGGCCACTTACTGCGTGTGGAGTAACATATTTGTCAGGAGATTATTTTGAGACCTGTTTTATCATTTCCAGGTAGCTGCTGTGGTATCATGTTTCTTCATCATCTATTTTATATCTGAATAATCTTATCACATTACTGACAT
>JAPXVT010000017.1:3107351-3118821 GCA_029823135.1 Acanthurus reversus | reverse complement strand
CTGTCTAAAATACGTACACAATATGATCTAAGTGAAGTTCACATGGCTAATTTTCTATCTTTGTTACTGAATTAAGCTTACAGAAGGAATCTGAGAAGCCGAGTTGGATCTCTCTAGCCGTCTCCTGGTCAAGTCATTCTCCATCTCGTTGACCTCCTCTTTTAGCTTCTCCAGCTTCTTCTTTTTCAGCTCCAGCTCGTGCCACAGCCTCTCCATGCGGGCCTTCTGATGGACCAACAATGCTGGAGAACACACGCACATGCACGCACATGCACGCGCACACACGCACGCACGCACACACACACACACACACTGCTCTCAGCAGCTGTTCACTCTGCAAATCATTAATTGATTGGTAAACTTCAAAGCATTCCAAAAATGTCAACATTATGTAACATGATACATAGGGAAAAAGAGGGAAATAAATAAAAAAAATACTGAAGGAGTCCTTGTAACTTCAAACTGCAGATCAACGCAGGAAACAAAATAAAAACTGCATCTTATCTCTCCAAGGATCCAGTATACGGTACTGACACATTCTCATGTACAGCATGCCACAGGTAGGGCTGGGTGATTAATCGAATTTCAGTTTTGATTATGATTTTGGCTTTCCACCATCATAAAAACAAGATAATTGAGAGACAATTATGTGCTGCATGATGAGTCTACCAGTTACACTTGCGTTCTGTCTTGTGTTGTAAATCAAATCCCTTCCCAGCAGATTCGCTTGGCTCCTCCTCCAAAGCCCAAACAGAAGTTTCAGTGTGTCAGACTTGGAACAAACCACAATCAATTGCAAAATGTTACACAGTCACGGCTGCTTCTCCTGCCACTCTAATCATGGACACTCTTTACAACGCAACCACATTATCACTCCATCACCTAAAGGCATAAGGAAATTATTGATGCATCACTTTCTTTCTCACCAAGAACATGTGCCCCAAAATGCCCAAAATGATAAAATATATACTGAATATACTGTATGTTTACTTGTCTGCAGCAGGTTGTCACAGTGCACTGCAACATAGTTGTTATTTATTTCTCATTTACATATTTACCTTTGTTTTAATAATTTAGGATTAATTTCAATTTTAGTTTATTTTTTTTAATTTATTTTTCTCTTCAGTTCAATTGTATTTTTGAAGACAGCGCTTAAAAGAAAAATACCAGAGGTAATGCTCGATAAATGCACGATGTTCTCACTCCATCACTTCAGGCACTGTATGCAGTGTTTTGATGGAACATTAATCTGGCTCCAGAAAGATGATGACAGCCTTACAAACAATGATGACAGAAGAAACTTGTCAGGATAATTCAAACGCATTGGCGGTTTTGCAGAGTCCTCCCTCATTAATTAAATGACATTAAGTAATGTTAATGCAGTATGCAGGTCACCTTTGTGAAAACATTCACGAGCGCCTGCGTTGTTGTCGTTCCCTCCACATGCAGATGCTCTTTTTCGTTCAGGTCTATCAGGGCCAATCTGGACTGATGTTTTCTCGCCATTCTTCTGGAACCACAACTCCGTTGATAAAGTTGTCTCAGTTACTTTAGGGCTGACAGCTCCGCTGAACACGTCAACTGCCGCAGTCCGCTAAATAATATCTTTCCTCCTGCGCATGTAAGCAGTAGTAGCATGATGAAATGCAGAGTTTAACTGCACAACAGCTGCTAGCAGAGACAACAAGATCAGCAACACCTGTAATTTGTTATCCATGTTGAAATAACATAGTAGTAGTCAAGGCTCACAGATACAAGCATGATACATACAGGTTTGTTTTCTTCTGCAAAATAGTCACATGACTGCCGTGCAACCAGTCACAAAGGGTGTCCATGCCAGAGGCTCCAAACCTCTCCGTTTGTGCCTGTCCACAATGAGACGCTAAGATGGAAAAGTCAAAATAAAACAGGGGTCCCATCGTCTTTGAACTGCTCCATCTTTGAGCCGCTAAGACGCCAGGTTGTTGAGGATACAAGGCTCAAGCGTAGCAATACTGCTGCGTCTTTGATTTAAGACACAGCAGTGTAAACTAGGCTTCAGAGGTCAATTTTAAAATGCAAGGATTAGATTTCTTAGGTAAAACTTGGGGTTGTACGTACGGTCTCTGCAGCAGTTTTAGAAGTTTCACTACTCAGCTGGTCAGAACACAATTAGGAACTCAGTTCACTAAAACTGCACAACAGAGCTCCTTTGTTTACAGTAGTTAGGGACATCTCTGTCTGCTCTGTTTGCCGACTGACCCAGACTAGAACTCTGTGTCCCACATAGGCTTTGTCTCAGCATCAAGACTACACCGCTTCTCTCTGGTTCAAGTGAAACACCACAGTTCATTCAGAGGTCAACGTGGCATTGTTTTGTGTGACATGGGGTACAGCTGAGGAGAGGAGGGCTTGTGGCTGCTGCCATGGCACCTTCAATCACCTGTGTCCAGCTTCCCTTCAGACAATGGCTCTTTGTAGGCACTGAAACAGCTCTGCCTTTAAAAACCTACCTGTCTGGTAACACCTGTAATTAATGTTTGTGACCTTGGGGGCATTGGTAATTATAACTGAGCTGAGCTATGTTGATAGCACCTATAGAGTGACCCCCCCAAAAAAATGGAAAACATTCTTTAAGTTCTCCTTCAAGGTTGGACTGTGATTTCATGATGCAGACATGGTTTCCTCCAAGGGTTTGGATGCTAAAATCGTCTCGCTTACAAGTTGTGTAATGTTTTGTAAAATGACTGTTTTGTTCGGAAATTGGGGACATCATGTTCCCTGTGCCTGTTACGTGAAAACACCTGAAGGGCAAAAACTGTAGGCTTGGAGAACAGCACATCTCGAGTCTACTGAGGCTTTTTATTGTATTCCCAGTGTGTACCGCCTGCGTGGGAGCAAGTGTTTCCTGTGCCTTCCTTTTGTCTTCTGGGTACTCCTTCTTTCTTCTCACTCAGTACCAACTCTCACGAGTGTCATCACTGCTCTCCTGTAGCTTCACACCCAAGCAGACAAGGACCCATTCACTCCCATGTAGAGTTATGTTCATGTGCAGTACACAAAAAAATAAGCTGATATAAATTTAACATCCTCAAATCTATATTACAGTAAATTAAATTGGTATTTTTACAAAAATATATCTAGTATTAAATTAATCTGCACTTACTTAAAACACAACACATTGTACATTTTGTTTCCTTAACAGGATGTTTTACGTAATCCCAGCCAATTGTCTCCAGGACAACCACACAACAAACAATTATCTTGTTTTATATTCTCTTTTGAACTGTAATTGTGAAGTGGGAGGAACCGTGTCTTCCCGAAATTTTCCTCATTGTTTTTACCCATTTGGAAGTTTACTGTTTTAAACAGAATCACAAAAGTCATTTGGATAAATACAGAATATCACACGGTTCTGTCAGTGTCAGTGGCTTCACAATGTTCCAAATTTGTATCCAAGAGCCACTAAAGAATGTGATTTTAGCTGACGAACATCTGCCTGCAAAACCCCCAAATGTAAAAAATTTAAGTTGTCTCTACAAAAAGTAGTCTTGCTTAATCTACAATATAAATTAATGAAAAAAAAACCCAAAACACCTTTTTTAAGTAAATCGAGCAGAAAATTTTTATCAATGTTCCCTAATGTCAAGGAATACCTCCTCTTTTCTTTAAACAATAAATAAAGACAAAGCACAATATAAATGCAACCATGAATATCACCTTGAAACCACAATTCTTGCCAGGATACAGTGCATCAATGTTCTCTTGTTGCAGCATTGTATTCTAAGGTGCAAGACACGGCAGTGTAAAACAGAAAAGCTGAGAAAGAAGAACAGCCATTTATTTGAATTCACTTGATCCTGACAGTGATTACAAGTTGTTGTGGACGGAGGCTCACCAGAAGTGCGTTTTCCTTGGCGTGTGTTTGTCCGTATCAAAATGTCTAAGTGTATGTGAATGATAGTGAATCCCCTCATGCATGTAAATGGAGAAATTGTTTAGTTGTTCAGTGTGTTCGCCTGAAGTGGAAAACTGGAATATAGCACCAGTCAACTGTGACAATTGAAGAAATTGAGACAGAGTAAGAGAAGAGGATGTGAAAAGAGGGGAAAAACCTGACATGAATAATACACCTGCATCAAAAGACACAACACTGTCTGCCTAGACAGTCCTGCTGATGCTCTGACTGTATGAATATGCTAGTGGGAATAAGATCATGCAGTTGCAGCCCCTGTGTGGATGTTATACCATGTTGTGAAAACAATAAAAGGCGCAAACTGTGCAAACCGTGTCAGACCTCTGCAAATGAGGAATCTGTTGCCTTAGCCAGCTGAAATAGATAAAAAGATGTCACTTCACAACCATAGAGGTGTACAGAAATGATTAATTATGCAAGGAAGAAAAAATGATGAAGTGTCTTACACCAAATGTCATTTAGACATACTCTTTCTATACTGTGTGGCACAGAAGTACATGAGGGGTATATTTTCACAACATCCCAGACTTCCCCTTAAAAAATGCTCCATGAGGGAGGTGTGTGCTGTTATGAGACTTTCTGTCCTCCAGATGTTTCCTGTTCCCATGGACTCTCCAGTGGCATTTGGCTCTTCAAGGCATAATAATGAAGCTAATGACTGTCAGTAGTGTTTGATTAAACCCCTGCCCTGGCAGCCTGGGGGCTCAGGTGTACTAGCTGTAATTAACACATGGTAATTAATTTACTGAGGAGCTGGAAGAGGATAAGGGTGCCCCAGAGGTTAAAAAAAGCACTTGTTTCAGAAGATGGAATGAGCTGCGTCGTGGCACTCGACTGCATGTCTGACGAAAAGGGATGACTTCAAATTTCAGGTCACTGAATCCTTTTAAAACCCTGACATCACTTACTGAGTATCCAATCTTTTGAGTCATCTCTTCAAGATGTTACTGCTGCGACTTTGTATGCACAATCTAAGCAGGAATTTAGTTCACTGAGAGATTTTCTAAATTTGTTTGGTCAAATCTGGAAGACTCTGTGACTGACATTTAATATCCAAATTTGGGGCAATGTCTGTGGTGATTATAGAAAACGTGTTACTCTTGAAAAGTCATTTTGCTCAGTCCGAAAACACAGTGTGTTTCATACAAAGCAATTGTTAACAAGCATTTTGTTAAATCAGGTGACATTATGATACTGGTAGAGAATAACGCCTCATTTCAGACACTTGAAGCGTGAAATTATCTCGCCCCCACTTGGCAGGTTTTGTAAAAAATAATAATAAAAAAAAAAACAAGCATCTCTATTTTAGACTCAATTCAAGTCTAATTTACTCGTTGGCACGGACATAATTTTCAGTGATGCTACACGCTTTCCTGCTTGAGACGCCATGAAGAGAAGCTGAATATCATTAACACAGTACTCGACTCTGGACCTCTTCAGGTCTGGAAGATAACCTCTGCACAGGATACAAGCTGAGGTTCAAAGGTTATTTCCAATTTAATGACTTCTCTGCCCCCACCCTGTAAATAATCCTGTCCAAGTCACAATGTGTATCGAATGTTTAAAAGGCAATTAAGAGCTCTTTCCAGATTTGTGTTTGAAGGCTAGTATTGGTGACTTTCTGCCTGGCAGAGAATCAAGCAGATAATGATCTAAATGTTTCAACTGAAGAGAAGCTATATCGAGAACTATTACAATGAAATCACTTGCAAACTCAATCCACAGAGAGCCGTTTAAGTCTAAGCGCTCTGCTTTAGCTTTCTGCAATCGTAGAGCAGGTGTCCCTGTTCAGTCCATCATATATCTCTCTCATCACCTTGCTTTATCTCTTCTTCTGCCCTTATCCTTCCTCTCCGGATCTCTCTTTCACTTCTTTTCATTTCTCCAACCCCACAGTGACTCCCCTCTCCACTCAAACTCCACTCCTAGCTTAGAATCTTGTCATCAATTTGCTGCTCTGATTTCTACCGTCTCTTTTTATTCCTCTCTTTTTCTTTCTCCTAATGGATCTTCCTCGATTGCCTGTTTTAATTTTGTGTCATATCCTCACTTTTCTTTCTCTATTCAGCCATTGCTTTGTCATCCACACATGTACAGATGACACATGCACACACACACACACACAGTCTGCCATGCATAGATAAGAGGTGTGTGGAGATTAGCCCAGTGAGTGTTGTCTTAAGCAGACTAATATGAAAGAGGATATAGAGGAGAACATTGGGTCCACTGTTAGCACTACTGATAGACACCTCAGCAAACAGTTTTATGTGCACCACTGAAGATAACCACCTCAGCTAACACAGAGAGGCGGACGTGATAGCAGACATCTCTACTAGTGTAGATAAAGCATTACGGTGATCCCAGTGGTGCTGAATTTATCACTGGAAAATGGCACAGACACCATTTGAAAGAGATTTAAAGATTGCTATTGATAGATCGATAATGCAATAAAAAGACACCAGGAGCCTGGACACTATGGTGCCACAAGTACGAAACTTGCAGTTTAAAGGCATCAGTGGAAACGTGGATGGAATCAGGGTTTAAGGTTAAAAATGTTATTTTAAAATGATCTCTTCCTGGAAATACTTAATACTCTGCAGATGTTAATCTTTCACACATGTGGGGGTAGAACAGTAACTGCTGTGGTTAAAATCACCCTACTAACCATGAAGAACTGTTTAATCCTCAGTTTGCAGCACTTTGTCCTCTTATCTCTTAGATATGATAATTAAGCATAGATAATTAGATAACTGACACTATTGGGGTCCCACTGATATATCGGTTTGCAGATATTATTGACTGATATCGGCTATGGCAGATATATCAATATCGATGTATGTGTTCTCTGATAAATGCAATATTACTAAAGTTGTTTTTAGGGCAGGAAAAAATGCTTGGACTAGTGATTTAAAATGATGTAATTGCATAGTTTGCCCAGCAGAGGGCGGTTCATTATTTAGTAACTAATAAGTGAAGTATTTACTGTTTAACGCACTGATATTTGGAATAAAGTTTGTTAAAATGTAAGATATCCTGCCTTCATTACATATATATGGCACAAGTATATAATATCAGCAAAGATATTGAATATCAGAACTTTCTTACCTTTTAATATTGGTTTCAGCCCCAAACATCCCATACTGGTGGGGTCCTAGATACCATTTTGTCTTCTGACTTCTGAATGCTAGGAGGACCTTACTCCTTTGGAATTAAGTGATGGAATATTTTCCATTGCTGTTCCTGGAGTATCTGTGTTTATTCTTTTAAGTGTCAAAATAATCCTCTTCACTTGGATGAAGGTTGGTTATGACCAGAAATGCGATGAGGCGAAGCTTTGGACCTTTCGTCGGTCTACTTACTGGAGTTTGATGATGATAATACTTAGATGATTTTCTTTCTCTCCCCAGCTTAAACTCTACATAACCATCATGGAATTGATAAAAACATTCCACATCTATCTGTTAAAAGGGGAAAAGAAGAGTTGCCCATGCTTGATAATTGAGGAATTTCCTAATGCTGATAATAAAGTAATTAGAATGTCTTAAATAAAAAGGGTAACGGATTCACTGATTTTACACATCATTTAAACACTGAGTTAATTTTTGTCCATGAGATTGACAATGTTGCAATGCTGCCCCACTGTAGTGCTTTGTTATATACACCATACATGATAAGGTAATGTTGTATACTGCATTTCCTCCTGTAGCTCATCAGCAATAGCAGTTATTAGGATTTCCTGGATTTTGGTCAAAACTTCATATTTTTCAGGTGACATCTCAAGGTCATAGTCAGTCAAATAGCTCCAAACATTTCCCAGTGTTTGCCAATTCTCTGCCTTCTACATGATACCTTCTGCTTCCCCAGGCACACAATTTCTCCTGTGAGTCTCACCGCCTTGTCTTGTGTGATTGTCTCTCTCGGCCGTGCCTCACTCAGCTAAAGATCGATACATGTCTCTGTTTTCAGACTCACAGTGGCACACAAGGTCTCTGTGTAGGCGGGTGTATTTAGAGCAGCCTCTGCAGCTGTAGCAAAACATGTTAAAATATGTTTAGCTAGGACAGCTGGCACAAATTTATGACTTCATTCATTAGCTGCCACCCCAGTGGGGCCTCCTGCTGTAGGACTTGCCAAACTCCACTTGGACAGCAGTAGTCTCAGCTGTGGTTCCGCCTCTAAGGTGTTCTTGGGTTTCATTGTGCTGCATTAGGGCAGCTAGCCAGCAAACAGTTTCTCTCCGTGCAATTTATTCTATGCTTACAATCATGTCAATATAATGGCTTAACCTTACATTGTGGGTAATTAAGTGCTCTGATTGTCTCTGCGTCCTTGGCACATTTCTCGAACAATACAATGCTACTAGTCGTACAAAGGCACAACACTTGGGTGTTCTTCAAAGTGCAAGCTGCCAAAATCATCCTCGTAGCTGAAAAACATCCATTCTCCGGGGAATGCCTTGGCAGGCGGCAGTGGTCCAATCCTACAGAGCCTGAAGGAACAGCACATCCCCGGTGTAGGTAGCTGCCAGCTCGCTCTGTCTGTCTGTATCAACTCCCAAAGCCCAGCATAGGTAACTGTGATTACCAGATTATTACACAGTGAATGGCTAGACTTCAGTTTGGCTTTAATACGGAACATGCTTTCCAAATATAATGCACATTTTTAGTGTATTTCTCTTATTAAATCAAAGCTTAATGTAACTGGAAGGTTCTGCCAAAAAGGCATAGATAGACAAGACTTGGAGTGCATTGTCTCAGTGACCACTTCTGTGTTGCTTCTTCCTTTATCTTGAATACTTAACGGACATTTTTTTTCATTAATGAAGATCTGCAATTCATTATATAGGTCCAAATGGAAAGTAGTAAAAAAAATTCCAAAAGGATGTCTTCATGTTTAACCAACAATCCAGAGATATTCCTTTTATAATGTTGGAATCATCAAATTTTTGGGGGATTTTCATGAGCTTATTGAATAATGAATAATTTGACACTGTAAAATAAAAAGCCAAGTGATTATTGAAAATATTTTTGGGGTTAAGGCGACTTGTTAGCGAAGTCTTGAGAGTCATTAATGGAAACCTTAGTGAATCTTACATTAAGAGCTTGTTTTCTCTTAATAAAACCCAATATTTAGTTTTTATTGTAAAAAAGTAGTGTTTTGTCAACCCTCTTGTTCAAATCTATTGCACACTAATGATACAATATGTCAACATGATGTGAGACGACAGAAGGAAGGCCCTGATGAACACCCACTTTGGGACAACGAAACAGGCAAAGCTTCTTTAATTCCCAAGTCATTCATCTTCCAAAGTGTAGACGATCTTCACTAGTGCCAACTCGCTCACTTCCTGCTCAGGGCTACTTGGCATTGATCGCTGTCTTTCTTCCCAGTTGTCTTTTCCCGGTGCAATCTGCCCAGAGCAAGAATATCTATGATCCTCCATCTGTCTTTAGCTGCATCTTTGGGACGTTTGCCTATTATGTCTAGACTCTAGGAGGACTTGTGATATGGCGTCTATTGTCGGCGCAACACAAAAGGGGGTTGATAGCAGTGAGTCGGGTGATAAGACGAGTGTCTTTCTGTTTAACCTATTCTTTTCATGTTTCAAGATGATTAAATCCCTTAAGTAAGGATGCAAATGCTTGAAGAGTGCTTTCGTGCAACTTAGCGACAAACAGCATGGCTAGCGGTCAGAGGGAAGGAAGGGGAAAGAGAAAAGGGATCAAAGTAAACATTTCCACTCAGCTGTTTATTGCCTCCTCCACTCCCACTCCCTGCGGTTGCACTGCTTCTTTGGATTACTGTGGTGACTCCAACCGCACATACCAACAGGCGGGTCAACGGCAGCCGGTTCTGGAGGGAGTCCTAAACCCGAAGGCATGCTGGCTATGTGGCACTGAAACGGTCTGAAAGCGGGTGTGAGACTCGACAGCTGTTCTCATTCCCACAATCCTTCACCTGGAGCTGTCCCATGAGGCTCCAGTGGCTGAAACGGACACAGATGGATATATAATCCACACATACACGCAATATACGTTTTCACTTTACGTCAGAGTGAGGTGAGACAGATGAATGAAAGATCCCATGCATGGAAGAGTATTGTTTGGTGAAGTGAGTCATTTTTTAAATAAATCAGGTGAGGCTGTGCGAGTCCTTGGACACATAGTTCAATAAGATAATGGAAGCGCATGATATATGTGCTCCTGCGTGTATTTCAGACATGATCCTATCATGTTCATCCATCTTCACAAGTGGTGTTGATGAGGAATGTAAAGCACGTAAGCCTCGGCAGCTGAACACACACTCCATGCACTCCCTTTACTGTACAGTGTATACTTAATTCTCCTGCTTCATTTTTCTCTGCATATCATGTCATGTTCACACAGCTCATAAAGGATTGGAGGGTTTGTTTGCATGGTTGCAGGGTGAAAATGAAAGCCCAGAGAGAATCATCATGAGGAAAGTAAGAAGCACCTTACTTGAAAAAATGAAAATATTTATTGACTCAGCTTGACTTATCTTCTGATGTGCTGAGATTACCAAACACACTGACAAAAAAAAAAAGATCATAAAAGGCTGAAATATCGGAAATATGCAGGAATGTGTTTGAAGCTCAGTGCTCCTCCTCAGGCAGCATTTATTGATTTCTGCACATCCCAAGCTGTAAAAAAGACTTTTTCGCAAGCAAAGATGCTTTTAGTGTTCTTTGTAAAGATCAGTGACTAAGCATGGGTATTTTCAGTGTCATTTCGGATACAGTTCTAAACAAACAATTGAAAGTACTGTTGTTTTAATTTGATGTTATTTTGTTTTTGTTTTCTTTTTAAAACCAGACTATTGGCTTGTCCAAATATTCACAAATCACTACCTCCCATCTGTTGGTTCAGCCATAACTGCATAGTTTTAGAGATGAATATTAATATTCTCACCAAATGTAACATGTCACTATTTTTTACTTTAAGACATGTCTGTTGTTTGCCAATATCAGTGGAGCGACGTTGAGCACAGTTGACTACTGAATAGTCTGATAAAGTGTGCATACAGTCTTGTATGCACACTTTATCAAGTGTTCTGTCTGTTGGCTTCTTTAGTAAGAAGGACACACTTGCAAACTTCCTGCTGATGTATGAACTTAACCTTAACAGTGAACTATGCAGTTTTTTTCAGGCCCATAAACAAACAAGAAGCCAGAGTTCTTGATACATGGACGGGCAGTTTGCAAAGCTAAGATGACTTGTAGATGTATTTCAAATCCATATGTTTACATTTATGATCTTTTATTAGAGTACAAAAGAACAAAAAGGGCATATCTAGACAATTTTTCAACTTTTTTAATAATGATTTTAATAAGGATAAGGATTGTATTTTCTTCAAGAATTCCTTCCATATCTAAGCAATTAAATTGGTGATGATGAACACAAAATGTATGTACTGCATATGTTAAAAAAATTTAATTATCCAAGATTTTTATGTTTGAAGTCATTGTTTCATATTTATATTTTTTAATTTCATTTT
>JAPXVT010000017.1:3080312-3094337 GCA_029823135.1 Acanthurus reversus | reverse complement strand
AAAAAATGGAAATAATAAGTAAAAGTACCTCGAAATTGTACCTAAGTACAATTGTAATTCATGCTGTCAATGTTACCATCCATTTGGAGAAGCTATACTTACGTTTACCTGTTTGAGATTAAGAGCTGTAACATAAGTGAATAATTTATAACAGTTTGTTTTACTTCTAAGTTCTCTGCTTCAGAACCACACACAATATGTGTAAAAAAGGAAATAACTTACCAGGTCCATCTTGTTGATGTTGTTGTTGTTGTTGCTGCTGCTGAGCCGTTTCAGTTGCACGGCCACGGACTAGTTTACGTCTCTTCTTGGGAGGAGGTCGGTCGTAGCCCAGATAAAGCTCCGGATCGGGGTGCAGGTCCGTGGGCTTTTTATCGACGAAATGAAAAGAGCAAACATAAACTTTCTTTGGAGGATATTTTCGTTTCAACGCCGCAAGCCAAGCTAGCCGGCGCTCCTCCTTGCTCGGCATGGTGTGCAAGGCGTAGGGTGCAGGGCACGGACATGTCTTGCGAAGTTTCTGGTGTTCAAAACAGACCTTTTCTGACAAAATCTTGAGTTTTTTTGAGTTGTTGTGGCAGCCGACAACGGCGCAAGTTGAACCTGAACTCATGTATGGTGCTAGACTAGTTTATTGCTTTCGTGCTCGCGCGGCAGGCTGAGCGAGCAGTGGCACTGAACCGGAAACAGGTTGCCGGATAGCGGAAGTAGTCGTCTGTCATGGCAGCACCCATTGGCTTCTGAAGAAACTTGTGGAAAAAACTCAAACCGCTAAATGTAAAGCTCCATTTAAAACCAAACAGTTCCCAGAATTAAAAAGCCACAGGATCTGTGAACTAATTATTAATTCTGTTTGAATTTTTATCTCACATTAAGAAAACTGTGACAATGATATAGCTGACTGAGTTCAATAATGGAGTGAAAAACAGCAGCTTATTTTTTATGGCAGAAGAAATTTGAGCTACGGTGTACTTTCAAACCTGCCTACCAGTAGGGGTTGATTCAGTCAACCACCTTCTTTCAAGGCATATCATTCAAAAATAAATATTCTGTTATCTACTCATCTTCATGCTGATGGAAGGTCAGGTGACCAATTTTTAAACGTGGGCGCACATGTTGTATGGCATGATAGTAGGGGGTGGAAGTAAGAATTTTAATTTTGGGGTGAACTATCCCTTCAGTGCACATGTTTGTACAGTTGAAGTTGAGATTTGCAAGGTGTGGGCATTGGTTTCCTACCTGCTGTCTCCAGCAGTCTCTCTAGGTCCACAAAGATGTTTACATGTATCTTTGAAGAAGCATAGCAGACCCTTGTCCCTCTAGTTAAAATGCGGATAAGGTTCCACAAATAGTTTCTTGGCCCCTTGAAAAGTTCCTGCTGTGCAAATGGCTAAAAGAAAGATAAGTGAGAGAGATAATGATAGTAAGTTGAATCATTTTTCAAAGGTTAATTTGAATGTTTGTTCAGATGCCTTTACCAAAGAAAATTGAGATAAAAGACCTCATGCAGATGTTGCTGTGCTTCTGTTGCAATCCTTTAAGTGGCCTAATTTACATGCACATCCACTACATATTTTTGAGTGATTATGCATAAAATTAGAAGTTAATAACTTTTGTGGTACTTCTGTTTCAGCTAAATGAAAATTGCAAGTCAGAGTTGTCTGAGAAAATGGACATATCAGTTCTCGTGCTGACATCCAGCAGTGCAGACTTGAACTGGTCCAACACTCATCCTGTTTAGCTGATATGGTACCCAAAGACTTACTCTAACCAAAGATAAAGGAGCCTAGTCATCGGCATTTTGACAATAATGATAAAGCCATTGCTTCTGTGGTCCACTCCTGGAGATCCAAGAGGCTGCCTTCTAGAAAAAAAGGATTCATATGCTCCACAACTGCTGGACTAAGTGTGTAAATGTAGTAGGGGACTGCGCTGAAAAATAGACGTGTTTGTTTTTCTAAAATTGACCTTTTTGACCTTAGGCTATGAACTTATCAATCACCCTTCAGCAATAGAACTAATCTTGTTTGACTTCTTCTAGCCAATGACAACATCAAACGGAAAATTACAGTCACCAACATCAAAGCACCTGCCCTGTATTTTCCCCTACAGTATTGTCAAAAGCAGTTTTCTAAACCAGACAATGATCACAGATGAAATAAAGCCCGTCTTGGCAGCATGCAGCAGCTTGCTAGACAGCCCGCCTCGACAGACGCCGTCCCGCGAGCCTCTTTGATTCAGAAAGTCAGTTAATGATTTACACGAAAAACAACATCAGCGACAAACAGTTTCTCCAGACGGCTTTGTCTGCGGTCTGTTGTGGAAGCAGCAGAAGAGGAAAAGGCCCCCATTTGAGTGGATCTGTCTGTGTTTAGCACAGCACGCAAGAGGGCTCTTTGAAGGGGCCTGAAGTGAGCAGACGTCTCTACAGCAGAGCAGATTTATAAAAGGTGTTAGTTCATTTCTCAACATTTTCATGCTGGATTGTCTTCCCTAACTCATCCAATTCTGCGCCTGTGCATTTTCATTCTGGTCCTTTTCCCTCCTCTCCTCCAGCGTAACCTCAATTTCCCTGCATTCCTCACCGCTGCCACCTCTTTGATTTAATCTATTTATGAACTGTTTTTGTTGTGGTTTGCACTAGTGAGGATGCCATAATGATTACAGGTGTTCTTTCTCCAGGAGCACAGGCAATTACAGAACTCTAGGAAGTGGCTGTGGTTACCAATGAGTGTCAAGAATTAAGGGTCTGTGTATTTCAGCATTCAATTACCTGAAGTTGTTCGGAGCAGGCTCTTAGGGAAAGTTTTAATTCAAAATTCAAGAGTTTACTGTGGAACTTTCGTTCTGTCAACTTATGTCACAGGTTGGCTTGGTCTTCATTTGCAGACATTTGCACCCATCTTCCGCCGGACAAAACAAGAGAAAAGGGATTGTCTCGACCCATTATCTGTGACATATAGCTTTGTGGAGAGGGAATTTGAAAAGATGGTAAAGGTGACTTTGAGAAGGCTCAGTTTAAATTTTAGGGTAAAAGATCTCTTGTTGTTTAGTTGTATACATGAAGAAAGCATCATATATTTGATTTGGTCTTCAATTTTGTGTTCAGTTGATTTTAGAAGTTTTGTGAGAAAGATTTCAACAGCAAGCTGCTATCATGTTCTATAACTACCATGCCTATGGTGTTTTATACAGACATTTAAAGTTACCATAGGTTATTATAGGCCATTTTACAACACATCTCAATCAGGATAGACTGATAAAAATTAAGGAGAATAATAGGTTTCAAAATTAGATCAAATTTATTGTGCACAGAAAAGTTGTCTTTGGCGCTTAGACCCCACAGGAAGATCATCTAGGAAGCTGCTTTATAGATTAGATGCTTCCTATGTAAAGAAGACCTCCCCATGGCCTAGACACAGGTGGTGGTGAAGAGGAATGGTGCTTCATGCCATAGAAACTTCAGATTAAAAGGTTGATTGAAGATGGTCAGTTCCTTGATTGAAGTGGTGGAGGTGGGCTGAGCAAAACTCTTAAAATTTGACAGCTAACAACTGATTGGTTAAAAGAGAGAGGGTGGCAGATTGTGATTGGATGAAAAGGGTGATGAGTGGTGGACCTTAATAATAGTGAGAAATACATAGTTTCGTGGTGGGCATGCGCAAAAAGATAGTCATCCTGACTGAATTTTTGCTTCATTTGGTTACATTTGGTGAAACTCTCCTGACAAAATTCATCTTGACAGCAATCATCAGAAAATGCTCTGACAAATAAATAAATAAATAAATGATGATAATGTTAGGCTTTTTCTAACATAAGGATGAGACATTAGTAAGTTGGATACAATTGACAATGACAATAAGGTGCTCCCCTTTCCCCAATGCTTTCTCTTAGACTTTGAAGAAGGAGGGGGTGGAACTTTTCTAGTTACTTTGGCTTCTTTCTATATATTCTATACTTTTGCTTGCCTCTCTAATATTACCAAGCCTTAACAAAGAAATATGAACAAATACATGTGACATATTGAATAATTTTGAGTAATTATCTATGCAGAACTCTTGAATGATCCAACTCTCTGTTAACGACGTAGTCATTACAGCTACTGTGTGCGGCCGTGGGAAGTACGTGCAGGTACTGCAGCACCCCCAATGTAAAGGCTCAACATCACAACACTTTCTGCCAAATGCAAAAAATAAATGCATTAATAATTTTTAAATATTTTTCTGTTGTTATTAACCAAAAAATGAAGGCCTAAGTTTTGAAAAACAATTTATTACACAAAACAATTACACTAGCTATTTAAATACCCCTAAGCATCTTGGTCAACAGACTTGAATGTTGCCGTAGTGTATGTCAGTTAGGCTAGCTGTATCAGTCGAGGCAATGTTAGCTAGCTATTACAATGGCTCCAAAACGAATTTTAGATTTTTTTGGTAAAACTACCAGCTACTAAAAAGAGGACCAATGAGGAGCTCCATGAAATCATACCAGTGCTAAAACAGCACTTCATCGCCTGCTTCGCTGACACCTGGTAACAGTACTTGTTTTGCCTTAGAGGCCGCCTGCAGTGACGTTACAAACAGCCCCCAAGAGCCCCACCGTGTAATGCTGCTGTCTCTGCGTTCGAGGAGCCTTTCCAGCTATCAGACTTTGTTTTTCCTGGCGGATGTTTTGGAACTGAAACTTTAAATCGTGCATATACGTCAGTCATGTGAGTGCCACAGAGTAGTTCTCGTGTAATATGCCATTTCTTGACAGCAGCCTGGAGTCTCACTGTTTCTGAGCCTTGTGACCAATACTTAACATTAAGTGCAGGGAGTTGCGACTGTAACTGATGAATCGCCAAAGCACAAGCAGCTTTTTGCTTCCTTTTTTCGACTGTGAGGAGGTGGCGGTTAACATCCTTGGCCTGTGCCCAACGAGGTGTTGCGCTCACACCACAGCCATTAAACAAGTCTGCTTGTCATACAAAACTTTCCTGGCGACACTGAATCTGCTGAAGGAGGACAAAAAGATCCTCAGACGGGACAGCAGGTCTGAGATATATGGTCCCTGGAACTAGGCCCGAAAGGGAACATTTTTCAGACTTATTTGTAGCCAAGCACTGAACCATGGGAAGCTGTAGCCTGCAGAGCACCAAAGCGAGTGCTCTTGATGCAATTGAATGCTTTCAGAGATCGCTTAAAGGCACTTCAAGATGATAAAACTGTGGGGGAGATGGTTCACAAAATTGAAGCACATGCCTCAGAACTGGACCCGAAAATACCAGACACCCTTGCAAGAGTGAGCAGAGTACCCGGTCGCTTTTGCCAAACCACGGAATCGGAGGCAGTAGCGCACAGCGCAGCTACAGTGATTGGACGACGCAAATTTTATGAGGCTGTAGACCTTGTGATAGCAGAACAGTGGAGGAGATTCAATCGAGACAGTTTGACATTAGCAGCGAACTGAGAGAGGGCAATTATTCTCGATGATTTGGAGCTCCTTCGGGTTCCCAAGGAGCTGGACACAGGCCGCCTTGATCTCCAGCTCCAAATACTTGGCGATGTCACCAGAGAGTCTCGATGCAGCACAGTGAAACATGCAGCATCGTGTCTATCAAAGCTCCATCCTCAAACGAGAGCTCTGTGTATGGAGGCAGGAAAACTCATAGAATTGTTCCTGTGTTTACCTGTATCAGTGGCATCATCAGAGCAATCATTCTCCAACTCGCGGCGATTAAAAACCTGGTTAAGGTCCACTATGATGCAGAAGAGACACACTCATCTATCCCTGATTAATGTGCACACAAACATTAATGACATTAATGAACTTAGGAGTAACTATCTCCTCAACTCCTGAGTGCCAGGCCACTTTTCGAGTTATTTACGAGGAGCACACACAAAACAAGGTAAACTGCTTAAATTATTATGAGCTGCCGCCGAGCAGTTTAAAACATCATTGGAAAATAATTTCAACTAATAATTGTACCGTAAAAATGTATTTGGCTGTAGGGAGTTTTTGTGCTGTGCAAGTTGTCTCTTGGACTAGTGAAAACTGTGTGATTTGGATATGTTTTTGTCCGTTGTGCGTAATGTGTTAATGGACCCTGTTTTCTGTGTTGTCAAATGTGCGTACCGGACCTTGAAAGTTTTGGCACTCTTTTTTTCTTGGCTTCACTGAATATGCAGATGACAATTTTAGTTTGTGTGCTGGTATTTGTGTGTGTGTGTGTGTGTGTGTGTGTGTGTGTGTATGTGTGTGAACATGCCTGCGCGCCCGACGCCTGAGCACTGTC
Source organism: Acanthurus reversus (assembly GCA_029823135.1). NCBI lineage: Eukaryota > Metazoa > Chordata > Actinopteri > Acanthuriformes > Acanthuridae > Acanthurus > Acanthurus reversus. The sequence goes on along the minus strand of JAPXVT010000017.1, from coordinate 3,088,060 downwards.
ACTGAGCCAGAGGTTTAAATATTGCCGGTGTTTGTTCCATTGGGCAACCATTTCTGTCTGCATTCCCCCCCATTCCGCTTTCTCTGTGTTACTATTTTGCAAGAGCAGTGTCGCTGCATCCTCGGCTCAGCACAGCCCAGAGCGACTGTGACTGGTTTGAAGAAATTCAAACAAATCCAAACATTTTCTCCCTTTTGCATAATCTCAAATTTAGGTGCTGCCAGTCTGTTATCCTGCACTGCGGCTTATGCTTTAGCATCCATCTATCCATCTCCTCTCAGCTGGACGTGCATGTAAAACCTCCAAAGGGAGAAGCACGTAAAAAGTGTACTGTTTGTATGTTGTTTAAAACTGTACTTGGATTATTGTGATCAACAGGGACACAGTTCTTTCTAGGGCTGGGCAATAAATTGATTTTAAATCGAACTTCAAATTAATTTGTTTAGACGATGTTAAAAAATAAATACCATGAAAATTGATTTTCCTTTTACCAAGGGTAAATACGGCAGACTCTCTCTCAGCACAGGGCTCTTATTTTTTTTAAGTGAAGTTTTAGCGAAAGTTAGTTTGGCACTAGGTTTGCACTGTATTCCTAATGAGTAAATTCATGTTTGTTTGAAATAAAAACAATATATTTTAAATAATTCCTTTGTCTTTTGTAGTTTTAAAAAGTCAATTAAAATTGAAAATCGAATGTGGCATGAAAAAATAGGGGATTTCATTTTTAGGCCATATTGTCCAGCCCTAGTTCTGTCAAAACTCTCTGTGGATGCATCTGACATGTTTTTTTTTGCCATTTATTTGGTTTATCATGGAAATCACTGTAAGTGGTGTGGATGCAAACACAACTATTGTCCTCTGTGAAGGAGCAAGCCACAGTGACTCAAAAGAAAATCTGACACTCAAAAGAATGTTCTTTAAATGTTGGATATAATAAATTCCAGTGGATCAAATTAGTCAGTTAGCTGAGTGGTTTGTTGTTTGTTTCCTCCAGTGTGTGCAAAATGCAGTGACATCATGTTGCATAAGGTTTTGTCTGAGTTGTTTTGGTGAAATAAATCATCTTTGCGTGACTTTACTGGTATGAGTCTTTTACAGGCCTTTTCATTTTAAAGCTTCATATTAAACATGGAGCACTTGTTAATGTCATTTCACAGTTCAGCTGGTTTTAACAGTTTCAGGTTGTATTAAATTATTTGCTGAAGATGAATTTCACAGTCCCATTAAAACGAAATTATTCAACAAGCAAATTAAACAAAAAATTAAATTCCACTTAAGTAGTTTTATGCATCCGTGTCAGATCTTTCAAGAGAAGCACAATGCATGTAAGATCAGTCGTTTTCTTATCGTGCTGCATGTGTATCTCACCAACAGGCCTGTCTCACTTAACGTCAGAGTGTTTTCATGTAATCAAGCACTAATTATACCATAAATAACTATAAATACTGCATCCATATCCTCGATTGAGCCTCGTCAACGTACTGCTGCAGAGAGTGGTTATTAGCTGATTGGTGGGCTGTCAGCTTTGCTTCCTGTTAGTGCCGCTTAGAAGGGTCTGATTGGCTGGCATGGTGACAGAGGGCGACAGAGGGTTGACGGATGCTGTGGGAGGAGAAGGAGGGAAGGCAGTTGCTCGGAGGGCTGTGGGCAAGGTTTCCTGAAATAACTTGTGGCTGTGACAGGACAATGATGGGCCTGTGTGTGTGTGTGTGTGTATTTGAGTGTGTGTGTGCACGTTTGTGTGTGTGTTTGCATCCTGCAAAAATCTTAATCTTAACAGCAGCATGGCTTACCCTGCCCTATCATTAGAAATCTCCATAGACACAAGTGTTCACTAAATAATAATATGGGCAACTGACTCTGTGTGCGTGTGTGTGACTGAGAGATACCAATGAAAGAGAGATTGAGACAAAATGAAAGAATCACCACAAGACAGAAGTCGATCCTCAGGGAAAGAGGGGAAAAGATGCTTGTCTTCCTCCTTTTAAATTACACACACATGTGCACAATCATGGCACACTCAAACTCACTCCCTGTGCGCAGTCTTCCCACAACCCCCCGTGTCCTGGCAGGGAGGATATGGTCGATGGTAAAAACCCGTCTGTCTTGGTGTGAGCTGCTGCACAGAGAATCGACAAATCAGTGATTGATTTTCTCACCTGCTTGGGAAGAGACAGCCCAAGGTAGGCGGGTGAATGATGGAGAGATAAGAAGACAGAAAACAGAGGTAGGGGGTGGAGGCAGACAACAGGGAGAAGGAGCATGGTGAGGTGGAGGAAATCAGAGGGAGAAGAATGAAAGGGCAGTAGGCCGAAAGGAGATATTAGGAGGAAATCAGTGGGTCTGAAAAAAAAAGCCCAGTTATTAAAGCTTGGATTTTATTTCCCCAAAGAATAAATTTCAGCTTCCTTCACGGTTTTGCTCAGTGTGGTGTGTATGGATATAGATAATGAATGGATGGACTACAAACAGCAATTTTAGTCTGTTTTTCTTTGTCACGTTGTCAAAGTAAAATGTTTAGTTTTTGTGTCTTGTCATTAGGGTATTTAGTCTGTAGAGGTATTCTCAAGGGACTTACAGCGGTAATGTTTGAGGAGACTGAATGTCATCTCTAAAATGGGATGGACAGCTCAAAAAAAAAAAAAGAGAGATTTTTTTTTAATTCCAAAAACTTTATAATTGGGGTTGGTAATTATATCCAGATACATTTTTGTTATATTGGTTGAAATGGTCTTTACATACTGACAGCAGTCAGTGAATTATGTGCTCTGAGAAAGGACTGAACAAGACATGTTTTCTGTAGCTGCTGTAATCCTGTAAGAAAATTCAGACCAATCACTGCTGTGAGGTCTGGATGGTAAAAACTAATCAACTGCCTCTCTGTTTGTACTCTACCCTTGATGTGCACAGCCCACAATCAAAGCGCTTCACCACTGCCGGTGGTATTCAAAGTCTACCTGATAAAGGAAGAGAAAACTCAACCAGAATAACTTTTCAAATCTTACTAACTCTAGAATTAAAAACTCTGCCTTTATTTCAATTGTATCTTTGTTGATTCAGAAATGCCTGTTGTTGTTCCAGTGCATGTATGGAAAGCTTCATGTTAAAAATTTCTAGTGTCCAATGTGGACTCTTCTCTGAAATCTGGGGAGTTTAGATTTGACAAAGATCAAAAAGACTTGAAACTCAACTTTGACTTCTCCAGAAATGATTCTTGACTAGCATTTTTGACTTTGAATGACTCAGGGTACGGTTCAAATAAAATGACAACAATCATTTGTTTTGCTGTGTTTACACAGCTGTTTTGAATCCTTTTTCAAACTGGACAATGCTTATGACAAATTTTAACTTAAAGCAGGACAAATTTTAACTGAACACAATAGAAGGGTAAATGTGTGTTTACAGAATACCTCTGGGGAAATGAGGACTTTGAAAACATAGATTGGCTCCCATTTTTACAGACTTAGGACCCTATCTTGCACTTGTCTATGGCACAAGGTGCAGATAGGCACAAAGGTCTTAATTTATTCAAGTGGTGTAAAACTCCACCTTTGCCATCTCGTGCCAGGTGAAGCAGCTGTGGCCCACCCCCGCGCTCCTGGCGCCCAACTGCGCACAATCATTTCATCAATTCATGGGTTGGTGTTTGGCTAAACATGCAATAACAATCAGAAAGTCTACTCTCATTATCTATAAGATCAGGTGTGTCCATGATGCAAACGCTGACAAGGTTACCAGGTGCAAACAAAGAGTAAAGATTTTCAAGTCATGAGACAGATTGGCTGGCTTGCTTAGTTAAAGCATGAGAAGGGGTAATGAGACGGCCGGGCACCTTCAAAGCTGTTTAAAAAAAAGAAAAAAGAAAAGTGGTCTGAAATAGCTGCGATTGTTGCCTTGTCTTCTGACATCACCAGGGCGGCTGCACAATGGGCTCCCAGTAACATTTGGTGGAAGAAACACAATGAGAAAGTCTCTCAAAAGTTGGATAAGCCGTGCAGAAAGTTATGCATGGTTATCCATCAGGCTCTGACAGAAGTAGAAATAGTTTTTCCTCACTAGTGTCCGTTTAGACAAGGTTTTTTCTGGTCTAAACTCAGACGCATTTTGACTTCTTTGCTCTCAGTGCAAGATAGTGAATGCGCCACGACAAGCCTCGATTCTCCCTTCACTTTCAGACCTCCTGTCCACTGGCATGCAGGCAAGTGCATTTGCTATTTTATGAACATAGCAATATGATATCTGTGCTGGAGGTAAGATAGCAATGATACCTGCGCCTGCAGCGCATTGGCTTTTTGCCAGGCATAAGATAGGGCCCTTGTAGTTCCTCCAAAACCACGTGCAAGTGCAATGGTACTCCTGACAAGTGAACTGACCATAATGTGTACAATTGGTGGGGTTCTTCTTTAGAGTCTTCCCCTCGTACAGTAAGACAAAGTGCAATGAAACAAATAAGACCAAAAACAAGTAAAAAAGAAAGTAGCTTTAATTCAGTTTACAAACCACCAGATCTGGAGGTTTTCCCAGATTTCCCTGCAGTGATTAAAATCCAATGATTGGCTGAAGGCTGGCGTGAAACCACCTTGTTTGCTCACAACTTTAATTGACTAATTGCTCAGATATTTCATTTTAATTTGCTAACTGGAGTGAATTGTTATTGTGTGCAATCTAGTCTCACCCTTAAGCACTGACGCCTCTCCTTGAGTTGGGTGCTGCTGAGGAAAAAGCTCATATTGATCACTTTATTGGCCAGAGGCATTCCAATTAATCATCTTATGGCTATTCTGTTTTGTGCTGCTTGGTCATTTTGTTTCATTGCTAATGATTATAGTGTTAGTGTCAGACTTGCTTAAAAAAACTTAAGAAAAGCCAAATGCGCTGATGCATACTGAGGCACACCCTTTTTACAGTCAATTACCCTCAGCATTTTGTTCTTAGAGGGGTGAAATGGATGATGGCTCCTGCGGGAGAGCCAAACAAAAGCTTTGTACTCTCACCCGCACTAAATCATTCATGGCAGCATTGTTGCCAGGGCGGCGCATCGGGTTGGATCCAGACAGGCCGACGTTACCCCGATGCTGCCCTCAGCTAACACCAAAACTTGCTCATTTTTCCCTAATTCATTGTGACAGCTGGCTTAAGTCAAGTGTGAGATAAAATAGCTGAGCAGAACATAAGCGATGGGAGAGAGAGAGAGAGAGAGAGAGAGAGAGAGGTATTCATAAATGTCTAATGATCCCACCTGGAGTCTGTCTGTTGTTGCAAACAAAGGTTAACTGTGTGTTAAGTGCACCGTGATGGTAGTCCAACAAAAGCAGAGCTGCAGTGTTATTAATGCAAAAACACCACTTAAAATGATACCTGCTTTTTCATTCATGTTGCACTCTACTTACCTTGGTCCATGCTACACCATGTATCCTTTAGTACTTTTTTTTCTATATTTAAGTGTTGTGAGCAGCAGAAACTTTACTGATAATTCCCCTTAATTCCTTCTGAGTGTCTTGAAGAATTTTGTTTTAGTTGATCTGTTGTGTCATGAAGGTTTGGACCGAATGTTTGGCCTCACGCATTAACAAAATATTCAAGTTCAGAAACAGTTTTTAACCAGCAGCAATTTAAGACTTTGCTGTTTCCACGATGTGCTATTGTCTTGTTGGCAAAATGTCATATTGTGCTGTAGAGACATAATATACATTTTGCTGATATATTTAGATAAAGGTTCTCCCTGTTGAGGAGAATAAGTAGGTTGTCGAGGGCACATCATTTACTAATACCAAGTTTCTTTTGGATGTGCTTACAAAAGTTTCTTAGTTCTGGTGTGTCTGAATATAAAAAGCATTGGGAACTGATGGACAGTTAGACAACAGATAGTTACAAGAAATTTTGATGCAGCAGATATGAAAAGACTCAACTGAAATTTGAATGTCTTTTGTATTACATACTCTCTCTCTCTCTCTCTCTCTCTCAACTGTGCCATTTGACCATTGACAGTGTAATTAATTCACATCTTTGTCTGAAATATATTCAAAGGTGGCAGTACAGTACATTTTCACTACGAGGAGTGTCTTTTTACTGGACTGACTACATCTTTGTGACTGGTGCCAGCAGTTTCCACAATCAGAGGTGTAAGATGGGGTATGCTTTGACTGGACTTTTTTACACTGGGTGTTGAAAGCTGCTCTGAATGGCCACTTTTTAAGGCGGGTAAGAAGCCAATTGCCATTAGGAGGGGTGAGATGCAGTGAATCTTCATAAGGGTATAGATGCATGATAAGGATTTTTTCCAGTCAATTCTGATAACTGATAATAACCTGCGTTTTATGGCCAATGATGATACGATAACCAGTAATTTGACATTTTTGCTTTTAAGTCATTTTCCTGTAATTGATGCATATCTGAGGATACAAAAGGCTATGATGCAGTGGGCAAAGTTGGATACAAGGATGAACAGTCCATGGCTGTGACCTAACCAAATCTAATTCATATCACTGCTTTTGTACTGGCATTAGGGGTGTGAGATATGACAGTAATAGATCGTGAAAGATTAGAATGTGTCCACGACCTGCCTTTACATAGAGATTGTTGCATCGTCCATTGGTGTGCATTCTGTCTGCTGCAGTTCCACGCTCAGACACACAACACATTTTTTCCTCGACTGAATCACACTATTTGCTGCGTTCCTCCGTTCAGTCCCATGCCTCCCGTAAATACATGCACATAAACTGAACACAGCAGACATGTGGCGTCTTCTTCCCTCCCCTTTAACAACATAGTCTTGTAAAACAAAAGAAAAGCATCATGATCAAGTTGGAGTTGAATCTGCTTATGTCAACTTAGCGTTATCTCGTTTGAGGAGGGGGGTGCTCGACATTTTCTTTAACTACAGTCAGCATAAACATTTTTGCTGCACCTTTTCAGTTGTGGAGGTCCTAGACAGGCTGGAAAACTTAATGACATTGTGTCCGGGTTAATAAAATCATCCGCTGGTCTGTTAAGTTACAAACAGCCATAGTTGGGACGTTAGCATTAGCTAGTAATGTTAGCATCAGGAGGAGGGGGGCTTCCCATTTCTTGTCATAAGCTACAGCCAGCATAATCATCATTTCTGCTCTGGATCTCTTGCGGAAGTCCAAGAAATGTTGGAAAACTTAACATCATGTCTGTGTTCATAAAATAATCCTATGGTGTCTCAAGTCGTGTTGTAGGAGTTCAGTGTATTCACACAAAGCACTGTTTTGACTGCCATGTCTGATTCAAAGTCTGGACATTGGGACATTCATGCCTTCAGGACGTCAGTGACGTCGAGAGACTGTCAGCACTGACACTGACACAGCGTGATTCTCCTAAAGAGTTTAATTTTTTGTTTGTTTGTTTGTTTAATATTTTTTTTTAATTTCAACTTGTTTACCTTTGCAGAGCCTGCAGTTAGTTCACGAAACACATTTACTCTACATGTGATTCTTACAATTTAATAATTCATAAATCAAAATGAAATCATTTTGAGGAACTAGGAACCAAATATAAGCCGACCATATGTTGGTAAGCCGAACTGTTGCCCTGAATGTGCCGTGACTTGTAAAATTCCCTGAACCAATATGAAAAACTAAAGAATTGTGATAAAATCGAGATCGTGATTCTGCCATTACTAACTAACTAACCCCAAACACTGTCTTTGGGATTTTGCCACATTAGCTGACTATATACACCCCACCCCCCACCTCCTAATGATCACAATTTATGACCACGTAATC
>JAPXVT010000017.1:2977846-2990412 GCA_029823135.1 Acanthurus reversus | reverse complement strand
TTCACTGCTGAGTGGAGGATCCATGTTTCTGACAAAACACTGTAACGCCAGGGACACACAGGGGGCTGAAGCTCTGCTGTGCTGCCGAGCCTGAATTCTCCCCTTTCCAGTTTGCTGTTAGCATGTCGCTAGCGTTAGCTTGTATATACCAGAAGCACATTTGTCTCCGCCAGTCAACAAGCGATCATGCTCCGCTGGTGTCTTGTAATCACATAGCCTATAGCCACTGCTATTGTTGGCACAGGGTGTTTTAAATCAATCCAGTGCAAATGTACAGGCTACATTACAGCTAGCGTGCAAATTGCTTAGTGTCCTTCAAGCTAATGCTAGCAACGTGCTAACAGCAAACTGATTGAGAATGTATCATTTTACACGGTGCAAACGGTCCACAACATAAGCGAAGGCCCACAGAAGCAAGCTTTTTATTCTTGGCTGTACCCAGCATTGACAAACAGAGTGGCCTTTAAGCAAACGCCAGCGACGTGTTAGCAGCAAACTGATTGAGAATGTAACAGCTCCGGAGGGACCCACGTATTGTTGAGCAAACCCGAGGAGCTACGGGAAGACCCGACACGGTGTCGGTTGTTCCAGTAGCTCCTTGGACACAAAGTGCTCACCAAAATACAAATATGCTCAGTCAGTCAGTCACGGACATACCCATGTATCAGGCAGGTAACTGATTAATTTTATTGTGCATTTTATAACAGAGCCTTTTCTGCTACGCACTGCCAACATGCACTAACACAGGCACTGTTGTCATTATGGACATCCATGCTGTGTCTGAGAAATTACGTTTTTCTGAAGACTTTTTCATCTTTAGAAATCCAATAACATTTTAATAAATCAATATTAAATCTAACAGGGTGTGAGTGTTTCTTACTCTCTCTGTGCAGACTAAAGACTGCAGAAAACTGTTTGACTTGACTGCAGCTTATTTTCTCTGCCCACTCACTGCTCTTGTCTGTTTTATAGGCAAAACACAATTCATCTTGAGTAGCATCAATAATATACTTTAAATCAAGCCAACAGGTCACATCCTTCCGTGCTTTCGGTCTTACTACCTCTTGGGTGTTATCATGACATGTAACAACCAAATGTTTACATTAGTGCTTTTTGTTGACTGTCACTTTAACTGTCCTAATAATAAGTCTAATAAACAACAAAAATAACAAAAAATGACGATGACTGCATGGTGGTCGTTCTGTGATTCTCCACAGCTTCCTAACTGGCCTGGTGTTCCTTACTGTGAAGTTGCTACAATGGGTCTAGACCTTGGAATTCACCCACTTCACCAAGCTCAGTCGACTGATTCTTCAGTTTGACAGAATTACATGAAATGGTGTTTTCTCGTCCAACAAGCGAGCAGTACACTAACTGCAGTAGGTGACTAACAACTACCCAAGCAGTTCATGGATGGGACTAACAAGGTTGGGCCCTGCATCACTGAACAGCGTTGAGTAGGGCTATCTGTAAAGACAGCTATGAGACACGTCTAGTACATGAAACACCCATGGAATGGTTTGGTTTAGCCATTAAAAGATTTAGAAAGATCTCAGGGGGGTGTATCATAGGGTTGTGTAGTCTGCAAGACTACAGATGGATCCTTATTGTCTAATTGTTTTTAGAACCAAAAAGAAATTGATGAAAAAAGTAGCTGCCCTAGCGTGACTAGAATAACATTGCAATGTAAAACACATTACAATCTGATTGTGATAATTTTAATATAAAGATTTCTCTCTCTTCACCTTTAAGGATCCTGAATGTGTGCAGAAAGACTGAATGCTCTTCAAGGATTTGAGTCTGTACTGATTTCTGTTTTCGTTTTTGCTAATTATGCTCACTGGGAAAGCAAAGTTTAGTTGATGGGATCCAGAAAGCGTGGTTATTACACTTGGTGATACAGTGTTTCATATATACACATGTTGTCCTTTGTGGGTGTTTTTTTTTTCTCTTTTTATAGCAAAATTTCTCTGCACTTCAAAGAACTTTCTCAATCATTTGCATGCAGAAGGGTAACTATAGGTATATCAAACTCGTCCTCTCTGGCCTTGATCTCTGATCCCAGAGTGTCAGCATTGTACTGTAAGTCAGTAATTTATCAAGCATTGTTTCTGTTATGGAGGTAAGGAAGGTGTGGAGCATGAAATATATGACAGCAGGGAACTGAGGACATTGGAGGGACAGAGCTGTGACTGAGTGCCTTTCACCAAGAGCAAACACAGCTTGTGTTGATAGACGCAGGCTGATTGTAGTCCATAGAGGGAGACCTGGAGACCTGGAGGCCATGGCAACTTTCATATGTCTTTTTATTGTTCTTTTATTCATTGGTTCTTGTCAAAAGGATCCAAACAAATTGTCATCAAAGCTGACAGGATGAGGCCAGTGACTCACGGTAGAGCCTCCAGGAGAGGAGGTCAGTAAAATACAACAATGACTATTTATGAAAGCAGCCTGATGAATTGCCATGTCTCCCTTCTTCCTTCCTTTCTTTCTGTGGATTAATTAACTTATAATATTGTGTCACTTTCTCTGCACAAATAAGAAAAATAAAGAACTGTCAGGAGACCTCCATAAGCAGCTTCTCAAATGGCAGCAGCTCCCTGCTCCTGATAACTATGCTCCAGTACTTTTGTGCACTTCAAGAGACTATCCGCAGCTGTGGAGTGCCCTTACTGAACATGAATCACTGTATCTGGCTTACTGCCTGCTCAGACTACTTGCAGTGTAGGAGGCACTTCCAGATGCAATTTGCCAATTGCTGCTGAGGCATCAGTGACTAAGCTGAACAGAAGTGTAGCCCACATCTCCCCACCCTCAGCTGCCAGGTATTATGATTTTGATGCAAATAAGCTAATTTACTCTCATCATACAGTGTTATCGATTGCAGCCAAAGCAAATACTCTGCAGAATGGTCTCCTTTATGTAAACAACATCCATGACTGTCAGCTCTGATCAGTCCCACTTTTACAAGTGTCCTCTTCTACCCCTTATAATACAGGACAATATGCTGCATTATCTTTCAGCTTCTCTCTGCTGAATTACATGCGATGGTGCCTTAAAAGGCCCTCTGCCAATGCAAATGGTTCTTTGATAAAGCAGTGCCCAGTGCAAAGGCTGGACTCAAAATCCAAAGTGTGCTCCACAGTTGATCACGAAGTGAGGGATGCGATAATGAAAAGGAGGAAAATGGTGATGAGCAATCAGTGGACTTTGATATGTATACTGCTAGGGAGAGGTTACCCACTCTGAGTAAAAGCATCAGTTCATGTAAAACCAAAAACACATTCTCTCACTAACCTCGCATGATATCCTCTCCGTACAGATGCAGTAGTTAAAGGGTCATGAGCTTTGGGTAGTTAACAAAAGAATGAAATTGTTGACAGAAATTAGAGGTTGGACATGAATTTATCTCACAGGGCTGGGTGAGCATACAGAGAAAAAGAAAAAGCTCAGACACCCTGATGGAGGTTTCATCTCTTTGAGCAGAGGATGAATAGGACTTGTTTAGATGATTAGGAAAATCTGATCCACGTGCCCAATGAATGCTGCCAGGTTTTCTTGGCAAATCCAGTTTAAGATAGCAGGAGCAGACACAAAACATGGAGGCATAAAATCCCATCTGGCGTGGGAAGATACTGATATTTTCCAAAGCGAGATGAAGAATGTGTCAGGAGAGACTTGGCTACATTGCTTAACCTGCTGCAACCACAACCTGATATTCCAAGTCTTGGAAAATGGATAGATGGCTTCAGCAGACCTGTCTTTAAGATTTCTGCTATCAACCAATACATTCAAATGGGTTCAAACATATTTTGATGCATTGTCTTGTTGTATTTAAACAAATTAACAGCTTAATTAGTTTCCCAACTTTGCCTGTTGTTGCTTTGGTCAATCAGAAGTTTTATTTTGACTATTTTTAAATAGAAAAGTGTTGTTGTTGTTGTTTTTTAAATAAAAACATGGCAATGAGGTCCGCAAACAGTTTTCTCTCTTTAGTCTTTTTGGTTCATCAGCTTGTAAGCAGTGATATCTAAGTTTTTGTCTGTCATGAGTTGTGACCAGTTTGTTTGACACATCTCCTGCTGTCAGCCCAAAGCCAAGAGAAGTTCACCAGTCATCATTATGCTTTCACTTTTGACACAGATTCACACTTTACTCAGCAAAGCTGCCCTTTTCTTGAGGCATTCGCAGCTTAGGAGCATTTACACTAATGGACTAAGTATTAAAATCTGTTGGTCTGTGTTTGTTACTGTGACAACCAGATCACAACAGTGCCACAAAAGACAGCGCAGGCATCATAGTAGCACTGTCAACACTCCAACAGGCATTTTCAATCCGAACAGTGTTTGCTCTCCTGCAGTTTCTCTTTTGGCAACATGTGGTTTATTTCTAGAGGATGTACTAAATTATTCTACATTTTATTCTGCAGTCAAATTTGGCTTTGACACAATCAGGCTACAGCAGATAGTCATAAAGTCTTTGTCCAGGGTACACCTGAGACTCCCTTAACTTTATCATCCATAACCATTGCACTGCTATAAAAAGTAGGGAAAATAAACAGATAGATGGCACAGAGAAGTTGCCTGATCTATAAAAAAGAACAGCTGCAGTCAAGCAGAGTGGTCATTTTTAAGCTGCTCCCCAGAAAGAGGTCAGCATTGATGACCTGTCCATGTGTAAAGCAGATGGAAGAGCCAGCCTCTTTTTCATACTTCACAGTTTCCTTTTCTCAGCATCTCAGAGGTGCTTCACAAAGCTATATTTCTGCATGTTCACCATGAGGAAGCATAAAATGTGATTGCACTTGTTGGAAGTACGATCCATCAGGTGGTATTTATGATGCCTTGCTTTTAACCACCCTAAATCAGCTTTAGCACCAATGGCGTCCATCTTCCAGCAGTATTTTGTAACACTATTCATGGATAGTATCTTTGCTGTGATAAATCAAAAGCTCCCATCTCCTGCTAATTCCCAGCTCCATTTGAAAGAATGATAGGGTAGCTCAGATCGTTATGGTCGCTCATGACCTTAGCTTTAACCCCTCTGGACAAAATTTGGCACAGATTCTTTTGGGATGCAATTAATAACTTCAGTCAGTGATACCCTGGCAAGGAAGCAAATTTACTTCATGCCTCATCACTCTTGTCAGCAGAGTGGCGCCGTTGTAATGCATTGGAGATTATTTCTTCCTCGTGTGTCTATGTCAGTGCAACATGTTACCTGGATGATTGGGAGCCCTGACACTTTCTTCACAGGCAGATACAGCTCAATCCTCTTCTGTCCTGTAGGGAGACTCTAGCTTCCATCCCATCTGCCTATATGCCTCTAATATCACTGGTTGGGTTCCTTGGACATCTGTGAATAAGCCAATCATATGTTTTGTCAAACCCAAAAGTCTGGCTGTCTGGGTCTAACTCAGACTGAGAGCATCTGTCTGCATCAGCATTCGGCTTCCTGCAGAAATCAAACCTAACACACCAACAAACGGAAGCTTTTTTGGAATATTAGCGCACATATAGTCCTTGATAGCAGATACATCTTGACTTGCATTCACAGTGAGGAGAGACATGCCTGGAAGGATACACGTCTGTGTGTCACATCTTAATCACAGCACAACACTGGTAAACATGTGGAAGATCTCTAGGTCAGTTTATCAGAAATTCATTATAAACCTGTTTCCTCGTATCCATTCTCATTCCCACTTTTTTTTTCTTTTCTTTTCTTTCTGTTCTGTCTAATCAAAGATACACACTCTGGATTTGTCTTCCCCGAGACGTCAGGTGCTGGGAGCAACCTTGACATATTAGGACATTAAATCTGAATCAGCACCTGTCGTGGCCCTAAAGTGCTTTCACATTCTCTGTTTTCTCAAGCGCATCAAGGAAAATACAATTTCACCCGCAGTGTCTGCTTCAATCACATCCACACTCATCACTTCCAGTCTGCCTCCCTCTGCACTTTCCTGTCTTTTGTTATTTCACTCTTCTTTTATATGTTACGTCAGAATTACAATAGTTTATATCCTTTCACTATTCTTATTTTAGTTGCAATGCCTCTACCAAGTGACTTGTTTAGTGGCAACCTGTTTAAGCCATTATGTATCAGAAGTGAATATTTTTCTATCTGTGTCATGATTATGATGTTTAAGGAAAATACCATGAGAGTTGTTTTTCTGAGCAAACTGGTACTGACACATGTAAATAAAACACTGTTTTGTGCTCATTGTACAAAACGAGTAAAAAGAGTAATACCAGTGGTAATGGGGTTTTTTGTGGGTGTGTGTGCCCTGCTGCCCTACTTTTCTGCTAATATGTAATTTTGCTGGGATTGAGTTTAATAGATTAAATTTTAGTCACAACCCCTCACCCCTCCCTGAGTTCTGCCATCTCCCCTCTCATCTGCTCTGCTCTCCACTCCACTCAAGGTAATTATTCCTCATTAATCTACGATAGCTTTTTACCAGTGTATTAATCCAAAGGTCTGGATGGCAGACTTTACAAAATGAGCTCTCCTATTAACTTCACATCATTATTCTACCCATATATGTTGCTGGGGCTGCTGACTTTCCACAGCACCCCCTAACCATAACCAACTTCCCAAATCAGCCTTAATAGTGGTGCAGCATCTTTCCATTACCCTGTGATTCCTCCCCTCAGTTTTGGAACAGTTTTCAGCTGCCTTTTTCAATTAATTAATCTATTTATTTATTTATTTTTCCCACAGGTGAAAACAGTCTTTTCTCTAATGATTGCTGCACTGGGCAGAGTTTTTAGAAAACACATCAGCTGCAACTATATAATTTCATATTTCAGAATTAGAATTTTTCATGAATTAAGTCACCTTCTTTCCCAAAGGGAGAAACAAAACAAACAAACAAACAACAACAACAAAAAAAACAAGCCTCCTTAAAAATAAGTAGTTCCTCATCCACAGCAAACGGGATTATGATTGCTATCTCGTTGGCACATTTGGTTGGAAAATGTTTCAGACTCTTGGTAGAGAGGTGTAATGAGGATAATACATATTTATTACACTTCTACTAATAAAGAGCTACAAATATGAAATAGGGAGACGGCTCTCAGATTATTGTGTCAAACACAGATTATCTCTGCTTTGTTCCCAACAGTGTCATGTACAGAAATTCTGTAGATGTGCATGTTGGTGCAATAATCATACCTTACATTTGAGGTTGCAGTGATTGATATTTCACTTTACCAACAGATAAAATATAATATGTATGTATCTTAAAGCAACAGTATGTAACTTGACCGTGACCCACGCCTTTGAAAACGAAATTCAACCATGCACGCTAATACAGCGCACAAAACAGCAATTTTGGTAAAACCGGGTCATATTTTACAGGGAAAATGTCCTCTGGTTTTCCCTCTGATGTCCTACAACCAGGGCTGGGTATCGAACTTAAATGCCTCTACAGTACTGACCAAACTGCCTCAATACTATCAAGTATGGATAAATATCAGGGATCAAAATTTGGTATTGAATGACCAAAGGACTTAATCTCATCAGCATCGGTGAGCCAGTACACATGCAGCATGCTTGTTGTGCCAAGATCTAGTAGTATTGTTGATTGGCTGTACTTTTGTGTTTTGCAGGAAAAACACCAGATTATACCCAGACAGGACTGACCATAGGTATGTGTAATGTAACCTTTTTTTAAAAAATTCGATTAGATAAAATTGACATCGAAAAAAGTATCATTCAGGAACCAGTACTGAAGTCAACGTATTGGTATTGGTACCAATGTCGAATTTTCTTAACGATACCCAGCCCTACCTGAGCCTGAGATACCGCAATGGCTATCAAACACAGGTTAACTACTCATTTTTGGTGGATTACATCCTACTGTTTACCTCATGAAAGATGACAGTGGGTTGAAGTCAACCAACAGTTTGCAGGACAACCTTGCACTTTGTTGACCAGGGCCCTTTCACTGAAGTCAGTCTGAACATGGATCTAAGGTGCTAGTACATCACAGAAGTTGGTCAGATGGTTAAACAGCTTCAGAAACCTCCTCCTCCAATGCTTTTCCAACATTGACACTGGGAGAACTGTGACAATTTCCGTAACTTAAATTTCCTTAAGAAAGTACTCATGCTTTTATTAGGTTGTAAAATAAATGTCTTTATGCACCCATTTTTGAAGCTCAATCCTTGTGTATACCCTGTTTTGTTCAGCTTCACTACTCATTGGCTAAGAAGTTCTTCACTCTTTACATTTTTGTTTAAGTATAAATTTTATTTTTCTTTTACTTTCTGTCTTACTACCGTGATGACCCATTTTTCAGATGGGGATCAGTAAAAGTTCATCTTATCTCCTTTTTTGTTTCTTGCTTCACAGAAATAGAAATGAACGATTTTACGTGTGATTTACACTGCATGTGTGAGGAATGTCAGTTTCAATCAGATTCTGTGTCAGGACTGTATTGTTGTTATCGTTAGCGATCACTGATCCTCACTGTAAGCTGCTTAATGCTCTGTATCAGCCAAACGTCCCCCTTCTCCCTCTCACATGCACACACATACACACACATGCACCACATATGCCCTAATAAAAGAATTCTCAATCACCTTGAAGGTAGAACTGAAAAGCCAGCATCATCAATCAACTTCAACTCTGTGTTTTGTCTGTCCTCAATTACACGAGATTTCTTAAGGGTGTGAGGGGGCGTGAGGGAAAAAGAGCATGTGATTATAGGGCTGAAAAGGATTGATGCCATAGGAACATCTTACTCCTCTGGTAAATGGCCTTTCTTGGAGCTTCAATAGTGGTCAGCAATAATAAGCTTATTCCCCTGCTTACTTTTACTGTCAGAAACACTATGAAAAAGCTGTTTTACTCACATAAACAGGAGCACCACACAAGCACATCTTTATTATTTCATCAAATAATACTTCCTGGCACATTAATATAATTTACGTAAGTAAGCGAGGTCGTCATTTAGGTTAAGATTGCCTCCCATCACTCTGTTTGCTGTGTGTCATATACATTTTTTTCATTCTTGCTGCCTTTAAAAACAACTCAAGGACTTATACACGGCTCCAAACCATCACCACAAAGAATTCTGATCACTGACAAAACAGAGAGACAACGTAGTACTAATGTCATTATTGGCTCACAAGCTTTTGCTTAGCCAGAGGTAGGGATGGGTACAATTATTTGAGTACTCTAGTAATCACTGTTAATGTCATTACTTGAGTAACATTTCACGCGCACAGCTGCGCACACGGTGTTCTAGGTTACAATACTTCAGCTCGGTTGCTGATCCATGTCAGCTGTGACCAGGAAAAGTGATGTCTGGAAATACTTTGTTTAAAAGATGACGATAACTTGCATATCACAGAAATAACAGTTTGATGTTTAACCACATGGGCTTAAGCACAAGGGAAAACCAGCGATGCAAGACTGCCTGTTGTCTGTCTCGCATCACATCATTTGCTGCCCTGTTGGCACACGTCGTTGTGATGATACTAGAGCGGAGATTAACCGGGTAATAAAGATGATGGTGACTGGAGATATGCTCCATTAAGATCTATGGAGGCAGAGGGCTTCCATGAGCTGATGGCGTTTTTTGAGCCACAGTAGAACAACAAGCCATCATCAGGCCAAATAACAGCTACAAGAATAGATGGAAAAGATGTAAAGTACAGCTGAATTGAGGGCTGATTTGCAGTGAATCAACAAGGTGGCTATGACGATTGTTTTTATTGTTGACAATTTCTTTACATAAATGTATTTGATAGTTATGTTCTCTTGTAGCCCTACAGCCTTCTATTTACTTATTTAAACATTGATTCTGCTTGTGTTTTGAGTCGGACATGGACCTCCTATAAATATTTTTTTTTACAGTAAAAATAATTAAAGTAGGCCTAATTCAATTAGGCAATACTTTCATTCTGCACCCTTCTTGAAACTCTGTGGATGTATTATTTTTAAAAATTATTCCTCTACACATAAATGTTATCAATCCTTTAATGACGGAAATACAAAGTCTCTCTTAAGGGTAAACATATACGTATATTTTTATTCCTTTACCAGTCCTTCCCTCCTATTTGTACTTTTGGATACATAATTACCACAAGTTCCAACCCTTTTAGTTTTTTAGCAAAAGGAACAGGTCTTAGACCTACAGTGCTCAAATGTGCCAGACAAACTAATGACTGAAGGCTGCACTTATTATCTCCGTACTTGCACTCTGTGCAATGACACTGAAGTTGAATCTAATTTAATCTAATCTAATCTAATCTAAGTCGTGTCATTCCACTGGATGCACCGCATACAGGCACAGTGGCTATAGTTGTTTTTTTTTTTGTTTGTTTTTTGCGGTATGTCACAGCTGTTTAGCAAGAGAATAAATGTCCTGGATGTTATTTGTTTACCATGAAAGCAGCTGTCCGTAATTTATGTCTGAAAGCAGCGTATTTCAGGACAAGATCTGGGCCACACACATTCTTTTAATGTGCACAAAAGCCCCAGTGGAAAAATTCAGCAGACACTTGAAAATGACCAAGTTGCTCTTTGGCATTGATTCTAAAGGACATTTAAAAAAAACCTCCAACAGCTCTCTACGGCATTGTGAATATCAATTTCAGAAACACTTAGCAACCTAATTTCTTTGTGCGCACACAGGAGCCTCATCTCCATCCAAACAGCAGAAAGCCAAAATGTCTGAACAGGCTGAATGGTAAAGAGGTTCAGTCAGACTGAACAATGAATCAAAGAAAACCGTGAGCTGTTCGAGGGACAGATTGCTCCCCTTTCTTATCGTAAAAAAAGTTTCATTCTTTGACTGAGGTATGAAAAGAAATGAGGTCAGCCACATGAGTGTGTTCACTGAGATCTGCAGAGGTTGAGTTGTAATGACTGATTAAATTATATAATGACAATAAAATAAAGCACTCAAAGAAATTACTCAAATAAGGCATACCAAAAAAATGAACACTGCATGCAAAATGCAAAAATACAAAAATGTAATATACTAGATTGAATTCTGTCTATTCTTCTGAAGTGATACATTGATTACATTTTCAGCCACTAGGCACGACTATTTTTTATTAATCTGCTGCCCATTATCAGCAACAAATGCAAAGTCTTCTGGGAGTTATAGTTTACGTCCCTCCACAGGGAATATGCTCAATCATCTCATTTAACGAGGCTGTAACCAAGAGTGAAATTTCATCTGGGGAATATTTCTCTCCATTGTGTTTTTGTGTAAACACAGCCCAGACAATCTAGAGTATATGGCTATGTATTATGTAAAACAAATTGGTATTAACAGAGGAAGAAAGCAGAGAGTGAGAGAACAGAGCAGAAAAACAGGGAGAACATGAAATATGGAATTAAAAATAGCCGAAGCTGCAGAGTAACCACTGTGCCTATCATGCCAGTGGCCAGCAGCCGCTGATATTCTGTAATTATCAGCAAAAGTAAGAATTTGTAATTTAAGCTTCCTTTTATCATTCCTTCCTTGATATCAATATACTTAATTAAATAACCATTCTAATTCTGATGAGTAAAACTTCATATATTGGATAATTCTATAGGAAGCATGGTGAGATAATAAATCACTCTGTCAGTACAAAAGTAGAGGGATTGTGAGGGCCTGTGGAGAAGTGATTAAAACATGACGGCTAGAATAACTTTTAAAATGATTAAACGGATACTTCTGTAACTTAATAAACATTTTCATATGAACCTCTGAACTACCTTTCCTGCCAGCAGCAAAGCACTGGTTCAGAAAGAGCAAAGAAGTAGCGACTGCAGTGACTGATCGGCATTGACGGTTTCATTTATGCATCACCAGCTAAATACCGATGTCCAATGAAATTCTTTCACTGACACCTCTAAGTAATACTCTGCTAATCATGCTTATGCCAACGCCATCGCTGCTGCAGCTCCATTCACCACACCAACCATCTCCTGCCGAGCTGTATTACTGATACTGTTGATTTAACATTTGTTTATGTTCTGGCAAGGGGCCATTAGTTCTTTCAGCAGAATCCTTATTGCCTCTTCTTTGTGACTTACCACAGGGTTGAGAGCCTTTTTAGACAAATCTAACCATGTAACAGTTCACTATAAATGGTTTAGTCCATGACTTAAATGAGTTTTTATTGCACCTGCTCCTCTGAATGTTTTTCCCTGAGGGCTGTGGTGGTCATTCACTGTATAATGACAATAAAGCTGCTTTACGTTTACAGTTACCTTTGGTATTAAGAGCTCTGGTAGACTCAACAGAGGGGTGGGGGAGGACCCCCCGCCATGCCTTAATTTCAGGGAAAACACAGCAAAAGTGTCCTCTTGGATGCCCCAGTGGTAGATAAAACATGATGAAGCACTTAAGAGGGTGCCCTTCCAGTGCACAAAATGTGGTAAAGTGCCCAATGACTTTTTGCATGCTGGTGGCCCGCACATAAAGGTGCCCTTTTTACTTTATTCGCCACTGCCCGTCAAACATCCTCAGTGATGGAGAGACATGCTGTGGTAGTGTTAGATAAAGGAAAGTAGAGTTAATCAATCATATCTGAAATCAACTAGTAGCCAGTTAA